>CM065716.1:600235-851794 GCA_033310375.1 Conus canariensis
TGACAGCCATCCTGATCCACTTTCTATATCTCTGTCTGTCTGCCTGTCTGTCTGTCCGTCTCTCTCTCTCTCACTCACACACACACACACACACACACACACACACACACACACACACACACACACACACACACACCCACCTCCCTAAGCATTATCAGTTTACGTCAACTTACAACGCCAAGCTTCACCTCCTCAGTCCCTTTCTCCTCTCACTCCCTTCCTTCCATCTGTCTGGCTTTCTGTCTTCCTGTCTGGCTTTCTGTCTTCCTATCTGGCTTTCTGTCTTCCTGTCTGGCTTTCTGTCTTCCTATCTGGCTTTCTGTCTTCCAAGCAGGCAGCTGACAGTGGCGGGTTTCCAGTGAACACCGCCCCAGTCCCTCCTGAGCCACCCTAAACACTCCAAAGGAAGCCGCCCCAGTCCCTCCTGAGCCACCCTAAACACTCCAAAGGAAGCCGCCCCAGTCCCTCCTGAGCCACCCTAAACACTCCAAAGGAAGCCGCCCCAGTCCCTCCTGAGCCACCCTAAACACTCCAAAGGAAGCCGCCCAGTCCCTCCTGAGCCACCCTAAACACTCCAAAGGAAGCCGCCCCAGTCCCTCCTGAGCCACCCTAAACACTCCAAAGGAAGCCGCCCCAGTCCCTCCTGAGCCACCCTAAACACTCCAAAGGAAGCCGCCCCAGTCCCTCCTGAGCCACCCTAAACACTCCAAAGGAAGCCGCCCCAGTCCCTCCTGAGCCACCCTAAACACTCCAAAGAAAGCCGCCCCAGTCCCTCCTGAGCCACCCTAAACACTCCAAAGGAAGCCGCCACCACCCTGTCTTCCTTCTCCTCTCAGCCCTGCTTCCCCGGTAAGATGGTGGCGATGTGGTCATCATGTCTTACATCAGTGTATCAAGTGGATCTCGTCAACTGGCGGGATGTGTCGTTGATGTGCGTGTCTGCATGTGTCTTACAGATATGGACATTGTAGTTTTGTCTGCATGTGTCTTACAGATATGGACATTGTAGTTTTGCCTGCATGTGTCTTACAGATATGGACATTGTAGTTTTGTCTGCATGTGTCTTACAGATATGGACATTGTAGTTTTGTCTGCATGTGTCTTACAGATATGGACATTGTAGTTTTGTCTGCATGTGTCTTAGAGCCTTACAGATATGGACATTGTAGTTTTGTCTGCATGTGTCTTAGAGTCTTACAGATATGGACATTGTAGTTTTGTCTGCATGTGTCTTAGAGTCTTACAGATATGGACATTGTAGTTTTGTCTGCATGTGTCTTAGAGTCTTACAGATATGGACTTTGTAGTTTTGTCTGCATGTGTCTTAGAGTCTTACAGATATGGACATTGTAGTTTTGTCTGCATATGTCTTAGGGTCTTACAGATATGGACATTGTAGTTTTGTCTGCATGTGTCTTAGAGTCTTACAGATATGGACATTTTAGTTTTATCTGCATGTGTCTTACAGATATGGACATTGTAGTTTTGCTTATCAGTGTATGTGAAGAGTCACTTGACAACTCCACCCCATCGGTCCATAATACCTACCCTCTTGTACGAATTGTACAAGCACACACGTCACCACCACCACCCCCTTTTCCCCTCTATCTTTCTCTCTCCTGTGTCTCACACACGGCAGTATAGATTTCTAATCTATGCCCACCTCCCCACCCCACTCTCTCTCTCTCCATCCTTCTCTCCCCTGATGTAGCCATTCACCACAGAAAAATTTACGTCACTTCATAACTCTACCGCCCGCTCCTCTCGCTTCTCTCAAAATCCTCCCCCCCCCCCACCCCCCTCTCCCTGATGGGGCGGCAATGACAAAGGGGGGGGGGGGGGGGGGGGGATTGCGTCAATTTCAGAGTCCATCTCCCCTCGCCCACCTCCCCTTCTCTCTCCTCTCCCTTCCGGTAGCCGAGGGGTGTTCTCACTCTGCTAGATCAGAGAAAAAACCACACCCCCTCCCTCCCTCCACCTCCAACCCCCCCCCCTCCCCAAACCATATTCACCACAGCACGTGGACAGTCTGGTGCACAGCTGGTGCATGATGCAAGTGTGTTAACCAGCGCTTGGTTACTTAGCATGCATTCTTCCTCTGCGCTTCGTGAGTTATCATACGCTGATTTAGGCGCCATGGCACAGGTGTAGTTTCAAACGTTTGCAACTGGTCCAATCCATGATAAGGGGTGGGGGCTGACAGACCCCCCCCCCCCCCTCCCTTTCAGTGACTTGAGTGACACCCTGTCAAGCCAAACGGAAGTCGGACTGGGCATTTTAGCATACAAACAGGATACACATAGTGTCACACATCCACTGATTCATCAAGACCAGCTGTACATCAGAACAAAGTAACAAGAAAGACACCATGGAAAAACCAGAGAGGAGGCACAGTATCTCCTTCACTGTAACCCGGTCTAAGTTACTGATTTTCCCAGAACTGTAAGTTGAAACGATGTTACTACATTTTGAATCTAAACATTAATTGTATGAATGCCATGTGGTTTAACAGTGTAACTTTATGCTAATACTTGGTGACATTTATCAAAATGATGAATGATTATTCTGTTGTAGTAGTTTGCTTGCCACCATGTGGTGAAAGCTATTACCATGTGGTTAAAATTCTTTGTTAACAATCTGACCACTATTCTTTGTGTACGACCTGACTTTTGCCAGTATGCAATTCTATCTGTTAAGATGATAACCGAATCATAAATTTTGATCAGAAAAATAGTATGCCTGTTCTAGGTGAAAACTGCTAAGCTGATTTATGAATACTTGTGGTTGTTGGAATGCTTTGTAGTGTATGACTCTAAATCTACACCACATGTGTACTTTGGGCTAAGTGTATTCCAAGTTAATGTAATCTAATTCATAAGAAACATTGAAGAGTTATTTGACTAAAATTGTTTAGCATTGTATTACTGTCTCCTACCCTTTTGTAAACTCCACTCAACCTCTAAACAAAAATGGAGATTGATAATTATTGTAGAAACTCTACACTTGAGTAATCCTTTGTTGGCTGAGTTCTCACACCTCTTCTGAAAGGTAGAGGGCAAATGTGTGAACTTGACAAGCCAGACTCTCAGCTACTTAACTGCAGACTTGGTTCTCTTTGTTCAAGAAACCTGGGATCATGGCAACCCCAGGTGAGCCTGGTGGTGACTACACCCCACAGCATAGCTGGTCTACACAACAGGATCAGTCACCAGCCACAAGAGAGAGATCAACTATCCTCTCCAACTTTACGTTAGTCCGAATATTCCAAGTGTACTCCAACTCAACTCATCCAGAACATTCCCTCACTTAATGATGAAACGGTGAGAACCCAAAACTCAGCCAGTAAGAATTGATATTTCTATTGTGAAGTAACTTTAACTATTTACCCTGGTGTAAACAAGTAAAGTTGATGAGTGAAAGTGCACTTAATTTGTGTTAGCTCTTTGTTGTCAAATCAGTATTGACTGTTTGAACTTCTCTCTAATTCTGTCTCTCGGAGATACAAGTACTTTTAGGAGTGCAAGCCAAAGGAAACTTATCCCTGCGCCACTATTGCGTATTTTAGCAGTCCCGATAAAAAAAACCCAAGAATTTCTTTCGATGACTAGTACCGGAAAGTTGCTCCTTCAATCACTAGTAAGAGAGAGAGTGGAGGTGAAATTTTAACATAATTCTCACAGAGAAAATATTTCAAGTCCTTCCCCTAGAGGACACACCAACCCACCCCCAACTCCCGTTACAGTGTAAAGGCTGAAGATAGTCAATATCTGACAGATTGTTATCTCTGATCCTAACTACATTAAGTCACACTGCATGTGTAGGATAGCGACTGTCTCCTTCCAGATCACCCCCCCCCCCCTTCAGATGATTAACACATACCCCCTTTTTCTCCATAATGATTTTAATGGCTGTCCTGTTCCTGTGACACCTGTCAATCAGAGGCATCAGAGACATAGTGGTTAGCATAGCACTCAAAACAGGGAATCAATCCTCCCCACTTCACTGATCCACATAGGCTGTAAGACTGTCAATCCTAAAACAGTGTGTAAAAACTCAACATTGGTGTGTGCAAGAGAGGGGATTGTTCATCAATACTACACTGAGATCCTGTGTCAAGTTTTACTGATCGTCCCAGAAGATATGTAAGTTGAAGCTAAGTTTCCTGAGACTATGCATTGCCTGTACTCATGTCATATCTTTCAACAATGTAATTTCATACCAATACTTGGTAAACTCTGTTAAAATTGTCAATGGGTACTTTAAGTTAATGGTATAACTTTTTGCCAATACTTCGTAAAATCTCTTAGAATGATAACAAATACTATATTTTGACATGATAACTGTATACCTATACTTGGTCAAATCTTTTGTGATCATGAATGCTGTTGATTGCCCTAATGTTGTGTTGTATGTAACTCTAATTAACATGTGTAATTAACATGTGTACTTGGACGAAATGTATTCCAGTACCTAAATACATTACCCGAGTATTTATTGACTACGTTGAGGAATAGTTTTCCTTCAATTGTTTAGCAGTTTCTGACTGTCTCATACTGCTTATTAAAACCCGCTCAAAACCTGAGTGAAAAACTAAAGTGGAGACTGAAAAGTAAAGGCAATACATTTATGTTAGTCTTACCTTTGCTGGCTGAGTCCTCACACTTGTCTGAAAGTCAGAGGGCAAATGTGAGGCATCGTCAAGGCAGACTCTTAGCCACTCATCTACATACCAGGTTCTGTAATCTTCACAGACCCTCGGACCTGGCACCTCTTCAAAAACGGGTCCAGCACAGGATCAATAATCCAAGCTACCACGTGTAGACATGTAGACATCAGACCACGTGTAGACATGTAGACATCAGGCTACTTACCTGGTCTGCAGGAAGTGGTGGGTCAGTCACCAGAAACTGGACAGAGATCTGCACATCTATCCAACTCCAAGAGCTAAGTCTGTGTGTATCCATTGTACTCAACACATCATAGTTTCAGTCTCATGAACGACGTGTCACTAAGTGTGGACTAGTCCATATACGCTACACCACATCCACTAAGTTTTGAGACCACACTGTGCATGATTTAAAGTAATGGATAAATAAATTAATGATTACAATGAGAGATTTTAAAAAAGAGTGTGTCGTGGCTACAACTTAGCAGATGTCTGACCTACGCACTGGCCCAACACGCTAGTCAAACTTTGGGACATTCTCTCCCTTTCTGATGTGATGAAGTGCGGAGAAGCCAACCCAAGCAAAGACAGATTGATTCTATTGAAGTTCTGTTCATCTGAACATTTTCATCTTGTACACATGGGTAAAGTTGATGTGAGAAATTTGCACTTAACTTGTGTGGTGAGTCTACTTGGTGTTCATACATCATTTCATGTTTGAAACAATTCTAATTCTGTCTGTCACTCGGAGCACTAGCATAACGTTTTAGGTGACTTACGCCTGAGCTATTCTTGAGTATTTTCAGCAGTCCCAAGAAAAATTAAAGTTTCTTTTGATGACTCGTTCCGGAAAGTGCTCCTTCCACCACTAGTAAGAGAGAGGATGGAGATGAATTCTGATATCAAAATGACTCTATAATTCTAATCGAGAAAACACTCAAGGAGATGAATTCTGAATTCTGATATCAAAATGACTATAATTCTAATAGAGAAAACACTCAAAATCCTTCCCTCGAGGATCACACCTGCTATACCTGCACCTCTGTGTGTGTGTGTGTGTGTGTGTGTGTGTGTGTGTGTGTGTGTGTGTGTGTGTGCGCGCGCGCGCGCGCGCGCGCGCACGATGTGCCTCAATTCTATGCAAATCACAGAACTTTTCTACTTGTCTTTTCTTTCTCTGTGTATCACATGCCTTTCTTCATCAGGATCGAAACAAGGGAAAAAAAAATACGCCCTTTCTTTTCTTTTGCCACTTTTATATGATCCCATTTTTTCATTTGATTTGTACAAAATATTTGTCTTCTTTTTTGTTTGTTTTTGTTTTTCTTGCATTCTTCAATCTTTAACATGCACCAACATTTGTCCATTTTTCTCTCGTGTCGCTGTTTGTGCATTTGTATTCTATTGTTATAATGAGTACTAACATCATCTCTTTTTTGTACTCCCAGTTCTTATAGAACAGGGAGTACTTTAGAATGGGAACGAAGAAATGCTGTCTGTGTGTCTGTCCGTCCGTCCGTCCGTGGTCAAAGTGTGTTCCACTCGCTCCAGACAAAACTACTGGGCCGATCTTTCTGAAAATTTGTAGGTATGTTCATTATGGGTCAAGGATGATGCCCGATGTTTTAGTTTACCGTTATATGTGTTACTAACGGCTGTAACGGTCTGTAACGGATTTTCTTCTTTATGGAATATCTCCGAAAGTGCTTGGCCGATCTTTATGAAAATTAGCAGGTATGTTCATTATGGGTCACGGATGATGCCCGATGTTTTAGTTTACCCCGTTATAGCCGTTACTAACGGCTGTAACGGTTTTCCTTCTTTATGGAATATCTCAGAAAGTACTTGGCCGATCTTTCTGAAAATTTGTAGGTATGTTCATTATGGGTCACGAAGAATGCCCGATGTTTTAGTATTTAACCAGTTATACTCGTTTACTAACGGCTTAACGGCATGTAACGGTTTTTCCTTCTTTATGGAATATCTCAGAAAGTACTTGGCCGATCTTTGTGAAAATTAGCGGTATGCTCATTATGGGTCATGGATGATGCCCGATGTTTTAGTTTACCCCGTTATAGCCGTTACTAACGGCTGTAACGGCCTTAACGGTTTTCTTCTTTATGGAATATCTGAGAAAGTACTTGGCCTATCTTTCTGAAAATTTGTAGGTATGTTCATTATGGGTCACGAATAATGCCCAATGTTTAATTTACCGTTATAGCCGTTACTAACGGCTGTATGGCCTGTAACAGTTTTTCTTCTTTATGGAATATCTCCGAAAGTACATGGCCGATCTTTGTGAAAATTAGCAGGTATGTTCATTATGGGTCACGGATGATGCCCGATGTTTTAGTTCACCGTTATAGCCGTTACTAACGGCTGAACGGCCTGTAACGGTTTTTCTTTTTATGGAATATCTCAGAAAGTACTCGGCCGATCTTTTGAAAATTGCAGGTATGTTCACTATGGGTCACGGATGATGCCCGATGTTTTAGTTTACCGTTATAGCCGTTACTAACGGCTTAACGGCATAACGTTTTCCTTCTTTATGGAATATCTCGAAAGTACTTGCCGATCTTTGTGAAAATTTGCAGGTATGTTCATTATGGGTCACGGATGATAGCCGATGTTTTAGTTTACCCGTTATAGCCGTTACTAACGGCTGTAACGGCCTGTAACGGTTTTTCTTCTTTATGGAATATCAGAAAGTACTTGGCCGATCTTTCTGAAAATTTGTAGGTATGTTCATTATGGGTCACGAATAATGCCCGATGTTTAATTACCGTTAAGCCGTTACTAACGCTGTACGGCCTGTAACGTTTTCTTTTTTATGGAATATCTCCGAAAGTACTGGCCGATCTTTTGAAAATTGCAGGTATGTTCATTATGGGTCACGATATGCCGATGTTTTAGTTTACCCGTTATAGCCGTTACTAACGGCTGTAACGGCTGTAACGGTTTTCTTCTTTATGGAATATCTCAGAAAGTACTTGGCCTATCTTTGTGAAAATTGAGGTATGTTCATTATGGGTCACGGATGATCCGATGTTTTAGTTTACCGTTACAGCCGATACTAACGGCTGTAACGGCCTGTAACGGTTTTTCTTCTTTATGGAATATCTCCGAAAGTACATGGCCGATCTTTGTGAAAATTAGCATGTATGTTCATTATGGGTCACGAATAATGCCCGATGTTTTAGTTTACCGTTATAGCCCTTACTAACGGCCTGTAACGGTTTTTCTTCTTCATGGAATATCTCAGAAAGTACTTGGCCGATCTTTGTGAAAATTAGCAGGTATGTTCATTATGGGTCACGGATGATGCCCGATGTTTTAGTTTACCCCGTTATAGCCGTTACTAACGGATGCAACGGCCTGTAACGGTTTTTCTTTTTTATGGAATATCTCAGAAAGTACTTGGCCGATCTTTCTGAAAATTTGTAGGTATGTTCATTATGGGTCATGAATAATGCCCAATTTTTTAGTTTACCGTTATAGCCGTTATTAACGGCCTGTAACGGATTTTTTCTTCTTTATGGAATATCTCCGAAAGTACTTGGCCGATCTTTATGAAAATTTGTAGGTGTGTTCACTATGGGTCACGAATAATGCCCGACGTTTGATTTTCTTTTATAGCCGTTACTAACGGCTGTAACGGCCTGTAACGGTTTTTCTTCTTTATGGAACATCTAAGAATGTACTTGGCCAATCTTTGTGAGAATTAGCAGGTATGTTCATTATGAGTCACGGATGATACCCGATGTTTTAGTTTACACCGTTATAGCCGTTACTAACGGCTGTAACGGCCTGTAACGGTTTTTCTTCTTTATGGAATATCTCCGAAAGTACTTGGCCGATCTTTGTGAAAATTTGTAGGTATGTTCATTATGGGTCACGAATAATGCCCGATGTTTTAGTTTACCGTTATAGCCCTTACTAACGGCCTGTAACGGTTTTTCTTCTTCATGGAATATCTCCGAAAGTAATTGGCCGATCTTTTTGAAAATTAGCATGTATGTTCGTTATGGGTCACGGATGATGCCGGATGTTTTAGTTTGCAGTTGTAGCCGTTACTAACAGCTGTAACGGCCTGTAACGGTTTTCCTTCTTTATGGAATATCTCCGAAAGTACTTGGCCGATCTTTGTGAAAATTAGCAGGTATGTTCACTATGGGATACGGATGATGCCCGATGTTTTAGTTTACCGTTATAGCCGTTACCAACGGCTATAACGGCCCATAACAGTTTTCCTTCTTTATGGAATATCTCGGAAAGCACTTTCTCGATCTTTGTGAAAATTTGTAGGTATGTTCATTATGGGTCGCGGATGATAGCCGATGTTTTAGTTTACCCCGTTATAGCCGTTACTAACGGCTGTAACGGCCTGTAACGGTTTTTCTTCTTTATGGAATATTTCAGAAAGTACTTGGCCGATCTTTCTGAAAATTTGTACGTATGTTCATTATGGGTCACGAATAAAGCCCGATGTTTTAGTTTACCGTCATAGCCGTTACTAACGGCTGTAACGGTTTGTAACGGTTTTTCTTCTTTATGGAATCTCTCAGAAAGTACTTGGCCTATCTTTGTGAAAATTTGCAGGTGTGTTCATTATGGGTCACGGATGACGCTCGGTGTTTTAGTTTAGCCCGTTATAGCCTTTACTAACGGCGGCAACGGCCTGTAACGGTTTTTCTTTTTTTATGGAATATCTCAGAAAGTACTTGGCCGATCTTTCTGAAAATTTGTAGGTATGTTCATTATGAGTCACGAATAATGCCTAATTTTTTTTAGTTTACCGTTATAGTCGTTACTAACGGCCTATAACGGATTTTTTCTTCTTTATGGAACATCTCAGAAAGTACTTGGCCAATCTTTGTGAGAATTAGCAGGTATGTTCATTATGGGTCACGGATGATGACCGATGTTTTAGTTTACACCGTTATAGCCGTTACTAACGGCTGTAATGGCCTGTAACGGTTTTTCTTCTTTATGGAATATCTCCAAAAGTACTTGGCCGATCTTTGTGAAAATTAGCAGGTATGTTCACTATGGGTTACGGATGATGCCCGATGTTTTAGTTTACCGTTACAGCCGATACTAACGGCTGTAACGGCCTGTAACGGATTTTCTTCTTTATGGAATATCTCCGAAAGTACATGGCCGATCTTTGTGAAAATTAGCATGTATGTTCATTATGGGTCACGAATGATGCCCGATGTTTTAGTTTACCGTTATAGCCCTTACTAACGGCCTGTAACGGTTTTTCTTCTTCATGGAATATCTCAGAAAGTACTTGGCCGATCTTTGTGAAAATTAGCAGGTATGTTCATTATGGGTCACGGATGATGCCCGATGTTTTAGTTTACCCCGTTATAGCCGTTACTAACGACCTTAACGGTTTTTCTTCTTTATGGAATATCTCCGAAAGTACTTGGCCGATCTTTGTGAAAATTAGCAGGTATGTTCATTATGGGTCACGGATGATGGCCGATGTTTTAGTTTACCCCGTTATAGCCGTTACTAACAGCTGCAACGGCCTGTAACGGTTTTTCTTTTTTATGGAATATCTCCGAAAGTACTTGGCCGATCTTTCTGAAAATTTGTAGGTATGTTCATTATGGGTCATGGATAATGCCCAATTTTTTAATTTACCGTTATAGCCGTTATTAACGGCCTGTAACGGATTTTTTCTTCTTTATGGAATATCTCCGTAAGTACTTGGCCGATCTTTATGAAAATTTGTAGGTGTGTTCATTATGGGTCACGAATAATGCCCGATGTTTAATTTTCTTTTATTGCCGTTACTAACGGCTGTAACGGCCTGTAACGGTTTTTCTTCTTTATGGAATATCTCAGAAAGTACTTGGCCGATCTTTGTGAGAATTAGCAGGTATGTTCATTATGGGTCACGGATGATACCCGATGTTTTAGTTTACACCGTTATAGCCGTTACTAACGGCTGTAACGGCCTGTAACGGTTTTTCTTCTTTATGGAATATCTCCGAAAGTACTTGGCCGATCTTTCTGAAAATTTGTAGGTATGTTCATTATGGGTCACGAATAATGCCCTATGTTTTAGTTTACCGTTATAGTCGTTACTAACGGCTGTAACGGCCTGTAACTGTTTTTCTTCTTCATGGAATATCTCGGAAAGTACAAGGCCGATCTTTGTGAAAATTAGCATGTATGTTCATTATGGGTCACGAATAATGCCCGATGTTTTAGTTTACCGTTATAGCCCTTACAAACGGCCTGTAATGGTTTTTCTTCTTCAAGGAATATCTTAGAAAGTACTTGGCCGATCTTTCTGAAAATTAGCAGGTATGTTCATTATGGGTCACGGATGATGCCCGATGTTTCAGTTTGCAGTTATAGCCGTTACTAACGCCTGTAACGGCCTGTAACTGTTTTTCTTTTTTTATGGAATATCTCCGAAAATACTCGGCTGATCTTTGTGAAAATTAGCAGGTATGTTCACTATGGGTTACGGATGATGCCCGATGTTTTAGTTGACCGTTATAGCCGTTACTAACGGCTATAACGGCCCATAACAGTTTTTCTTCTTTGTGGAATATCTCAGAAAGCACTTTGTCGATCTTTATGAAAACTTGTAGGTATGTTTCATTATGGGTCACGGATGATACCCGATGTTTTAGTTTACCGTTATAGCCGTTACTAACGGCTATAACGGCCCATGACGGTTTATCTTCTTTATGGAGTATCTCAGAAAGTACTTGGCCGATCTTTCTGAAAATTTGTAGGTATGTTCATTAGATGCGAGGGATGATGCCCGATGTGTTAGTTTACGTTATATCTTTTACTAACTACTGTAATCGCCCATAACGGTTTTTTCTTTTTTATGAAATGTCTCAAAAGTACTTGGCCGATCTTTGTGAAAATTAGCAGATATGTTCATTATGGGTCACGGATCATGCCCGACGATTTAGTTTACCGTTATGGCCGTTACTAACGGCTATAAGAACCCATAACGGTTTTTCTTTTTTATGGAATATCTCAGAAAGTACTGGGCCGATCTTTCTGAAAATTTGTAGGTATTATGGGTCACGGATGATGCCCGATGTTTTATTTTACCGTTATAGCCGTTACTAACCGCTATAACGGCCCTAACGGTTTTCCTTCTTCATGGAATATTCGGAAAGTACGTGACCGATATTTCTAAAAAATTTTAGGTATGTTCATTATGGGTCACGGATGATGCCCGATGTTCAAGTTTTCCGTTATAGCCGTTACTAACGGCCCATAATGGTTTTCTTCTTTATGGAAAATCTCAGAAAGGTCTTGGCGGATCTTTCTGAAAATTTGTAAGTATGTTAATTATAGGTCACAGATGATGGCCGATGTTTACCAGAATAGCCATTACTAACGGTTAGACCAGCCCAAGACGGTTTTTCCTCTTTATAGAATATATCACGCGTATTCAGGATAAGCTGGGAGTACGTTTATATGCTTTGCATCTTGTTTCTTTTTAGATTTGTTTGTTTGTGTTTCCTCTAGACTTTGTGTGGGTTGCCTGTGTATGAAAGAAATCAACAACGAAAAGACCAACCAAAACAACAAAGTTCTTTACTCATTTTCTCTGTTTTTTTTTGTTTGTTTGTTTTTGTGATCTTGATATCCCCATCATCAGTAATATTGTTCTTGATATCCCCATCAACATCAATATTAATATCAACACTGACATCAATATTAATCTTTGATATCCCCCATTAACATCAATCTGGAAATCACTAGTGACATACTCATTTATCTTGATCCCTATTAACATCAACATCAAGCTTGATATCCCGATTGCCATCAATACCATCTTGATATCCCCATCAACATCAAAATCTCCATTACTGTCAGTATCAATCCTGATATGCCCATTAACATCAACATCAATCTTGATATCCTGATTGACATCAATACCATCTTATTATCCCCGTTAACATCAGTATTAATCTTGACATTCCCATGTGCATCAACATCAATCTTGAAATGTCCCACTTTGCGTCAATCTTCGTGTACGGATTTACACCAATATGAAATTCTGATATCCATGTTAACATTACACATTACCTATTTATCATAAACATATTAAACTGGTGAGGAGGTGGACCCCATTTTCATAGATATGATATATGACCATTTTGTTCACTGTTCATTTTTATTTGCAGTGTGTGTCACTTTCGAACAACACCCCTGGATAAACACTCAGAGGAAAACAAAAGACCAAACCAACCTATAGCCAATGGAAATAAAAATGCAATAAGTACCCCCTGTCTGAGTGTGACATACCTGAGCTCCAAGACATGATGGGGCAGCGAGAGACAATGACAAATTTGCACCTGTTGAGATGGAACTGACGAGGGAAGTTTTAAGACAATGACAACTGACACCTGTTGGGATGGAACTGACGAGGGCTGCGACAGGCAATGACAAACTGATACCTGTTGGGATGGAACTGACGAGGGAAGCTTGAGACAATGACAAACTGACATCTGTTGGGATGGAACTGACGAGAGAATTTGAGGCAATGACAAAATGGAACTGATGAGGGAAGCTTCAGACAATGACAAACTGACACCTGTTGGGATGGAACTGACGAGGGAAGTTTGAGGCAATGACAAGCTGACACCTGTTGGGATGGAACTGACGAGGACAGCGACAGGCAATGACAAACTGACACCTGTTGGGATGGAACTGACGAGGGCAGTGAGAGACAATGACAAACTGACACCTGTTGGGATGGAACTGTCGAGGGAAGCTTGAGACAATGACAAAATGGAACTGATTAGGGATGCTTGAGACAATGACAACTGATACCTGTTGGGATGGAACTGACGAGGGCAGTGAGAGACAATGACAAACTGACACATGTTGGGATTGAATTAATAATGGAAGTGAGAGGCAATGACAACTGACACCTGTTGGGATGGATCTGACGAGGGAAGTTTGAGGCAATGACAAAATGGAATTGATGAGGGAAGTTTGAGGCAATGACAAAATGGAACTGACGAGGAAAGTTTGAGGCAATGACAAACTGACACCTGTTGGGATGGAACCGACGATGTAAAGCGGGAGATAATAGCAGTCGGTGATTAACGCAGCCCAGGTTTTTGTCAGTGTGTGTGTGTGTGTGTGTGTGTGTGTGTGTGTGTGTGTGTGTGTGTGTGTGTGTGTGATTGTGTGTGTGTGTGTGTGTGTGTGTGTGTGTGTGTGTGCGCGCGTGCGTGCGCGCGCGCGCGCGTGTGTGTGTGTGTGTGTGTGTGCATGTGTGTGTGTGTGTGCATGTGTGTGTGTGTGTGATTGTGCGTGTGTGTGCGCGCGCACGCGCGTGTATGTGCGTGTTTGTGTGTGAATGCATGCACGCGCGCGTGTGTGTATGCGCGCTCAGGTGCGCATATGTGTGCGTGAGTTTGTGTATGTGTGTTTGCGTGTATGTATATATGTGTGTGAGTAAGCGTGTGATTTGTGCGTGGGCGAGCATGTGTGCATTCATATGTGCGTGCATACATGTGTATGGGGGCTGCGTGTGCCAGCATACATGCATGTGTAAACGTGATTTTCATTGACAGCACTGGCTAGAGGCATGGTTGAACTGGTGGAAGGATACAACAGTGTTGTCCTGATTGACTGATCCTGGTGGATACAGCAGTGTTGCCTTGATTGACTGATCCTGGTAGATACAGCAGTGTTGTCCCGATTGCCTGATCCTGGTGGATACAGCAGTGTTATCCTGATTGACTGATCCTGGTGGATACAGCAGTGTTGTCCTGATTGATCCTGAGTTGTCTGGTGGATACAGCAGTGTTATCCGGATTGACTGATCCTGGGTTGTCTGGTGGATACAGCAGTGTTGTCCTGATTGACTGATCCTGGTGGATACAGCAGTGTTGTCCTGATTGACTGATCCTGGTGGATACAGCAGTGTTGTCCTGATTGATCCTGGGTTGTCTGGTGGATACAGCAGTGTTATCCTGATTGACTGATCCTGGGTTGTCTGGTGGATACAGCAGTGTTGTCCTGATTGACTGATCCTGGTGGATACAGCAGTGTTGTCCTGATGACTGATCCTGTGGATACGCGTGTTGTCCTGATTGATCCTGGTTGTCTGGTGATACAGCAGTGTTATCCTGATTGACTGATCCTGGGTTGTCTGGTGATACAGCATGTTGTCCTGATTGACTGATCTGTGGATACAGCAGTGTTGTCCTGATTGACTGATCCTGGTGGATACAGCAGTGTTTCCTGATTGATGATCCTGGGTTGTCTGGTGGATACAGCAGTGTTGTCCTGATTGACTGATCCTGGTGGATACAGCAGTGTCCTGATTGATATCCTGGTTGTCTGGTGATACAGCAGTGTTGTCCTGATTGACTGATCGTGGATACAGCAGTGTTGTCCTGATGATATCCTGGTGTCTGTGATACAGCAGTGTTGTCCTGATTGACTGATCCTGGTGGATACAGCAGTGTTGTCCTGATTGACTGATCCGGGTGGATACAGCAGTGTTGTCCTGATTGATTGATCCTGGCTTGTCTGGTGGATACAGCAGTGTTGTCCGATTGACTGATCCTGGGTTGTCTGGTGGATACAGCAGTGTTGTCCTGATTGACTGATCCTGGTGGATACAGCAGTGTTATCCTGATTGACTGATCCTGGGTTGTCTGGTGATACAGCAGTGTTGTCCTGATTGACTGATCCTGGTGGATACAGCAGTGTTGTCCTGATTGACTGATCCTGGTGGATACAGCAGTGTTGTCCTGATTGACTGATCCTAGTGGATACAGCAGTGTTGTCCTGATTGACTGATCCTAGTGGATACAGCAGTGTTGCCTGATTGACTGATCCTGGTGGATACAGCAGTGTTGTCCTGATTGACTGATCCTGGTGGATACAGCAGTGTTGTCCCGATTGACTCCTGGGTTGTCCGGTGGGATACAGCAGTGTTGTCCTGATTGACTGATCCTGGTGGATACAGCAGTGTTGTCCTGATTGACTGATCCTGGTGGATACAGCAGTGTTGTCCTGATTGACTGATCCTGGTGGATACAGCAGTGTTGTCCTAATTGACTGATCCTGGTGGATACAGCAGTGTTGTCCTGATTGTCTCCCTGGGTTGTCCGGTGGATACAGCAGTGTTGTCCTGATTGACTGATCCTGGTTGATACAGCAGTGTTGTTCTGATTGACTCCCTGGGTTGTCCGGTGGATACAGCAGTGTTGTCCTAATTGACTGATCCTGGTGGATACAGCAGTGTTGTCCTGATTGACTGATCCTGGTGGATACAGCAGTGTTGTCCTGATTGACTGATCCTGGTGGATACAGCAGTGTTGTCCTGATTGACTGATCCTGGTGGATACAGCAGTGTTGTCCTGATTGACTGATCCTGGTGGATACAGCAGTGTTGTCCTGATTGATCCTGAGTTGTCTGGTGGATACAGCAGTGTTGTCCTGATTGACTGATCCTGGTGGATACAGCAGTGTTGTCCTGATTGACTGATCCTGGTGGATACAGCAGTGTTATCCTGATTGACTGATCCTGGGTTGTCTGGTGGATACAGCAGTGTTATCCTGATTGACTGATCCTGGTGGATACAGCAGTGTTGTCCTGATTGACTGATCCTGGTTGATACAGCAGTGTTGTTCTGATTGACTCCCTGGGTTGTCCGGTGGATACAGCAATGTTGTCCTGATTGACTGATCCTGGGTTGTCCGGTGGATACAGCAATGTTGTCCAGATTGACTGATCCTGGGTTGTCTGGTGGATACAGCAGTGTTGTCCTGGATTCAACGACAGCTTCAGACAGCCTAGTCACAGGACAGCGTCTTCTTCCCTGTCCATATCCTTGCACAGTCCAACTCACGCCGGCTCCTTAAGATGAGACTCAGTTCAACAGACATCCTACCTGGGAACGCATCATTAAAATCCTCACTTTGCATGCCCGTTAAGTCATATTCCATCCTTGGCAATGAAGTAGCACATCATGGGTCCGTAGAATGGATCTCACACACACACACACACACACACACACACACACACACACACACACACACACACACACACACACATGCGCGCGCGCGTATGTGTGTGTGTGTCAGGAGAGAGAGAGAGAGAGAGAGAGAGAGAGAGAGAGAGAGAGAGAGAGAGAGAGAGAGAGAGAGAAACTCACACACATACACAATCACACACACATGTGCGCGTACACAGACATAGACACAGACACACACAGACACACTCAGACACAAAACACACACACACACACACACACACACACACACACACACACACACACACACATACACACACACACACACGTGTCGTGTTTAGACTTCCCCCTCAGAAGGCGGGATGTGGGACCTAAACAGTTCAGAACGGTGACACCTGCAGAGACGTAACCAACGTTGAAACTCGGAGTCCGAGCGGTGCCATATGAAAGAAGAAGGGAACAGCCATGTTGGCGTTTATGAAAGTGTAACGAGCAAAGACACCAAATACAACACACCACAAATAAAGATAGGAAAAGTACAGTTCACACATTTATTGATGATGTTTGATCATTAAAAGAAAGTTGATTCGACACCTTATTAAACTAAAATAGTAAATGCGTAAAACAGCAGAGATCAAATTCTAAATACCAGGAGGGAGAATAAGGGGGGGGGGGGGGGGGGGGGGGGGGGGGGGGAGAAAATTCTGGGGGGTATAGTCCAATGGTCAGAGCATTTTCCTGCGGTGCTGGCAGTGGTGAGTTCCACCCACTCTTGAGGGTGGATTTTTTTCAGTGGGAAACCCCCTCTATCCACCTAGCAGTACAAAATGGGTATCTGATTCAGGTGAGGGTAATATGGCGGAAGGAAAGGGATGGGCTCCGCCTTCCATCCTGCCGTACCCTTGACACGGTGACTATTCACTGCCCCTAAGGGCGATTGGCAATGGGAACTTTAATCTTAACCTTTTTTAGTATTTAAAACAAACAAACAAACAAACAAAACCCCGTTATTTATGTATCACTTCACAAAATGAATGTTCAAGACTACAGCTTGTTTTATTTGCAGATTCCTGATCGCAGACAGAAAAAATGTCACCACTGGAGAAGAAGAAGAAGAAGAAGAAGAAGAGGAAGAGGAAGAAGAAGAAGAAGAAGGAGAAGAGGAGGAGGAGGAGCAAGAAGGACAAGAAGAACAAGAACAAGAAGAAGAAAAAGAAGAAAAGAAGGGGGTGGAAAAGAAAGAAATACAAGGGAAAAAAAGAGAAGAATGTATGTCCAGCCATTGGAATCGTTACTACCTGACAATGACATTTCTCTACTACCTGACAATGACATTTCTCTACTACCTGACAATGACATTTCTCAATTTCCGTTTTCACCTAGGGAAAGGAAAGGGAACGAAGCGAAGTTTGAAGGAAAAGGTAACATTGAGTCTGTCTCGTTTAGACAGAAGCCGATGGGAAGAAAATGAGTTTCCAGAATCCTCTTCAGATCTATATCCTTTAGACCTGCTTCGACCAAGGTCCATTAACTACAAACACCGTAGTGAATTTTCTTGTGAAAACATTCATCAAACAACATCATTCAAGTTCAATATAATCACCTCTTACGAATAAGTATTTTCAAAACATCATTGGCATTCTGCATTACTACATTTATTGTAATACATTTTGTTTGTTCGTAGGTGCATGTGAGTGAGAGGATTATTTGTTTGTTTTTACTTTATATAACAACAAAACAACAACAACAACAATCAATCAAACAAACAAACAAACAAACAAAAAGCCGACTTGGTGCACTCTTTTGTGGCTTGAAAAATTCAATACAAATGTCTGAACTAGACCATTTCGTGACAGGCGTTTGAAAGACTTCCATTTCCGATGATTGATAACATGCGTTCCCTGTGCATTCTACAGTGAACTGGCCACGCGGAATGCCTACATGACACTATGCGTGAACCCCCCCCCCCCCCCCCCCACCCCCAACTCACTTGTTGTCTTCTTTACTTTTAGATCGTTCTGCTCGCTTTGCTGACTGTTCGGAAGAGAACTGATAGGGATGAACAGGTAACGGTGGTCTGTCATTCCATTGCGCAAAGAAACGCGTGGCCAGATGTTTCTCTTATTCCGCCAGTGAATTTCACTTGAGTTAAGTTTATTTCATTTGTTAAAGCAAACCACACGGCGTACTTTTTCATATTTGTATGTGCCGTTTTCATGTGCACCATATTGAGTGCACGTGTTTGAAAAATGTTTCCTTATTCATTCATCATTAAAAGCTACTTTCGACTCTAGCTTAAGGGGATGGTCAGTAAACCTAGAGTGAACAATAGTAAGTGTCCCTTATGTTAAAAAGTTCACAATGTAGACTAAAGTAAAACTATGTGGAAAGTGTTTATGCTTCCACTCACACTCCCTGAGAGGGTCAGTGATTCAAATAACAAGTTAACTTGCCTGGCACGTTTTAGCAGCATCTAGTTGGGAGTGTAGTGCAAGTAAAGCATGATTTTGCTTGACTGCAGACAAAGCATGATTTTGGCTTGACTGCAGACAAAGCATGATTTGGGCTTGTGATAGGATAACAATGCTCATTGTGTTGGTGTACTACCTGGCTAAAGTAGTAGTCGTGTCAGCAGAGATGTTCGAGAGAGAGAGAGTGACTGGCCTCAACTGTGCTAATATTTTATAGGGGCTGTGTTTCAGAGGTGCTATGTGGGAGTTATCCTCACCTACGTAGAAAAAAAGTTTCATTGTAAATTAAGGCATTGAATTGCCATTGTAGGCCTAAACGTGGAAAGGAAAAGGTAAGCATAAAAAATACATAGGTTTCCTGATGATTTTGGAAGCACAAAAAAAAACACGTGTGTAGACAGAAATATTATCTGAAAGTTGAAAATGATTATTAACAAAAGTCTCGGTTTTTTCTGTTGCAGGGATTTTTCTCCTCCAAAGTAGTTTGCCCCCTAAGTCCCCTATGTGACAAAAATAAAAAGAATAAATTAGTGTAAGACAGTGGATGTCCAAAAATGGAAGAAAATGAATGAAACAAATAGTAACTGACCGAGGTCTCAGGTTGGGATGACTTGAGAGTGGAAGACTATAACTGCTTACCTGTGGCTTGGAAGGGCAATGTTGGTTAGTTGGAAATAGTGTGGTCTGGTGGCCAACTTGACGATGTTTTTGTGTGGCCTTGTTGACCTTAGCTGATGAAGTCATTTGAAGGTCTTGTTGTCCAATGTTGAAGCCTGTGGGGTTGGTTATATTGATAAGTGTGTGCTAAGTAATCTTTTCATGAAATGTTGATGTGAGTGAGGAGAAATTGGTAAACGAATTTTCTGAAGAAATTACCGAAACATTATTGTAAATACAATTTTTAAAAAGGGTTATTATATATATAAGAACTCCAAAAGGAAACTGTTTCCTAATAAGAAGAAAGGTTGAATGCGGGAGATCGTGTGAGGCCGCGAGTGAAAGTGGAGTCAAGGACGTTTCATTTGTATGACAGTTGAATTCTCTCTCTTGATCTCTGTCTGTCACTCCAAGAGTACCTCGTCCCCTTGTCAGCCGTAAAACCCCTATCCACTCAGCCGTAGCGTCCCGTATAGAGGACACACACATTCTTCATCATACATCTGATATATCGTCATTTGAAATGAAGGTAGCATCCCATATACAGAACACACATATTCTTCATCTTACATCTGACATATCATCATTTGAAATGAAGGTAGCATCCCATATACAGGACATGTTCTTCATAATACATCTAACATATCATTTGAAATAAGGTAAGTATTCAAAACGACCTTCTGTTTGATTTAAAGAGAAATACTTGTCAGGCACTCTCATCAAACTCTAAAATGTCGGCACATAAAGAACGAAAAGGTATTATTTTGGTACACCGATAATCTCCTTCACTTCTTTCCAGGTGACGACGCATGGAGGATGGCATCTCTTGCACTGAATAACAATGGCGCCTGACTGGTAATATTGTGCGGTGAACACGTCTCTATTTGCTCTGCCATTGAAGCGCTAGCGCGTGAATTTTTGGCACCGGAAGAAGTTCCTGCGCCTTTCTTTATACTCTTTCTGCTGGCGCCGTATTCGCTGGTAGCGCTGGGGGTCCTGCCTCAGGCGGCTCCAGTAGCGCTGGTTGCTCTCCCTTTTCTTTGCTTTCTCTTCTTCCAGTCGGTTCAGCTCTGAAACGAAGCAATCGGAAGACGATCAGTTAGGAGGCTGTCAGGGCCAGCACGACAGGGACATTTTCTCGTTAAGGACTGTCGGGGCCAGCACGACAGGGACATTTCCTCGTTTAGATCAGTTAGGAGGCTGTCAGGGCCAGCATGACAGGGAGGAGGCTGTCAGGGCCAGCACGACAGGGACATTTCCTCGTTTAGATCAGTTAGGAGGCTGTCAGGGCCAGCACGAAAGGAACATTTCCTCGTTAAGATCAGTTAGGAGGCTGTCAGGGCCAGCATGACAGGGACATTTCCTCGTTAAGATCAGTTAGGAGGCTGTCAGGGCCAGCATGACAGGGAGGAGGCTGTCAGGGCCAGCACGACAGGGACATTTCCTCGTTAAGATCAGTTAGGAGGCTGTCAGGGCCAGCACGACAGGGACATTTTCTCGTTTAGATCAGTTAGGAGGCTGTCAGGGCCAGCATGACAGGGAGGAGGCTGTCAGGGCCAGCATGACAGGGACATTTCCTCGTTAAGATCAGTTAGGAGGCTGTCAGGGCCAGCACGACAGGGACATTTCCTCGTTAAGATCAGTTAGGAGGCTATCAGGGCCAGCATGACAGGGATATTTCCTCGTTTAGATCAGTTAGGAGGCTGTCAGGGCCAGCACGACAGGGACATTTTCTCGTTAAGGACTGTCAGGGCCAGCACGACAGGGACATTTCCTCGTTAAGATCAGTTAGGAGGCTGACAGGGCCAGCATGACAGGGAGGAGGCTGTCAGGGCCAGCACGACAGGGACATTTTCTCGTTAAGGACTGTCAGGGCCAGCACGACAGGGACATTTCCTCGTTAAGATCAGTTAGGAGGCTGTCAGGGCCAGCATGACAGGGAGGAGGCAGTCAGGGCCAGCACGACAGGGACATTTTCTCGTTAAGGACTGTCAGGGCCAGCACGACAGGGACATTTTCTCGTTAAGGACTGTCAGGGCCAGCATGACAGGGACATTTCCTCGTTAAGATCAGTTAGGAGGCTGTTAGGGCCAGCATGACAGGGACATTTCCTCGTTAAGATCAGTTAGGAGGCAGTCAGGGCCAGCATGACAGGGACATTTTCTCGTTAAGGACTGTCAGGGCCAGCACGACAGGGACATTTTCTCGTTAAGGACTGTCAGGGCCAGCACGACAGGGACATTTCCTCGTTAAGGACTGTCAGGGCCAGCACGACAGGGACATTTCCTCGTTAAGATCAGTTAGGAGGCTGTCAGGGCCAGCATGACAGGGAGGAGGCAGTCAGGGCCAGCACGACAGGGACATTTTCTCGTTAAGGACTGTCAGGGCCAGCACGACAGGGACATTTTCTCGTTAAGGACTGTCAGGGCCAGCATGACAGGGACATTTCCTCGTTAAGATCAGTTAGGAGGCTGTTAGGGCCAGCATGACAGGGACATTTCCTCGTTAAGATCAGTTAGGAGGCAGTCAGGGTCAGCATGACAGGGACATTTTCTCGTTAAGGACTGTCAGGGCCAGAACGACAGGGACATTTTCTCGTTAAGGACTGTCAGGGCCAGCACGACAGGGACATTTCCTCGTTAAGGACTGTCAGGGCCAGCATGACAGGGACATTTCCTCGTTAAGATCAGTTAGGAGGCTGTCAGGGCCAGCATGACAGGGAGGAGGCTGTCAGGGCCAGCACGACAGGGACATTTTCTCGTTAAGATCAGTTAGGAGGCTGTCAGGGCCAGCATGACAGGGACATTTTCTCGTTAAGATCAGTTAGGAGGCTGTCAGGGCCAGCATGACAGGGACATTTTCTCGTTAAGGACTGTCAGGGCCAGCATGACAGGGACATTTTCTCGTTAAGGACTGTCAGGGCCTGCATGACAGGGACATTTTCTCGTTAAGGACTGTCAGGGCCAGCATGACAGGGACATTTTCTCGTTAAGGATTGTCAGGGCCAGCATGACAGGGACATTTTCTCGTTAAGGACTGTCAGGGCCAGCATGACAGGGACATTTCCTCGTTAAGGACTGTCAGGGCTAGCACGACAGGGACATTTTCTCGTTAAGATCAGTTAGGAGGCTGTCAAGGCCAGCACGACAGGGACATTTTCTCGTTTAGATCAGTTAGGAGGCTGTCAGGGCCAGCATGACAGGGACATTTCCTCGTTAAGATCAGTTAGGAGGCTGACAGGGCCAGCATGACAGGGAGGAGGCTGTCAGGGCCAGCATGACAGGGACATTTCCTCGTTTAGATCAGTTAGGAGGCTGTCAGGGCCAGCACGACAGGGACATTTTCTCGTTTAGATCAGTTAGGAGGCTGTCAGGGCCAGCATGACAGGGACATTTCCTCGTTAAGGACTGTACGATCAGTTAGGAGGCTGTCAGGGCCAGCATGACAGGGACATTTCCTCGTTAAGGACTGTCAGGGCCAGCATGACAGGGACATTTTCTCGTTAAGGACTCTCGTTAAGGACTGTCAGGGCCAGCACGACAGGGACATTTTCTCGTTAAGATCAGTTAGGAGGCTGTCAGGGCCAGCATGACAGGGACATTTTCTCGTTAAGGACTGTCAGGGCCAGCATGACAGGGACATTTCCTCGTTAAGACCGTCAGGGCCAGCATGACAGGGACATTTCCTCGTTAAGGACTGTCAGGGCCAGCATGACAGGGACATTTCCTCGTTAAGGACTGTCAGGGCCAGCATGACAGGGACATTTTCTCGTTAAGGACTGTCAGGGCCAGCACGACAGGGGCATTTTCTCGTTAAGGACTGTCAGGCCAGCACGACAGGGACATTTTCTCGTTAAGGACTGTCAGGGCCAGCACGACAGGGGCATTTTCTCGTTAAGGACTGTCAGGGCCAGCACGACAGGGGCATTTTCTCGTTAAGGACTGTCGGGGCCAGCACGACAGGGACATTTTCTCGTTAAGGACTGTCGGGGTCAGCACGACAGGGACATTTTCTCGTTAAGGACTGTCAGGGCCAGCATGACAGGGATATTTCCTTGTTAAGGACTGTCAGGGCCAGCATGACAGGGACATTTTCTCGTTAAGGACTGTCAGGGCCAGCATGACAGGGACATTTTCTCGTTAAGGACTGTCAGGGCCTGCACGACAGGACATTTTTTCGTTAAGGACTGTCAGGGCCAGCACGACAGGGACATTTCCTCGTTAAGGACTGTCTCTAGCTTGGCTGTGCTTCTGTGTGCTAATAATGACTGCCGTGGACAATTATCACGTGACTCGTGAAAAGACTCACTAAAGAGCTGGGTGTCAACAGGTTTAATGTAAACTAGAGATTTACGTTAATAGCATTAGAGTTATGTGGAATGGTCAAATACAAGCTCACTTTTGTTTTGCGTCACAAACCCCCTAAACCTCATTAAAAATTGGGGATTGGATTTCTAGTTACTTCATATCCAACTAAATTCAATTATGCAAATAAAACGGAAACGATTACAGAAAAATATTCACACAGAAATACTTTATGAAATCAAGGCTGCACACTTTTCAGTAAATAATTTTTCTTGATGGTGATAGTATACGGATTTCTGAAATCGTAGAAGCAGTCCAGGTCTGTAGCAGTGGCAAACTAAACGCCAATGTGGACACTTGTGTTTTGTTGATCAACAGACGTCGACAGGTGGGGACGAAAGGTGCAGAACTATCTGCAGTTTGGGGACTGTTTCTCTGTGTGAAGTTTGGCAGACTTGGTGACGATGATCAGTCCATAGTACGAAAGCTTTAGAACAGCCTCTGATCTCTGATTTCCCATCTGATAAATGCCAAGTCTGTCTCTCAACATACACACGCTCCTTTAGTTCTTGTTCTAGTTGTTGAATACAACATCAAAACTGTTGCCTTTCCGCGGCAAAATTCATCCAGTCCAGTTCTTTGTTGTTTGTCTGAACTGTTGTGTGCGTTAACGTTTGCTTGTTGTATCAGAAGAAAAAAAAACTGTGAATAGTGTTGAAGTGTTTAGCTGCGTAAAAGCCTGTAAGCTGAACATGTTTGACAATGTCCACAGGTACTAATATTGACAGTTAAATGAGCAAGTCAATGCTTTAACGGTTGTTGTGGATTTATCCGCCATGCTACAACCACCAGTAACACGCATCTAACAAGCGACTATACCAGGCCCTCACCTCAGTCCCCCATAAATTAATCTGCTTGTGACCTACGTCTCAGACACAGACTGAAGAGCCCCAGCCTCCTACAGCATAAGTTGTGGTCCGTTCAGTGATGTGGCATTCGTGGTGTCTCTCCATCTGTTTAAATCAAGCCTTGTGGTCCGTTCAGTGATGTAGCATTCGTGGTGTCTCTCCATCTGTTTAAATCAAGCCTTGTGGTCCGTTCAGTGATGTAGCATTCGTGGTGTCTCTCCATCTGTTTAAATCAAGCCTTGTGGTCCGTTCAGTGATGTAGCATTCGTGGTGTCTCTCCATCTGTTTAAATCAAGCCTTGTGGACCATTCAGTGATGTAGCATTCGTGGTGTCTCTCCATCTGTTTAAATCAAGCCTTGTGGTCCGTTCAGTGATGTAGCATTCGTGGTGTCTCTCCATCTGTTTAAATCAAGCCTTGTGGTCCGTTCAGTGATGTGGCATTCGTGGTGTCTCTCCATCTGTTTAAATCAAGCGTTGCGGTCCGTTCAGTGATGTGGCATTCGTGGTGTCTCTCCATCTGTTTAAATCAAGCGTTGCGGTCCGTTCAGTGATGTGGCATTCGTGGTGTCTCTCCATCTGTTTAAATCAAGCGTTGCGGTCCGTTCAGTGATGTGGCATTCGTGGTGTCTCTCCATCTGTTTAAATCAAGCGTTGCGGTCCGTTCAGTGATGTGGCATTCGTGGTGTCTCTCCATCTGTTTAAATCAAGCGTTGCGGTCCGTTCAGTGATGTGGCATTCGTGGTGTCTCTCCATCTGTTTAAATCAAGCGTTGCGGTCCGTTCAGTGATGTGGCATTCGTGGTGTCTCTCCATCTGTTTAAATCAAGCGTTGCGGTCCGTTCAGTGATGTGGCATTCGTGGTGTCTCTCCATCTGTTTAAATCAAGCGTTGCGGTCCGTTCAGTGATGTGGCATTCGTGGTGTCTCTCCATCTGTTTAAATCAAGCGTTGCGGTCCGTTCAGTGATGTGGCATTCGTGGTGTCTCTCCATCTGTTTAAATCAAGCGTTGCGGTCCGTTCAGTGATGTGGCATTCGTGGTGTCTCTCCATCTGTTTAAATCAAGCGTTGCGGTCCGTTCAGTGATGTGGCATTCGTGGTGTCTCTCCATCTGTTTAAATCAAGCGTTGCGGTCCGTTCAGTGATGTGGCATTCGTGGTGTCTCTCCATCTGTTTAAATCAAGCGTTGCGGTCCGTTCAGTGATGTGGCATTCGTGGTGTCTCTCCATCTGTTTAAATCAAGCGTTGCGGTCCGTTCAGTGATGTGGCATTCGTGGTGTCTCTCCATCTGTTTAAATCAAGCGTTGCGGTCCGTTCAGTGATGTGGCATTCGTGGTGTCTCTCCATCTGTTTAAATCAAGCGTTGCGGTTCGTTCAGTGATGTGGCATTCGTGGTGTCTCTCCATCTGTTTAAATCAAGCGTTGCGGTCCGTTCAGTGATGTGGCATTCGTGGTGTCTCTCCATCTGTTTAAATCAAGCGTTGCGGTCCGTTCAGTGATGTGGCATTCGTGGTGTCTCTCCATCTGTTTAAATCAAGCGTTGCGGTCCGTTCAGTGATGTGGCATTCGTGGTGTCTCTCCATCTGTTTAAATCAAGCGTTGCGGTCCGTTCAGTGATGTGGCATTCGTGGTGTCTCTCCATCTGTTTAAATCAAGCGTTGCGGTCCGTTCAGTGATGTGGCATTCGTGGTGTCTCTCCATCTGTTTAAATCAAGCGTTGCGGTCCGTTAAGTGATGTGGCATTCGTGGTGTCTCTCCATCTGTTTAAATCAAGCCTTCTGCTCCGCTAACAGGGGGCAGACAAATGTCAGCGCTTCGTGGTTTGTTTTCATTCCACCTCAGTCATTCGGCTCAAAGGCTTCATCCACCCTTTGGCCTGACTACGAGATTGTTCTTCTTTGGAATAAGTTACTAACCGGCCTGACTACGAGATTGTTCTTCTTTGGAATAAGTTACTAACTGTGAACTCGTATTCTAGTAATGACTGCTACTTTCTGACAGAGAAATCGTTTTGGAAGCTATACTCTTTCCTTTGTCTAACCTTTTTTTCCCCCAAATCATTACGCGTTCCTACTGTGCCGATGTCATCATGCACATTGTTCCACAAGGTTATAACTCAGTGAATAAATAAATAAATAAAATAAAAAGAAGTGTGTGAAAAGAGATAGACGGTAAACCATTCTGTCAATTTTAGTAGTTGCCACCTTTACGTATATTGTCTTGCAATGTGAAAAAACTCAGAGATTATTTCATTACAATGTCCATGTAGAATATCATAAGTCTCAATCATATCACCCCACTATCTCCGATATTCAAGGCTTGGAAGTTGCAAATTATCTCGTAAGCCACTTTACTGATTCCTATCATTTGTCTGGTGAATTATCTCCACACACTCTTCTTTGTTTGATGGAGTTGTTATAATAAATCTTCTCTCCATAATCTTCTCTGTTTTGATGGAGTTTTTATATAAATTTTCTCCGCACAATCTTCTCTGTTTTGATAACATTTTTTATTATAAATCTTCTCTGCATAATCTTCTCTGTTTTGATATAGTTTTTATAATGAAACTTTTCTCCACAATCATCGCTGTTTTGATGAAGTTTTTATAATGACTCTTCTCTACATAATCTTCTCTGTTTTGATGAAGTTTTTATTATGACTCTTCTCTACATAATCTTCTCTGTTTTTGACGAAGTTTTGCGCGAAAACATTCTTTGACCAATGAAAAGTGTCTTCACGAAACCACAATCATTGCGAGATGCAATGTGCACAGACGGGTTTGTGTGCCACCCCCCTCTTCCATTCGCCCTCTCTCCGCCCCACCATCAAGGTCTGTCACGAATGGTCAGCCATAGCATGTGTGTGTGTGAGTGTGTGTGTGTGTGTGTGTGTGTGTGTGTGTGTGTGTGTGTGTGTGTGTGTGTGTGTGTGTGTATGCGTGCACGCGCGTGTGTGGTGTGTTTAATTCGCATGTATCGAGGGATGCCTGGTCTTAAATAATCATATTTATTACTTCAATCTTAATAAACTGAATATATTTACATAGAGTATGTTGCTTGCTTTTAATGATGATGATGATGCTCACTTTTGAAATTTTTGGTTCCATGTTTTAAAGAGAGTGGATGTGTACTGTAGCTGCGCACGCACATGTATTTGTACGTGTGTGTGTGTGTGTGTGTGTGTGTGTGTGTGTGTGTGTGTGTGTGTGTGTGTGTGTGAGAGAGAGAGAGAGAGATGTGTGGGTGTGTGTGTGTGTGGGGGGGGGGGGGGGGGGCGGCGGCGGCGGGGTGTGTGTGTGTGTGGGAAGAGTGTTTGTGCTTGCATGAAGATATTTTACTGATGAGATTGATTTACTATGGATTCTTACACAGGCAGTTTACGCCTTTTGTGTGTGTGTGTGTGTGTGTGTGTGTGTGTGTGTGTGTGTGTGTGTGTGTGTGTGTGTGTGTGTGTGTGTTGTTCTGGTATATGGTTGCTGTGCTGTCGAAAATGAATTTTTCATCTTTTGGACAAATAAAAATTGTTATCCTGTTATCCATAGGATGATGACTGATGTATCCGTCCACAGAACAGGCCCCTAAGTCTGCAGATGGCTAAAAACAGAAACATGAGAGAGAGAGAGAGAGAGAGAGAGAGAGAGAGGAGAGAGAGAGAGAGAGAGAGAGAAAGGAGGGAGGGAGTGAGTCAGTGAGGGAGGAAAAGACAGATAGACAGACAGACGGACAAGCAGGCAGGCAGGCAGAGAGAGAGAGAGAGAGAGAGAGAGAGAGAGAGAGAGAGAGAGAGAGAGAGAGAGAGAGAGGCAGACAGACAGACAGACAGAATGTGTAGGAGGGAGGGGGAGACATACACAAAGAGAGAGAGAGAGAGAGAGAGAGAGAGAGAGAGAGGAATGGGAGGGCAGGAGGGAAGAAAGGGGGGAGACAGACAGACAGACAGACAGACTGATAAACATGTAGATAAACAGACAGCGAGAGGTGTAGGAGGGAAGGAGTATTATGAGGTAATATTTCGCACAAGCCACTGGTCTGAAACTTGTGAATAATTATGCACTGTTTTGATCGCCAAATTTCACTACAAAAAAAAAACAAACAAAAAAAACAACCAATTGTCACATGTCCCAACCAATGGTCACATTTCACTACAGACCAACCAATGGTCACATTTCACTACAGACCAACCAATGGTCACATTTCACTACACAGACCAACTAATGGTCACATTTTACTACACAGACCAACCAATGGTCACATTTCACTACACAGGCTAACCAATGGTCACATTTCACTACAAACCAACCAATGGTCACATTTCACTACAGACCAACGAATGGTTACATTTCACTACAGACCAACCAATGGTCACATTTCAATACACAGACCAACTAATGGTCACATTTCACTACAGACCAACCAATGGTCACATTTCACTAGAGAGGATGATCAGTGCTGTGGTATGTGAGTATAAGACATGACCAGCCGAAGTCAAACACATCTCTCTCGTCCCTCCCAAACAGGACACCAACACTCAACAGACGAAATGAAATAAAAGAGAGATATAATGTCGGGTCACTGTAGTTGAGCCCATTGAGCGAAGATGCTCTGAGAATCGCTCATTCAGTGTCCGGCAGGTCTCACCCACGTAAGGCTTGTGGCACAGAGTGCAGGTCAAAATATACACAATGTCTGCTGACTTGCAGGTGTAATTTGACGGAAGGGCGAGCTAGCCTGACAGGCCAACATTTCAACAGCCCACTGCACAGCTGCACGCATGCAAAGGTGTGACCAGCCGTTTGGGAACCATCCAGCCTGCAGGCATCAACACCAGAGTGATGGACCCTTAGTGGCCCTGGGCCCTCTTCTCTCTCTTTTTCACTGCTTCTGTCCCTCTGTAGCCCACCTTCAGGCACACACACACGCTCTCTCTCTCTCTCTTACCCCTTCCCCATCTCCCTCTCTCCTCCCCCTCTCTCCCCTCCCCTCTTTTTCTCTCTCTTCCTCTTCTTCCCTATCTATCTTCCTCCCTCTCTCTCACCCTCCCTCTTTCTTTCTCTCCTATATCACACACACACACACACACACACACACACACACACACACACACACACACACACACACACACTGTTACACCTTTTCATCTTTAGGTAAACCACAACCCTCCTTTTCCCCTCTCTTATACCACTACCAACCCCCCTCTCCCTCCTCCCTTTTTTTTTTTTTTTTTTACAGCAACTGTTCAACCGTCCCTTTCTCCTGTAAATAACGTTCACCTTTTTCTTCTTTGCCTTTTCCACTTGATTACTTCTCACTGTTTTTAGTTTTACTTCTGTCTTGGTTTTGCTCTCTTCTCTTCTTCATTCCTTACTTTTCTCCCTATGAAGAAAGGCCTAGGGCTCGAAACGTTGGGAAATCAAATCTCACCTTCAGGACCACATTCAGGTCAGTTTGACCCTTTTTCCTCCAATTTCAAGTCCTGCAGTCAAGATTTCCTCTTTAATATACACCTTTAAAAAAAAAAACGCTGGAAATTTTGTTTAAAATTTTTCTTCCGTAAAATCTTATATCAGATGAAAAATGTTAATCTCTTTCAGAAATTCAAAGATCACGTCAGGTGGGACATCTCTGAACAGGGTTTACATTGAGTCTGCTGTAAAGTGCTTGTGTCTTACAACATGCAAGTCCCAACACTCTAAAAGAATATGTTTCACTGTGAGTAGTTGTTGTTGTCCGTCGAGACGACGAAGACCATCTAGTCATCCTGGGATCGGGGGTGAGTGCGTAGATGGCTGGTCAGGCCGATCTGCGCCCGGAAAGATCTGTCACAGTACGGACAGAGGATGGTGGCAGCAGCTGGAGATCTGTTGACACTGGTCTTCCTAGCATCTTCACCATCCTGATGCAGTCACAGCTTTGCTGCGCAGGTCACGTAGTTCGCATGCCAGACCATCGGCTGCCAAAGAAACTATTGTTTGGCGAACTGCAACAGGGCAAACGCTCTCATGGAGGCCAGAGGAAGCGTTTCAAAGACAGCCTCAAATCCTCCCTGAAGGCCTTCAACATCAGCCACACAACATGGGAGCAGACTGCCCAGGACAGAGATGTGAGGCGATCAGCTGTCAGCAAAGGTGCAGAGACCTGTGAAAGCAACAGAACAGCTGCAGCTGAGCAGCGCAGGATAATCAGGGCTGTGAGTAGTACATGACATGGAATGCATCACGGAGCTTCACCTTTTAAAAGATAAGAATGGGTGACAAAAGAATGACAAAATAAAGTCAAAATCAAAGAGCTTGCAAGTGTTCTGGGCAGTAAAACTGGGCACAACTCACTAAGAATGATTCAGGACACTGATGAACAAACAAAATCTTTATTCACTGAACTGGTATACAAAGAGTGTGTCATGCTGCTGTTCGCTGTACAAATAGGTCTTCTCATGTTCATGGGGCTTGTGAGAAAAACAAATGCACGAATTGTCTTGTTCAGTTCACAGAATTAATCAATGGACACTGTCTTGATCTGTGCGTGGAACTGACGAACAAAAAGAAAAAGAAATCAAACAATTAAACAAACAAAAGTAAATCAAACAAATAAACAAACAAAATCCTTGCTATGTTTGTGGAATTGCGCTGTACGTCCTTTGTTGTTGTTCTTTGTTTTTGTTCTTTGTGTTGTTCCTTGTGGTTGTTCTTTGTGTTGTTCTTTGTTGTTCTTTGTGCTGTTCTTTATTGTTGTTCTTTGTTGTTGTTCTTTGTGTTGTCCTTTGTTGTTGTTCTTTGTGTTGTTCTGAAGGTAAAGCTAAATAATGATGATAAGGATAGTAATGATAATAATGATATTGATGATGATGATAATAATAATAATGATTATAATAACAGCAATAACAATAATAAAAATGGTAATAATAATAACAATAAAACAACAACACTAGGGGAAGAGGGGAGGTTGCATGTGGGAGGAAGGAAGGCGGAACCATATCTTCTTCTCCCCCCTCTCGAACACACACACACACACACACACACACACACACACACACAAACACAGGCGCGTGCGTGCGTGCGCGTCTACAGGCATCCACTCATAGCAATGAGAACATGGCCACACATACACAACAAAAGCAACAGCAATAGCGAAAAACAGAGCGTTGCTTTGAACAATGAGGCAGGCGGACAGGCAAGTTCCCGTGTATCTCATGTGAACTACTGTCGCTTGGACACATGACTGTGACGTCACCAGGTGCTGACCTTCACCGAGGCCCAGGCCACGCCCTGTATGAGGCCAGCCTGAGAGCAGCCCAGGCCATGCCCTGTGTGATGTCAGCTTGACGGGCAGCTTAGGCCACGCCCTGTGTAATGTCAGCTTGACGGGCAGCTTAGGCCACGCCCTGTGTGATGTCAGCTTGACGGGCAGCTTAGGGCACGCCCTGTGTGCTGTCAGCTTGACGGGCAGCCCAGGCCACGCCCTGTGTGATGTCAGCTTGACGGGCAGCTTAGGCTACGCCCTGTGTGATGTCAGCTTGACGGGCAGCCCAGGGCACACCCTGTGTGATGTCAGCTTGACGGGCAGCCCAGGCCACGCCCTGTGTGATGTTAGCTTGACAGGCAGCCCAGGCCACGCCCTATGTGAGGCCAGCCTTGGCCCCTGAATATAGAAGCTGACACCTGTTGGGATGGAACTGACGAGGGAAGTTTGAGGCAATAACAAACTGACACCTGTTGGGATGGAACTGACGAGGGATGCTTGAGGCAATGAAAAACTGACATCTGTTGGGATGTAACTGACGAGGGAAGTTTGACGCAATGACAACCGACACCTGTTGGGATGGAACTGACGAGGGAAGCTTGAGGCAATAACAAACTGACACCTGTTGGGATGGAACTGTCGATGGAAGCTTGAGCAATGACAAAATGGAATTAACGAGTGAAGTTTGAGGCAATAACAAACTGACACCTGTTGGGATGGAAGCCTGAAAGCCATGACGTCAAACCTGACAGCGGTGACGTCAAGCCTGACAGCCGTGACATCAAGCCTGAAAGCCGTGACGTCAATCCTAACAGCACGGCAATTGGTTCCAGAACGGAGGTCCTCATCCGCCTGATGATGGCCAATGATGATTTGGTGTTCTAAGTCACTGATGTGTGCTTAGGGGGCAGTGGCGTTTCGAGTCGTGTACAACGCGTTCCGAGTTGGGGAGAGGGAGAAAATATTTGATCTGGTCATCTGCTATCAATACGGGACGTCTGCCTGCTACATGCCACCTCCGCTCAGCTGTAGATTAAAAAAAAAAGTCTTTTATGTATCACCAGTTGAAAGAAACACAGGTTCAAGCTTTTCCAGAGCCACAAAATCTGTTGGTTTAGACGCCCCAAAAGACAACAAACACTATGCATACAGCACAAGCTATCTATTTACATTATGTGCATTCTCATTCATTCGCAAGCATACTGCTGTAAAAGTGTCCGTTAAAAACTCGGTGATTAGCCACGTTTGTTTCCATATGTTTATTCTTTGTTTGGAGAGACAGAGAGATAGAAAGAGAATGAGAGAGAGAGAGAGTGAGAGGTGTGTGTGTGTGCGCGCGCGTGTGTGTGCATGTATATATATATATATATATATATATATATGTGTGTGTGTGTGTGCTAGACTCCTTGCAGTGCTCCCCCCCTCCCCCCCCACACACACATACACACACACACACAGCCTGAGGGGGAGGAACCGTACACGTCATGATGCAAATCATCGGCGGCTGTTCACTGCTGTACAATGCTGTCCTCCCGCCGTCGTACAGACTGTCTACTTGTGTACAGATTGCTGTCGTAGAGACTGTCTAGTTGTGTACAGATTGCTGTCGTACAGTCTGTCTACTTGTGTACAGATTGCTGTCGTAGAGACTGTCTAGTGTACAGATTGCTGTCGTACAGTCTGTCTACTTGTGTACAGATTGCTGTCATACAGTCTGTCCACTTGTGTACATATTGCTGTTGTACAGTCTGAAGACGGGTGTACAGATTGCTGTCGTACAGGCTGTCCATTTGTGTACAGATTGCTGTCGTACAGGCTGTCCACTTGTGTACAGATTGTGTCGTATAGTCTGCCCACTTGTGCACAGATTGCTGTCGTACACGCCATCCACGTGTGTACGGATTGCTGCCGTACAGGCTGTCCATTTGTGTATAGATTGCTGTCGTACAGGCTGTCCATTTGTGTACAGATTGCTGTCGTACAGGCTGTCCATTTGTGTAAAGATTGTTGTCGTACAGGTTGTCCACGTTTGTATAGATTGCTGTCGTACAGGCTGTCAACGTGTGTACAGATTCCTGTCGTACAGGCTGTCAACCTGTGTACAGATTGCTGTCGTACAGGCTGTCCACATGTGTACAGATTCCTGTCGTACAGGCTGTCCACCTGTGTACAGATTGCTGTCGTACAGGCTGTCCACATGTGTACAAATTGCTGTCGTAAGGCTGTCCACGTGTGTACAAATTGCTGTCGTACAGGCTGTCCATTTGTGTATAGATTGCTGTCGTACAGGCTGTCCACTTGCGTACAGATTTCAGGGCTGGTTCTTTTCTTGTGCAGCCAGCAACCGGACAAAATCTGTAGGGTTGTTTTCAAATGAAGCAATAAAACATGCTGCTACCACCGATTCTAAGCATCAAGCAAAGAGAAAGGGGAGGGTGGGGGGGGGGGGGGGGGGTGAGCTAATCCGTGTAGCCGACGCTAACTCACGCTGGCTTTGCGACTAAGTAATTATTGTCGTAAACAGAAAGCGTAGAGGGTATTGTCCGCCATATGTTAGAACAGAACAGACACCTCTCAACATCCATATGGTGCAACAGAACAGACACCTCTGAACATCTATATGTTGCAACAGAACAAACACCTCTGAACATCCAAATGTTGGAACAGAACAGACACCTCTGAACATCCAAATGTTGGAACAGAACAGACACCTCTCAACATCCATATGTTGCAACGGAACAGACACCTCTGAACATCCATATGTTGCAACAGAGCAGACACCTCTCAACATCCAAATGTTGGGACAGAACAGACAAAACACCTCTGAACATCCATAAATTGGGACAGAACAGACACCTCTCAACATCCATAAATTGGGACAGAACAGACAAAACACATCTGAACATCCATAAATTAGTAAATTTAACGAGACTTACCTGTAAGTTGAGGTTAAATTGGAATTATCTAGAGTCTAGTGATAGGAATGAGCAATTACGTGAGATGTGATGCGCGCGCATCTAGCCAGTATTTAGACACGAATGACCTCTAAAATAAATTCAACAGACAATACCTGGGAGGGTAAGCGAGAATCACCCAGAGCCGAGATGGGAGGGCACGTAATTGCTCACTCCCATCACTAGACTCTAGATAATTCCAATTTAACCTCAACTTACAGGTAAGTCTCGTTAAATTTACTAATTATCAATCGTCTAGCGATTGGTCATTCACAATGACGTGAGACTTCAGAGTTAGAGGTCATGAGTACCGAATCAATCATAAAAGCAATATAAACAAGTCCATGGATTTTGTTTGTCCATATTTAATTACACAAGAGCTGTAAAGTTTCTGGTAATTCAAAAACAATTTGTAATTTGGCATGCAATCACTTTCAATCAGTCACTGGGTCAAACTGTACCATGAAACATCAGTCAGTCACTGGGTCAAAACTGGACCCTGCAGCATTTCTACTTCTTATTTACAAAGCTGTCTAGAACTGATTGTCCCAAAGATTTTTGAAGCACAGGTTTGCAGTAGAACTTGGTAAAAGTGGTCCGTCTAGACCACCCAGCCGCTCTCATTATGCAGTCAATAGGCACATCTCTGCTGAATGCTGCTGAAGTGCTAGCTGCTCTGGTGCTGTGAGCTGAAAAACGGCTGATATCCACCCCGGCTAACCTCAGAACAGTTTTAATCCACCTGGATATAGTGTCTCTTGAGACTTCACTGTGGGGTTTGACAAATGAAATGAAGAGTTGTTTCCCTTTCGTCAGAGTCTTCGTCACTCTTAAATACTGTCTAAGGTGGGTAACAATACACAATTTTTTTTTATTTACAAATGACTCTAGTTCTAACGGCTGCACATGTGACCCTGGTCTAGTTTGCTTCAGCACAGCACTAAACACTAAGACACACTTGTCATCTTTAAATCTGATATCATCACATTTTAATGTGTGGATTGTTTGACCCCTCTGACCAGACAGCAGGGCTAACAACATAACCAGTCTAAGGGTCAACTGCTTTAGAGTCATCTTTCCTACGTCTGGCCAGCCAGCTAAGTATTGTAGTACACTATCCACATCCCATGTATCATGATATTTGGGAATGGAGGGTCTTTCTTCAAACACCCCTTTCACTAGGCGACACACTAATGGGTGACTGCCTACTGCCTCGGTGCCTGGCCTGTGCAAATAAGCTGAAACTGCACTCCGGGCTAAATTTACTTTACTGTGACTAGCCCCAGAATCATACATTTCTGCCAGAAAATTTATTACATGGACATAAGTGGGTGTTTTTATTCCCTTGCTATCTACAAAAGTTTTCCACCTTCTTATGTAAGAGTCATATGCTTTCTGGGTAGAGTTTCTCCAAGAGCTCATAACCAAATCAGCAGCCCCACTGCTTAGACCAGAGCTGGTTAAAGAACACCTGAGATCCTGCAAACTAGCAGGTGAAACCTCTTCTGTTGAATCAGGCGATGGACTGCATCTGGGTGGCTGGGGAGATGCAACAGGTTTTTTCTGCAGGTCAGACGCACTGGCTCTGCAGTCAACAGTCGCAACAGTACTGGATACCACAGCTGAGTTGGCCAATCTGGGACCACCAGCACACCTGAACTCTGATCCCTCTGCACCTTCTGGAGGAATCGGGTGACAACGATGAAAGGAGGAAAAGCATAGAAATTTATGTCTCTCCAAGTTACACTGAAAGCATCAATAGCTTCTGCATCTGGATCTGGCCTGAAAGAGATGAATCTTTTCATTTGCGCATTCAGCCTAGAAGCAAACAAATCTATGTCAGGTGCTGCATTCAGCTGTCTAAGAGCAGCTTGCAGAAGGTCATTGTTCAGCTTCCATTCAGTGTCCAGATTTACCTTCCTGGATTCTGCATCAGCCATCACATTTTCCACTCCTGGTATGTGGACTGCACTGACAAAGATATTATGTTCAATGCACCAAGACCAGATCTGAAATGTTAAATCATTACAGGAGTCAGAGTGAGATGTACCCATGTGGTTTAAGCATGCTATGGCTGTGGTATTGTCCAGCATGAGCCTTACATGTTTCCATTGAAGCTGCCTCTGGAAAGATTTCAAGGCAAAAAAAGCGGCTTTTAATTCTAAGTAATTTATATGAAATTTCCTTTCTGCTGGTGACCACACTCCTCCTGAAGAGACTTCTGCACAAACACAGCCCCGGCCATGAAGGCTTGCATCAGAATAAATCACAATGTCTGGATCTCTGCAACAGACATCATTGAAAGCATCAGGAATATTGTCAATCCACCATGTCAACTCCTTTTTTCCAGCTTTAGATATTTCCATCACCTGGTCAAAATGTCCTTTGCTTTTCTTCAGAGCTCTACACATATCTTTTTCCAACTGCCTATAATGCAGGGGCCCAAATTTAACAGCGGGAAAGCTGGCCACCATTAACCCAATGACTTTTGCCAAATCTCTTATGGATATCTCAGCTGCCTTCAGCAGGTTCTTGCAGCTTAGAAGCATTTTCTCTTTCCTTTCTGAGGTCAAAGTGACCGTCATTGAGACTGAGTCAATGATCACTCCTAAATACTGAATCACCGTAGTTGGTTGAAAAACTGACTTTGTGGGATGTACAATAAATCCTAGCTTATGTAATATGTCCAGTGTGTCCATAACATTTCCTGGCACCGTCTCTTTGAAATGCCCATAAGCAAGGAATCATCCAAGAAAGCTGTTGAAATATGTCCTTTCAGTCTCAAGGTAGCAAAAACTGGCTTCATTATTTTTGTGAACAAACGTGGTGCCAGTGCCAATCCATTTGGGAGCGCATTGTATTCGAAAATTTTTCCTTTCCATTCAAATCTCAGCAGCTTTCTGTGTTCCTTGCAAATGGGTACAGAGTAGTAAGCATCTTTCAAGTCCAATGATGCCATATAGCTGTTTTTGCTAACAAAAGCCAAGGCTGTAGCCAAAGTGTCCATCTTAAAATGGTGATATGTTATTTCTTCATTTAGACTTTTTAGGTTTAGGATCATTCTCTATGATCCATCTTTTTTCTGCCGAGTGAAGATTGGTGACAAAACTTCTCCATGAGTGTACTCACACTCGGTTATAACTTTTTTCCTAAGCAATTTGTCAATTTCTTCATCAATAACAGCTGTTTCTGCAGCATTCATTCTGAATGAATACGAGGATGGACATGACAAAGTAGCTAACTCTTCCAGATTACAATCAGTCTCAATTTCAGCCCCAGTCACTGATTTTAGGATGTTGGGATCTGATGTCAGCTTAACCCAATTTTCTGTAAATTTAGCCAGTCTTCCTGCTGCAAACTCTTCTGCTTCAAGTGTCTGCAACTGAACAATGCTGTCTAACTGTGCATCAAAATCACTTACCTCAGTTACTGAGACTGAGAGAAGCTGTTCCTCTGGTTGCGCCCTTTGGGAAAGCTGTTGTAGCGATGCCCTTGTGTCTGTGGTTTTGGGTACTGATAGCCCCCACGTCTGGCTGGGAAATGCTTGTTCGAGACGGCCCCTAAAAAAGACCCTTTCCTGTTGCCCCCATTTCCGTCATACTGGAAGCGACTAAATTTGGGGTTGTTTCCCTTTTTCCCAGCAGACAAGGCCTTGTAGCCTATCTTCTCCATTTCGTTCATATCTTTGAGGGTGGATGCAAGATTGTCGCCAAACAAATGTTCCGTAACGGCAATCGTTTCGTCGCACAAGCGCGGACTGACCGGTGGACACATCGCTCGACGACGGAACATAGACAGCTCATGGGTGGCGTGCCCGTGCAGTTCCGTATTACTTCTGCATTTTGTCGCGAAGCCTCGTTCTGGTCTGCCACGCGAGCAATCGCGGTTGTTGCCTCGATAATGGCGCGCTGGGCGTGTGCAATCTTCAGATCCGATTTGCGTTGATCTGTTGAAAGTTTGGACCATACCTCCTTGTTTACCATTGGCACAACTAATTTTTCACAATTTCCCGGTCGATTGTGCGCCTCAGATTTGTCCTTCTGGACCTTTTCGCTCAGATTTCGGCTAAAACGCGCATTGACTATTGTTGCCAAGCCATCACTGACCTTTGAACGCAGCATTTCTTTTCCACTGAGCTCTTGTTCAATTTCATCGAATAACTGAGCGTTGTCTTTCTTAGATGTGCTAGAGGTAGAAGTACTGGCATTTCCCTCAATCAGTGCCTTTTCACACTGCTGTAAACCTAACTCTTCTTGATCCTCTTGTAAAACAAAGACATCGCGTTCGTCATATTCGACGTCAGAATCGTTTCCGCTCATGTCTCCGGCATCGAGTTTACGTTTTAACGAAGTTCTCAAAAGAGTTTCAAATTCATCAAACCTTTTTTCCCACTTCGCATCCAAACTTTGGCTACATCTTGAAGCCTGTCCTCTAATTTTTCCTCCAGTTTGGAATCTCTCAAGTCCTTACCTTCAACGGCCGGCCTTTCATCTTTATCATGTGAGGCCATGGTGCCAGACTTGGTACCGGTACCGGGCTGAAAGCCGGCAATTACGATATTGTTGATCTGAGCAGCAACACGAAATCTGGCTGATAAAAAGTCACTGAAAGGACTCAGCCTTGCTATCTTTAACTAATAAAGTTAAAAAAGAATAAAAAAAGGAATGGACTGACCTCATGAAACGATGATATTTCTTTTGGCGGAAAAAGCACGTGTCTTGTCTCTGGCATGATACAAGCATCACTGGCTAGATGCGCGCGCATCACATCTCACGTCATTGTGAATGACCAATCGCTAGACGATTGATAATTGGGACAGAACAGACACCTCTCAACATCCATATGTTGGGACAGAACAGACACCTCTCAACATCCATATATTGGGACAGAACAGACGCCTCTCAACATCCAAATGTTGGGACAGAACAGACACCTCTCAACATCCATATGTTGGAACAGAACAGACACCTCTTAACATCCAAATGTTGGGACAGAACAGACACCTCTCAACATCCAAATGTTGGGACAGAACAGACACCTCTGAACATCCAAATGTTGGGACAGAACAGACACCTCTGAACATCCAAATGTTGGGACAGAACAGACACCTCTGAACATCCAAATGTTGGGACAGAACAGATACCTCTCAACATCCATATGTTGGGACAGAACAGACACCTCTGATTGGAACAGAACAGACACATCTCAACATCCATATGTTGGGACAGAACAGACACCTCTGAACATCCAAATGTTGGAACAGAACAGACACCTCTCAACATCCATATGTTGGGACAGAACAGACACCTCTCAACATCCATATGTTGGGACAGAACAGACACCTCTGAACATCCAAATGTTGGAACAGAACAGACACCTCTCAACATCCATATGTCGGGACAGAACAGACACCTCTCAACATCCAAATGTTGGGACAGAACAGACACCTCTCAACATACATATGTTGGAACAGAACAGACACCTCTTAACATCCAAATGTTGGGACAGAACAGACACCTCTGAACATCATCACAGCCACTCGCCAGCCGTGCGGGGTGTCCTCCGGTGCGTTGCCTCGAGGCAACCTGACCGTCTCCCCCTGTGGACTTTCTGTGTTGGGCTGAAATGACGGCTATGGAGTGGACGGAAGGGGGAGGATGGCTATGGAGTGGGCGGGAGGGGGAGGATGGCTATGGAGTGGGCGGGAGGGGGAGGATGGCTATGGAGTGGGCGGGAGGGGAGATGGCTGGAGTGGCGGGAGGGGGAGGATGGCTATGGAGTGGACGGAAGGGGGAGGATGGCTATGGAGTGGGCGGAAGGGGGAGGATGGCTATGGAGTGGGCGGAAGGGGGAGGATGGCTATGGAGTGGGCGGAAGGGGGAGGATAATTTTCTGTACGGGAACAAACTACACCAGTAAATATAGTAACTGAGCATTTCCTTAAAACATTTGTTTTAATGTCCATTTGGGTCATTTCCGAACGAACACTTTCCTGGCAATTCTAGACGAGCTGTTGAAGCAAAAGATGTCAAAACACAATGGGAATGATGACTTCCTTTCTTTTCAGTCAACTCAGTCATGAACAACCAACCCTATCCATTTACAACAAATCTCTTGGAGACTTCAAAATGAAAAAGAAGGGGATAATGATGCAGATGTGTGTGTGTGTGTGTGTGTGTGTGTGTGTGTGTGTGTGTGTGTGTGTCGCGCGCGCGCGTGCGCGCGCGCGCGCGCATGCCTGCGTATGTGTGTGTGTGCGCGTGTATGTGTGTGCTTGTATGTGCCTGTGTGTGCGTGTGTGTGAGAATGGGCGTGTGCGCGTGCCCGCCTGCCGGCGTGCATGTGAATGTGCGCGTGCATGTGCCTATTTGTGTGTGTGTGATTACTCTGACATTTCTCTGTGTGTGTGTGTGTGTGTGTGTGTGTGTGTGTGTGTGTGTGGTGTGTGTGTGTGGTGTGTGCGTGCGTACGTGTGTGTGTACGGGAGGGGAGAAAAGGAGGCAGTCACAGAGACACATCATCAGCTGATAAGTACCGCAGAAAACAAGCAAGTTATGACCTCTCCCTCTCCACCGCCCTACCCCCACCCACCCCCTCCTTGCTCGCCCCTCTCAACCTCCGAAAACGATGCAGAAGGATACAACACAACAAAGAACGAAAGAAAGAAAGAAAAAAGAAATCCAAGCAAGTCATTTAAACAGCGTCCAAAAAGGGCGACGTCTTTTTTTTTCCCCTCTCTCTCTCCCTTCCTCTTTTCTTTTTTTCTTTTTTCTTTTTTTTTAAATTGTCATTATCTTTTGTGTTTGCGTTAACTTGAGCAGAATTTGAATCCCTTTTCCGGTCCGTTTTCACGTGGGTTATCTCCTCTTGTTGCCAAACAGCATGCAGACTGATCTCCACAACCTCTGTCTCAACGACTCGCTCTCCCACTCCGTGTTTTATCATGAAAACGCCCGTGTCCTCTTCACTGCTGGGGTCCTTGTTTCCAAGCTTCCAATGCCATGTGGTGCTGTCGCTGTTGTTCGCTGGCCGCTTTCTTGCGGTGGTACATTTCTCGCATTCTCCGGCGGCTGGCCTGCTTGAAGCGCTCATACTTCACGGGGTCCTGTCGGACATGTGTCTGCCAGTACTGTCTCTGCCGTTCGTTTTTCCGCAGTCGCTTGTTTGCCAATATGTCTGCAAGAAAAATACACAGGCAACTCTGAGCCTTTACGCAACGTGTGTTACCTTCGCCTAACGGTGGTGTTGCGATGAATTTTATGGGGAAGGGAGCATATCAGCTTTCAGTCACTGCATCATATCATATCTGACCTTTCAAACAACTTTGAATGAACCTGAAGTAGTTAAGCTTAGCTAAACATGGTTTGAACGAATTGCAGGATCAACATTTGGTAGTATCATGTTACTTTTCAAGACGAACACGTATGTAGATATAACGTAGCTGATAACACACACACAGAAAAGAAATGCAAGAACACTAAATCCACGAATAAAAGAACAGAAAAGAAATGCAAGAACACTAAATCCACGAATAAAAGAACAGCCGGAATAATCAGAGACATAAATGAGAAATGGGAGTTAGCACCGATGTCTCACAAAATCGTTGCGTGCGTGCGTACTTGTTATAGGCAGATTGACGTTCTTTTGTGCACGGTATCAACTTATGATTTCATTTTTTTCCTACTTCGTCTCCTCAATTCAACGTACACACCAATATCTGTATTTGTTGTTATTCCCAAATGCATACCGATACGAGTGGTTTTAAATACACATGCACGCGCGTACGCATGCACAGACACAAGCGGTTACACGCTCGTACACGCACACATGCACACACGCACGCACACATCCCCCCCTCCCCCACAAACACACGCACATGTGGGCCAAACAATACGAGCGAGCAAGCAAGCGAGAGACAGACAGATAGAAGAGAGACAGAGATATACAGAGAGAGAGAGAGAGAGAGAGAGAGAGAGAGACAGACAGACAGACAGACAGACAGAGACAGACAGACAGGAGAGAGACACACACACACACACACACACACACACACACACACACACACACACACACAGATTGACAGACAGAGCAGTCTCGGTAAGCTGGAAGAAGGACGACTAAAAGACTACGTGGAGAAAAGCAGAATTGTCGGCCAGGCCAGACCGCTTCAATCTGCACAGCACACTACTATACTTCAAATCATTATCCATACCCTGCGTGAAACTGACCTCTTCAATCTACACAGCACACTACTCTATACTTCAAATCGTTATCCATACCCTGCGTGAAACTGACCTCTTCAATCTACACAGCACACTACTCTATACTTCAAATCGTTATCCATACCCTGCGTGAAACTGACCTCTTCAATCTACACAGCACACTACTCTATACTTCAAATCGTTATCCATACCCTGCGTGAAACTGACCTCTTCAATCTACACAGCACACTACTCTATACTTCAAATCATTATCCATACCCTGCGTGAAACTGACCTCTTCAATCTATACACAGCACACTACTCTATACTTCAAATCGTTATCCATACCCTGCGTGAAACTGACCTCTTCAATCTATACACAGCACACTACTGTATACTTCAAATCTTTATCCATACTGTGTGAGAACTGACCTCTTCAATCTATACGCAGCACACTACTTATACTTCAAATCGTTATCCATACCGTGTGTGAAACTGACCTCTTCAATCTATACACAGCACACTACTCTATACTTCAAATCGTTATCCATACCGTGAATGAAACTAACAATCTCCTACTCACTATGGTAAACAGGCCGCTTCCTAATTTGTCTGAGAACGAATCCTCCCATCTCCATGCCTTCCACATGAAGCAGGCAGTCTTTCCACCTCTTTCTCATCCGTCCTCAGTTAGTGTACCTTCTCCATAATGCATTTGACCCAACACTTGTCTTACATGCAGCCGATACGTCTGCACCACACGTAACCCAATCCACCACACACTGCAATATAATGAAGGTTCTGTGTTCACCTACTGTTTGCATTATAGCTGTACCTTCAGAACAAGGAACTGCAGACATGATATTTGCTGCACGACAGCTCCAGGAAAAATGCCAAGAGCAGCACAGCGATCTGTTCGTGACCTTTGTCGATCTGACCAAGGCCTTCGATACGGTCAGCAGAGATGGCTTGTGGAAGATCATGGAGAAATTTGGCTGTCCCAGTAGGTTCATTACGATCGTCCGACAGTTCCATGATGGCATGATGGTGAAAGTACTGGATAATGGAGACGAGTCAGACGCCTTTCCAGTGACCAACGGCGTAAAGCAAGGCTGCGTTCTCGCCCCTACACTCTTCAGCATGGTCTTCTCCGCCATGCTGACTGATGCCTTCCGTGACTACCAGGGTGGTATACATGTCAGATACAGAACTGACGGTGGGCTGTTCAACCTCAGGCGACTGCAGCCTGTTACAAAGGTGAAAGAGACCGTCATCAGGGACTTCTTGTTTGCTGATGACTGCGCCCTCAATGCCAGCACAGAGCAGATGATGCAGCACGAAATGGACTGCCTCTCACGAGCCTGCAACAACTTCGGTCTCACCATCAGCACCAAAAAAGACCGAAGTGATGTATCAGTCTGCGCCAGGTAAACCAAACTTACAGGCAGTTGACAACTTCACCTATCTGGGCAGCACACTCTCACGAGCTGTGAACATTGACGCAGAGGTCAGGAACAGGACTGCGAAAGCCAGCTCCGTGAAAATGTCTGGGAGCGGAGAGGACTAAGCCTTACCACCAAGCTGAAGGTCTACAATGCAGTGGTACTAACCACTCTCCTCTATGCCGGTGAGACATGGACTGTCTACAGCAGACATGCCAAACAGCTCAACCATTTTCACCTCAACTGTCGCCGCAGACTCCTACACATCAAGTGGCAGGACAAAGTCCCAGACACTGAGGTCTTGGAAAGGGCCAGCATCCCCAGCATCTACACTCTCCTTCAGAAATCCCGAGCCAGATGGGCTGACCACATCGTCAGAATGCCAGATAGTCGACTGCCGAAATAACTGCTGTATGGAGAACTGAGTCAGGGCAAGCGCAAAGTTGGGGGGGGGGGGGGGGGGGGGGGGGGGGGGGGGCAGAAGAAACGTTTCAAGGACAGCCACAAAGTGTCTCTCAAAGGCCTGAACATCAACCTCAACACCTGGGAGTCGCTTGCCCTGGACCGCCCAGCCTGGCGAAGCAGTATCACAATGGGTGCATGTACATCAGAGAAGAGACACACAGGAGAAGCTGAGAGAAAGCGAGCCGTGCGCAAGGCCAGAGCTACCTCCACCTCCACTGTAACACCCACCCACATGTGTCCCACATACGGGCGTTCCCTCCGGGCCCAGATTGGCCTCACCAGCCACCTGCGGACCCACACTCAGCGATCTTCCATCTGAGATTGAAGTCATGGTCATCTTCGAAATCGAAGGACGAACAACAGAACAGCTGTACCTTCTCCATAATGCACTTGACCCAACATTTGTCTTACATGCAGCCGATACGTCTGCACCACACGTAACCCAATCCATCACACACTGCAATATAATGAAGGTTCTGTGTTCACCTACTGTTTGCACTCCCGTTGACAGACAGCGAAGACCGTACAGTGACACTAATTCTGCTTGAAGGGCTACATCTACATCAGCCAAGACATCAGTTGAACTTCACCATCAACGAGATGTTTTCACTGCAAAGACAATGTGTTCATAACAAAGCAGTCGCAGCAACAGCAACATTGCTTTACCGTTTACAGACCCTTCCATTCTTTTAATCAAGTATGCTAACAACACTGCTTTATCGTTTACAGACCCTCCATTCTTTTCATCAAGTAGGCTAACAGCAATCACATCATCAAGCATTCCTCAAAATGTCCATCTTTTATGTTTTCGTGTCGGTGTTTTCTTTCTCTTTTTTTTTCATTTTAATATTGAGCCGACGAAGCCAAGTGTCCAAAGGATGTCGCTGCAATGGGTCCACTTCAGAGTGGCTTCTTCAGATGATAAGGCTGATCACACACTGACCATTGGCATCTGACGACATAATCAGCCAACCATTGTCATCTGACGACATAATCAGCTGACCATTGTCATCTGACGACATAATCAGCTGACCATTGTCATCTGACGACATAATCAGCCAACCATTGTCATCTGGTGACATGATCAGCCAACCATTGTCATCTGATGACATAATCAGCCAACCATTGTCATCTGACGACATAATCAGCTGACCATTGTCATCTGACGACATAATCAGCTGACCATTGTCATCTGACGACATAATCAGCTGACCTTTGTCATCTGACGATATAATCAGCTGACCACTGTCATCTGACGACATGATCAGCTGACCATTGTATTCTGATGACATCATCAGCTGACCATTGTCATCTGACGACATAATCAGATGACCATTGCATTCTGACGTAATCAGATGACTATTGTATTCTGACATAATCAGATGACCATTGTATTCTGACGTAATGACCTGACCGGCCAGGTGCTGGTATTCCTCACTATATCACACGAGGATACAAGCACTACGACCATATGTACTCTCCCGCCCCCTATCCCCCCCCCCCCCCCCCCCCCCCCCACACCCCACACATACACAGCGCGAAACGAAGAAACCAACGACAGTTGATTAGAGATTGGTATGGATCCACCACTGAAATGTTTATTGCCCAGCCGACCGCGAAGAGCCTATTGGGGCAGTCATCTTGTCGACGTAATTTTCTATATAGATGTAGAACACACACACACACACACACACACACACACACACACACACACACACACACACACACACACCTCATTAATTAAACCAAGTTTTCTATTTAAATAAAACACACACACACACACAAACACACACGCTACAATTGCTTTTAAATCTTTCTTCCGTAAACTTAGATCAGATATAAAGAATAAAGTTTACCTGTAACAGGAGCTCACAAATCACATCAGGTGGGGCATCTCTGAACGAGGTTTTCATGGAGTCTGCTGTGAAGTGTGTGTGTCTTACATCACGTCAGTCGCAGCACTCTCATGTGTACGCCAGATGTTACAACACTGCCCACTGTTCGCCAGATGTTACAACACTGCCCACTGTTCGCCAGATGTTACAACACTGGCCATTGTTCGACAGATGTTACAACACTGCCCACTGTTCGCCAGATGTTACAACACTGCCCACTGTTCGCCAAATGTTACAGTACTGCCCACTGTTCGCCAGATGTTACAACACTGCCCACTGTTCGCCAATGTTACAACACTGGCCATTGTTCGACAGATGTTACAACACTGCCCACTGTTCGACAGATGTTACAACACTGCCCACCGTTCGCCAGATGTTTCAACACTGCCCACTGTTCGCCAGATGTTACAACACTTCCCACTGTTCGCCAGATGTTACAACACTGCCCACTGTTCCGTTGGCTACTGAAAGCCTAGGCCTGAGGCCAATCACAGGAACGTAAAACAACCCACTCAATTCTTCTCCTGTTGTTTACAGCCCTGCCGATCACCAGGTCCCACATCACGGCTGTCATCTTGTCAAATCAATTCATTACACAAATGTTGAATAAAAAATCTAAAACTCATTAAAGCAAATTTCCTAGAGTGCGCAAAAAATTGCTTAAAAATGTGTCATCTGTCAAATCTTAGATCATGTGATTTTTTTGTCTGGAAGTTCAAATCCCACCAAGTGCGCCAACTCTGAACCAGGTTTTGGCGGAGTCCGTTGCAAACTGGGTGTGTCTGGCATCATGCAAAGTCCTACCGCTTCTACAATGGTCGGAAAGGGAAGTAAGAAGTGGTGGGCAGGTCTGCCGGTGGCGTGGGTTGCCTCCTCTTGGCGCGCCATTTTCTCACGGCGATTTTGGTGGCTTCGCGGCGCTGGGCATACAGCTCCGGGTTGGCCTTGACCTTCATATAGTGCCGTCGGCTGCGGATCTTCTGCAATTCTCGCTGGCGTGCCATTCTAGTCATGTAGTCTGCAAGACACACACACAGCAGCAGAGCCCCTATTTCAGTGCCGTCTCGAATGGAACAGAAACCACCGTATAACATCAAAGGTTCATTTGGATCACAGATCTCACGTCACCTCGTACAACCACAACATGATGATACGTGAATGCGTGAGTTGCACAACACCTCCATGTCATGTCTGCTTGGAAGATGTTGACCTTGTTCTACAGATTCTTTGTGAAACAAAGCAAATGCTTCGTTTACTGCGGTTTTAGGCATTGATTCAAGAAAAACTTTTCACGAAATTTTTACAGTGGAAGATGCTGTTCATTTCTTTCACACCAAAAAAATGTCTACTCCGGAGAAAACTAAAGCCTCCAAATGGTATTGTAGACAATAGCAGTTTAAAAAAATGCAATGACTAATGAAAAATCCACAGAAAAACACCACCACAGCCTCCATATCATTTGAATAAGCAGTTTCCCTGACAGTAGAAGCAGCAGGAGTAAGGGAGAATTATTCTAACACCATTACAGCAGTTTCCCTGACAGTAGAAGCAGCAGGAGTAAGGGAGAATTATTCTAACACCATTACAGCAGTTTCCCTGACAGTAGAAGCAGCAGAAGCAGTAAGGGAGAATTATTCTAACACCATTACACACTAACTGGTCAAAACTGTTGATCAATAGGCCAATCAAATTATCAATGGGCCAGTCAAATTATCAATAGGCCAATCAAATTATCAATAGGCCAATCAAATTATCTGGAGTATGCTTTCCGGGCACCGCACCACCCCTCTCCATTCACCTCAACCTCCCAACCCACCCCTTTAAACACACACACACACACACACACACACACACACACCGTTTCCCGAAACGTATCTCCTTTGTCTCGGAGACGCAAGGACCTGAAGGCTGAGCGTGAGTGACTGACGTACTGTGATGGTCAGCCATGGTGAACAAAATAAAGAACAGCTCTGGATCTGAAGCCTCTACCATGTTGCCCACGACTGCCAAACACACAAGTGTGGTGATCACAGATGGACCAATCGTCTGTAAGGACAGGGCGTGGTGGGCTGGAATGGGGAGAGGGTAAATGAAAAAGAACACGTCTGTGTGCGTACAAGACAGCGAGAGAGTCAGAGGGAGAGGGAGGGGGGGGGGGGAGGAAGAGAGAAAGAGATAGAGACAGAGAAAGGCGGAGAGAGGGAGGGGGAGACAGAGGTAGAGAGGATAAATGACTCTGTATATCCGTGTGTGTGTCTGTGTGTGACAGCATAGGAAATAGTTTCTGACCAAACAAAGATGATATGAATCCCTATGCAAACACAGCCTCCTATTCAAGGGAGGAAATATACATAAAGATTCTCCTGCTCCTGAAATATACATAAAGATTCTCCTGCTCCTGAAATATACATAAAGATTCTCCTGCTCCTGAAATATACATAAAGATTCTCCTGCTCCTGAAATCTGAATCTGGTGTATGCGTACACACTTAAGCACACTCGCATATTCTAACTTATTCACACACACACACACACACACACACACACACACACACACACACACACACACACACATTTTAAAACACATAAATGACAACATTTCGTAACTTTAATTCATAGTGACAAGAACTGTTTGCTTTCATGTAAACATGAGAACATTGGAGAGTTGTAACTGATAACAAAACAGAACATTTTGCAAAATACACAAACACAGTCCACAATACCAAAATGCAACAGGGCAATTTTTTTTCTTTCCTTCTTCTTTTTTTTTCTCTTTTTTATTTTTTTATTTTTTACAAAATACATATGTGTAGCATTGACTTGAATTCCACGGGAAGTTTTGAAAAGGACACAAAAAGCAGCTTAGAACTGAACTGTTGTCAATATAAATGGGTGCAATGCTGAACTGAGAATGTCAAAGGTCAACCGATGTTGGTAGGCCAGTTGGTGGCGGGCGTCACGTCAAGGCTGTAAACACGTTAACATCAGAAGGAAAGCCTCAAATTGAACACGTTAAACACGGCAGTCAATACCTCAAACTTATAAGACCCATCTGACACCAAATGTATCACGATCCAGTTATAGCCAGGGAAAAATGCTTATTTTAAGAAAAGAAAAGAAATAAAATAGAATATTAAAATATGTACACACACACACACACACACACACACACACACACACACACACACACACACACACTGCCTCATCTGCCAGCTCTACCTACAGCAGACAACCACTTTCTACAGCATCCGGACTGGCCAGAGGTTCACCATACGACACAGAGTGACCTGCAAGAGCACGAACCTGGTGCACCCCATTGACTGTGCCAAGTGCGGTGATGTACAGTACGTGGGGGAAACCAGTCAGACATTGCAGAGACGCTTCCATGCACACCGCTCTAGCATTGGCATCAACCCAGAGAGCAGAACTACAGTGACCAAGGACACCAGTCAGTACAAGCAAGACTCACTGGTGGCTGGCCACTTTCAGGGTGCTGGACACAGCATCCTGGACATGAGAGCCACCATCACTGACAAGATGTGTTCAGAAAACACCACCACCAGAGGAGCCAGAGAGAGATTCTGGAGGCATACACTGAAAACGAATTGGCCAGGTGGAGTAAACGTGTATGACTGATCCTGGATCTTGGGAGAAAGAAACAAGTGTACTGCCAGCAGGATTTGAGAGAGAGAGAGAGAGAGAGAGAGAGAACGAACGAACGAACGAACGAACGAACGAATCTTTTTTAATGAGGGATAAAGAATAAGCACAAAACAGGCTTTTTTACATCTTGCCCTCGATGAAGCAGAAAAAATAATGACAATATGTGACTTCAAAATCAACGAACCATCTAGATAGTGAAAAGAATATTAGCCTGAAATACAAAAGGCAATCCAAAAATATGACAGTCAACTTTTCACACACACACACACACACACACACACACACACACGCACACACACACACACACACACACACACACACACACAAAGATAAAGAGAAAACAACTTTGCAAATACATTCAACAACAAAAATAAAATAGAAGAAGAAGAAGAAGAAGAAGGAGAGAAACGAAGGACGTCAATGAAAGGTGGACAGGTGAACAGTATGTCATGACAAGATATAGAGAAGGGGTAACGAAGGAACACAAATGAACATTCAAATACATTTAAACATCATTTGTACTTGAATCCATACAATAATTTTGAAAACGTATAAAGAAGGTTACATGATGTTATCATTAGTCACACTGTTTAGGAAGCGTAGCATCAGATATGAGAAGTATTGTTTTTTGAAACGTTTAAACTAGAAATTACATTAAATGAAGACACTAGGTCATTCCACAAACAACCACCGGAGTAAATGAGGCTAGATTTAAAAAGATCAATCCTCGGTAGGGGTATCTGAATCTTTCTGACATTGCGAATCAGGTTCGTTTTAAATTTGTTTTTCAAAGTTGGTGGTGCATGATTGGACATTATCTTAAACATGAAAATTGCTTTGTTATAAGTGAGTTTCCATTTTAGAGGCAAAATGTCTAAACGTTTATAATCAGAGGGAGTTACAGTTGTAGATTTGAGAAGAACGAGTTTCACAGCCCGTCTATGAAGACTGAAGAGTGGTTTTAATACGTTATAACTGGCCGAATCCCACAATGTAGAAGAGTAATTCAAATGAGATTCAATGTACGAAGTAAAAAACAGCTTACGACAATGTTGGTCTAAGAAATATTTTAGTTTTGAAAGCTGGTGAATCTTTTGAGACAGAAGTTTGCAAAGCATTGTGACATGAGAAGACCATGACAAATTATTGTCTATAATGACACCGAGGACTTTATGATGGTCAACTTCTTCAACTATTTCATTATTTATACTAAGAGATAGGGAATCATAAGAAATATTTTGACGCTTTTGTCTGGTGGTTATTATCAAGTACTTCGTTTTCTGAGGATGGAGACACATATGATTGAGTTCAGACCATATGATTAATTTGTTTATACTTTCTTGTAAACTTGCAAATATATTTTCAATTTTTTTATGACTACAGTGTATTGTGGTGTCATCAGCGAACATTTCACAGAGACTATCAATGAATAGAGGTAAATCGTTTATATATATGGAAAATAAGATAGGTCCGAGTACTGACCCTTGAGGCACACCATGACTAATGGATAATGTAGGAGATACAGATTCATTTACTGAGACCATTTGCTTTCTGTCGGAAAGAAATGAAGATAGGAGTTCTAACGAATTCTCTGATAAGTTGTATATCTTTAGCTTTTTAAGAAGAAGATTGCGGTCAATAACATCAAAGGCTTTCATAAAATCTACCATGAGAACACCTGTAATTTTGTCGTTATTTATATTAGTAAGCCATTGATCAACTAGGTTTGTCAGTGCTGTTTGGCACGAGTGATTAGCCCTAAAACCGGATTGGTCTTGATGAAATAAATTGAAAGAATTGAAGTGATCGAGAATATGTTTATTTAGATGGTTTTCCAATGGTTTAGACAGTACAGACAAAATAGAAATGGGCCTGTAGTTAGACGGATCGGTGTGATCACCTGTTTTATAGATCGGCATTACTCTAGCAATTTTAAAAGCCTTGGGGAACTGATTTTTAGAAATGCAGAGATTGTATATATAAGTAAGTGTTTCAGCAATTACAGGGGCTGACAGTTTGAGAATCTTTCCGTCAATGCCATCAAGGCCAGTAGTACTACTTTGCTTTAAGTGAGTAAGAGCATTACATACTTCGTGTACACATAACAACGGAATATCTAGACATGTTGTGATATTTTTGGATTGACAAAACTTCATCAGAACATCTAAATCGTTTTGTGAGGATCTGTTTCTTTTTATGGTGAAATTGGCAACATTGCAGAAGTGTGTATTCAACATTTCAACTGATACATCTTTCGGTGTTGTAGCACGAGCGTTAGAATTTTTATTGCTAAGCTGATTGATAGCCTTCCAAACTGATCGGTTGTCTGTTTTAGAGTAAATAAGATCTTTAAAATATTTCTTTTTGGCTGAGCGTTTTAAATAGTTAACAAGATTTCTTTGTTTCATAAATTCTATACGATTACCTGATGCTAGAAGTGAGTCTCTTAAATCCATGGATTTTTCTATATCACTTGTTATCCAAGGCTTTTTAGGGGTACTTTTGACACGAATTGTTTTTAATGGAGCGTGCTTATTGTAAACATTGAGAAAAGTGTAATACCAAACTTCTAAGGCTTCATCGGGATTTGTGAACTGATACACAGAGGAAAGTGAGGAATTCATCAGATCGGTAAGGAACAAGTCTTTATCAAAGCCTGAAAAGTTCCTGTACGTAATATACTTGTGATGATTTAGGGGGATTTTAACGCCTCGTTTAGACCAAGTAAAACAGACAGGGGAGTGATCGCTGCATCCAAAAACTGGTGAACATATTTCTATTATGGTACGTACAGAAGATGTGTAAACATGGTCAATGAGAGTTTGGGAAGTAGCAGTGATTCGTGTTGGCTTATCGATTAACTGAGTCAGATTAAAAGAAGTGTAGGTTTGAATCCAGGATTTGTTCGCTTTCAAAAGATCAATGTTAAAATCACCCAGTAGAATAATTTCGTTTGAGAGTAAGGACGCCTCCTCCATCATTAGAGTAAAGTTATCTATCCAGTCAGCATGTTCTGCTGGGTTTCTGTAAATAAAGCCTAAGAGAATCGGTTTGGAAGTTTTAAACTGTAACTCTATCCATAGTGATTCTATATGATATTTTTCGAGCGAAGCGGCTCGATTAAATTTAATAGATTCGTGAACATAAACAAGTAAACCTGTTTCTCTTGGTCTGGAAGGGTCATTTCGAACAAAGTTATAACCAGGTAAAATTAATTCTGTGTCAGAAATATGGTGTGTTAATCTTGTTTCCGCAAAACCAAATAAATGGAAACAATTACCATGATTATACAAAACACGAGACACGTCGCATAACTTATTAATCAAACTGTTAATATTCAGAAATCCAACCTTAAGGCCATCTGCAGATGGCCAGACTTCTTTCGTTCGCAACATCTTGACGCAATAGCAAAGCAGGAATATAAATTGCAAGAAAAAAGTAATACCAAATACCAACAAGGGATTTTGTAATACCAAACAATTTAGTAACAAGTCAACAATGAGTCAAAAAATCAACAGACACGTAATCAAAAATACAAAAGAAAATGGAACGTATATTATGTGCGAAGTTATTTAAATTAAAAGATCAATGAAGGCTAATAGCTGTCTACAGTTAAGTAAGCAACAGAAACACACACACACACACACACACACACACACACACACACACACACACACACACAGAGAGAGAGAGAGAGAGAGAGAGAGAGAGAGAGAGAGAGAGAGAGAGAGAGAGAGAGAGAGAAATCCCGAAAGCAGTCAAAAAACAAACAAACAAACAAACAAAAACAAAACAAACAAAAAACAACAACTGACAACTGTCGTATCAGCAGGAGCAATCGTACGAATTACAATGACAAAGCCAAGAACAGTCATCTTGGTCCGGCAAGTCTGTGGGTGCTCCATTCAATTCATGCTCATTCTAGCATCGATTACGGACCTAATCCCTCACCAACCCCCATCCCTTAACAAATATACACACTCGCGCGTGGCCACTTATTAAAGTACGCTTACCCATTATACTTAGGGACAAGAATATGCACACAATTCGTCACATCACAATCATCAGGGAAATAAAAAGAAAACATTCAACGACAAATATACAGTTCATGACACATTTTTAAGTCATCATTACAGCAAAAGTTATGAGAAAACATGATGACATTGAAATAATGTACTTTACAGATTAATTAGGATAAGAAGAGAAAGAGTGCTGTTGAGACAAAAGATGCGATGCCATTTTCAATAATTGTTCAGCATAAGGGTGAACAGGGTTTGGAGTGCTGAAATTGGTCATTCCAGGCGATCTGTTTGGTTGGGAGAGTGGATGATTACGTGCGGGGTTTTGATGACAGAAAGAATGTGAAGGAATGTTGTGAACATTATCTGCAGGGAGGGGGTTACTATGGACAGCTTGCATTGGGAGAGGGTTGCGGACATCATGGGCTGGTCGGGGGTCATGGGTAGAAAGTGTTGGGAAGGGTTGATAGTGGATATGATTGGGTGGTAAGGGGTCACTTTGAAATCCCTTGGAAACTGATCGTTGAGGTAAAGGGGGAAATGTTGAAGGGAAGAGGCTGGCGGAAAATCTTCAGAGGCTAAATGATAGTTGGTGCGTTCCTGACTGCTTGGGACATTTGAAAAATTAGAGTGATCGAATGACGATGAGTTGGAGAGTGACAATGGGGTATAATTTAATTGCCTTCGTTGTGAAGTTCTTGCAGAGGCTTTTGGATGACTGACCTGATCAGGAGGAAAATGTTCAGCATGATGTCCATTTCGCCACAGGCTTTTCAAGTTGTTTGCAAGCCTTCCAGTACCTCGAATGTTGGGGTGAATTGTATCAGTATACAAAGTTTTATCAGCTGCAAAAGCAGGGAAATTATCAATAAAAGTAACTTCATGCTGGTCACACGCTTCTTTTAGATTACGATTTGACGGTAAAATGGTGTTGTTGAAGGAATGTTTGCCTCTGGCTGGTAGGATGGAGCTAAGACTCACACGTGCAGAAGGAAACTTGTGTTTGCATAAGATAATGATGTTAGACCATGCACTGACAGATACTGGACCTGATGGACATGAATTAATGCCAACATGTAATATAACATTTTTCACATTTGGACAAACAGACAGGGAAGACAGCCATGAATGAATATCTTCAATGGACGCTCCAGGAACACAAATCTTGAATGGTCTTTCATAACTAGGAAATAAACGTTTGGGATTAATGAAACGTATTATAGAGTCACCAACGAGCAGTACAGTCGTTTCATTAGAAATGGACATACGACAAAGTGTGTCGATAGGAGACGACTTGGAGACAGCATCTGGCTGGTTCACATGAACGTATTCTTCTTTTTTTGAAGATGGGGATTTGGGATTTACAGAATCTGTGTTATCTGTGTCTGACAAAAGAGTGAAGGGATTACTAGTCTGGACAGCGTATTGCACGGATTCTGTCTTGTTGTTGTTGGGTGGATGAGGAGGGAGACAAGTGGAAATGTTTGCCTCGCCATGTCGATTAGAAAGGCTATCAGAAGCCTGTAACTCAACATCTGATGTCATCTCGGAAGATGTGATGGGCACTGCGTTGGTTTTAGTTACGGTGTTCCCTAGGACGCTGACCTCAGCAACAGCATTGTAATTAGGTTGTAAGAGTGGTAACGCTTCAGTTTGCATTCCAACAGTGTGGACAGAGGTGTGTTGGGGTTGTGAGAAAGATTTTGATTCTGTTTGTATTCCAACATTGTGGAAAGAGGTATCAACGTTTGACAAACTTGAACTTGTTTGTGTTTCGGTCGTAACAAACTCTCTCTGGTATGATTTCACTTTTTTCATTTGAGACTGCAGTGACCCTAGGTGGGTTTTGATACAATTATTTTCTTTCAGCAGTTGTTTGTTGGTTGTTTCTAAATTTATTATTTTATTCTTAAGATCATCTAATTTGTCACAGATAGAATTAAACTTGTCACATATGTTAGCACGTAGTTCATTTTTAGCTGCAGTTTTTATATCTTCAGTCACTGAATTGATAGCTTCAGGGGAGAGGTCTACAGCGGACATGGAGTTCACAGTCTGTTCCAGCTGAGTCATTCTCCGTTTTAAATGGGTAGATGGTGTGGAACTGGATTGTCCTTGGCTAGTCTTATACAGAGAACGTTGACATTGGAGACGAGTTCGTCTGCTGACCGGAGACTTCCCTTTTTTTGCTTTTGGTTTAAGTTCCTGTGTCTCGGATTGAATCACTGATGGAGTAGGAGGGAAGATCACGACACCATCATGTGTTGACTCATCAGGGCTGGAGTTCAACAGTAAATGAGAACGCACAGGAAGAGATGAGTCATTGCTGCTGCACTGAGTTACGATTTCCATTTGAGACAGATCAATGTCAGGTTGAATTAGAGGCACAGGATAAGAAATTGAACCGATAAAGGTTAGTGGTGTTTCAAGTAAAGACTGAGACAGCTTTTGAATATTGCTATTGACCAAAAAGTTGGAAATAAATTGTTTTAAAATTTCGCATTCAGAAGTATCCCATTCCGGGCAGTCGATCCCTTGGCAGAGTAGCGTTCCATGTGACTGCACAGTGAAATAGAGAGTCAGAGTGATGGACTTGGCTGATGCACAGCAGATACGGAAGACGGATTTTGCAAGGGCTTGGGGCGGGGGGAAGGGGATAATAGCTGACGACGAAACGTAAGGCGAGTCATGGTGGTCATATTCGGAGAAGTGGAAAGAAACTTCGCTGTTATTGTCGATCGCGGAATAGCGGAACAGAAGGCAGTTTCTCCATATGGTAAGTTCATTAGAGCTACAGTGAAATCGTTTTTGAAAATTGTCCATGGTGGGCTTTAATTTATTCCCATCCTGTTCGTCTTTTTCAGACACGGAACTGGCCATGTTAACACACACAGGAACACATTCTACGCCACACACTAAAGTACTCACAGCACCGGACCGTCATGACTTGAAGGAACAAAAAATCACATGACGTTTACTGTTGCGGTATCCATCAACACTGTATTGCAGTTGAAGAAGAGAAATCCAAAGCGAAAACACTTGACACCACCACACTACAATACACTGTACACTACGCACACCACAAGGTCGTGCACAAACGTTGATGCTTGACTTCAGGTGACGAGGTGATCGCCAAACTGCGCGGAATCGAAACGCACTTTTCACGAGAAAAATATATCGACTTGCGCAGAATTAAGTCGTCAGTTTGAATATGATGCTCTAAATATGACTTGGTGAAGAATCAATTAATAATTAACAGAAAAATGACGTTTTCTTTGACAAGCGCCACATAAGCAACCTTCTTAATCGTGAGCACCTCTCACCCAAAAGAGAGAGAGAGAGAGAGAGAGAGAGAGAGAGAGAGAGAGAGAGAAAGGGGGGGGGGGCGGAGGGAGAGGGGATAGTGGAGGGAGAAAGACAGGGAGGGACAAAAACAGAGAGACGGAGACAGAGAGAGATACAGGGAGAGACAGAGATAGAGAGAGAGGGGGAGAGAGAGGAAGAGCACGAGACAGAGGGACAGAGAGGAGAGACAGGGGTGAGGTAGAGTGTGTGAGAGAGAGAAAGTATCATGGTGAGGTCTTTTGTGGGGAAGTGACTGTTTTTCTGTTTGGTTGGTTGGTTGGTTGGTTGGTTTTTCGGATACAGGAAGTATCAGTAAGGAAATCTTTCCCGAATAAACAGATCATTTACATATTGACGTCGGCTGATGGACAATGCGTGACTAAATATCAAAGCAGGGATAGAGGAAGGGGTCTAAAAGGAACTTCTTTTTTATGCAATACGATGTTTATTCACAAAGTTTTTAAGGGGTGCTGTCATTCATTCTGATGAGTGAATGCAAGGTGAAGAGCACTCAGAGTGTGTGTAAAAAGATGTGATTTGCCTGAAATTGTTAATCCTTGGTTTTATTGAGGAAGGTTCAATAAACCGAAAATTTTAACTGCCAGAATCTGGGTGTTGGCTGCTTTTTTTTTTTTTTTTTTATCCCCCCCCCTACACACACACACACACACACACACACACACACACACACACACACACACACTTTTTTTCCCTTTTCTTGGATAAGCAAGTGGAACACCTTAAAACGAAGTCTGCATGGATCAAAGAGCCCACAGTTATGTACTTATACCTATGACAATCTCTCTCCCTCTGTGTGTGTGTGTGTGGGGGGGGGGGGGGGGGGGGGGGGGGCGCACGCAATCGTGCTTGCGCATGTATGCACACACACACATGCATGTTTGCGCATATATGCATGCATTTGTGAGAGACAGAGAGAGAGGGAGGGAGAGAGAGTCAGATTGACAGACACACAGACTGACAGAAGAGACAGACAGACACACGGGCAGATGGACAGACAGACAGACAAACAGGTAGGCAGACAGACTAACACTGACAGAAAGACAGAGAGAGAGAGAGAGAGAGAGAGAGAGAGAGAGAGAGAGAGAGAGAGAGAAAGAGACAGACAGACAGACAGACAGACAGACAGGCAGACAGACAGAGATGCGCATGCATTTGTGTGTGTATGTGTGTGTGTGTGTGTGTGTGTGTGTGTGTGTGTGTGTGTGTGTGTGTGAGAGAGAGAGAGAGAGAGAGAGAGAGAGAGAGAGAGAGAGACATCTATCCAGCCAATCAGACAGGCAGACCGACGGGCAGACAGACACAGACAGACAGACTGACAGAAAAGAGAGCGAGAGACAGACACATTGACAGACAAACAAGCAGACACACAGACGAGACAGACAAACACTGCAGCTGTTGTCCAGTCATAAAGCTTTTTCCAGTCTTCGCCCCATTAAGGCAGGGAAAAAAACACCCAGAAAATACGAAAACAGACAATACAACAATACCTTCCTCCAACAATAAAACAATACCTTCCTCCAAACAGAGATCTGTAACTGAGAACTCGTCAACTAAAACTGGTGTCCTTCTTCTCCAAGATGTTCATGCTTCGTCGTGTTTTTCTGTTTTAGATTTTATTTCTAAAAAAGCTTCTTAGTAGGGCAGAGGACAAAATTCTTCATCTGTGACGTCGGACAATGTTTGGGGATTGAACTGGGAAATAAATCTTAGTTGAAAATCTAATGCTGTACACAAGATGATAAAGTAACTACCACTTTCTGGATACTCTATTAAAACAGGTATTTTCTTTTATCTAATCATTGTAATGGGCAAATTCTGCATACAAATGCAAAGCAAACAATACCAATACATGCCACAGTCTATCAAATAAATTGTTTTCCTCTCTGTCTCTCTCTCTATCTCATATATATACATATGCTGAATACATAAGTGGTGGAGGAAAACAAGTTCGAGCTAACAATTCCCCCATCATCAAAACAGTTCTTAGTGAAGATTCAGTAACAGAAAAAGAAGGGGGGGGGGGGGGGATGGAAGAGGTGGCAGGGGAGACAGAGACAAAACGAGGGATGACCAAGATATTAGCAAAGTGTGAATGTTACACATTTCACCAGCAACACACTAAAAACTGTTCACCAGCAACACACTAAGAACCGTTCACCAGCAACACACTAAGAACCTTTCACCAGCAACACACTAAGAACCTTTCACCAGCAACACACTAAGAACCGTTCACCAGCAACACACTAAGAACCTTTCACCAGCAACACACTAAGAACCGTTCACCAGCAACACACTAAGAACCTTTCACCAGCAACACACTAAGAACCGTTCACCAGCAACACACTAAGAACCTTTCACCAGCAACACACTAAGAACCGTTCACCAGCAACACACTAAGAACCTTTCACCAGCAACACACTAAGAACCTTTCACCAGCAACACAAGCAACACACTAAGAACCTTTCACCAGCAACACAATAAGAACCTTTCACCATCAACACACTAAGAACCGTTCACCAGCAACACACTAAGAACCGTTCAAGTCTGTTCAGAAACTAGAACCCTTTGTCCGGCTTGTCTGGAGTCGACCTGCATCCTGTGATGAGGACACATCTCCGGCCGCCCCACTAACCATGTTGGTCCACCCTGGGTGTCCAATGGACACACACCCCACTGACCATACTGGTCCACCCTGGGTGTCCAATGGACACACACCCCACTGACATGTTGGTCCACCCTGGGTGTCCAATGGACACACACCCCACTGACATGTTGGTCCACCCTGGGTGTCCAATGGACACACACCCCACTGACATGTTAGTCCACCCTGGGTGTCCAATGGACACACACCCCACTGACATGTTGGTCCACCCTGGGTGTCCAATGGACACACACCCCACTGACATGTTGGTCCACCCTGGGTGTCCAATGGAAACACACCCCACTGACATGTTGGTCCACCCTGGGTGTCCAATGGAAACACACCCCACTGACCATACTGGTCCACCCTGGGTGACCAATGGAAACACACCCCACTGACTGTGTTGGTCCACCCTGGGTGTCCAATGGAAACACACCCCACTGACCATACTGGTCCACCCTAGGTGTCCAATGGACACACACCCCACTGACCATACTGGTCCACCCTGGGTGTCCAATGGACACACACCCCACTGACCATACTGGTCCACCCTGGGTGTCCAATGGAACCACACCCCATTCTGCGCTGCTCTCACCAGCCACACATTATCCTCCACCAAGAACCGTTACAGTTTTCACAATCAGGTTATTCATTGCCTAGAGTCTAGAAATGGCACAGGCTCCAGAATCAGGCTATACATTACCCATAGTTTACTAGCACAGGCTTCCAGAATCAGGCTATACATTACCCATAGTTTACAACTAGCACAGGCTCCAGAATCAGGCTATATATTACTCACTGTCTACAACTGGCACATGTTCTAGAATTAGGCCACACATTACCCATAGCCTACAACTGGCACAATCTTCACAATCAGGCCACACATTACCCATAGTCTACAACTGGTACAATCTTCACAATCAGGCTACACATTACCCATAGCCTACAACTGCCACAATCTTCAGAATCAGGCCACACCTTACTCATAGTCTACAACTGGCACAATCTTCACAATCAGGTTACACATTACCAATAGCCTACAACTGGCACAGGCTCTAGAATCAGGCTACACATTACCCATAGTCTACAACTGGCACAGGTTCTAGAATCAGGCCACACATTACCCATAGTCTAGAAAGCCTTCACAATCAGGCTACACATTACCCATATCCTACAACTGGCACAATCTTCACAATCAGGCTACACATTACCCATAGTCTACAGCTGCCACAGGCTCTAGAATCAGGCTACACATTACCCATAGTCTACAACTGGCACAGGCTCTAGAATCAGGCTACACATTACCCATAGTCTACAACTGGCACAGGCTCTAGAATCAGGCTACACATTACCCATAGTCTACAGCTGGCACTGGTTCTAGAATCAGGCTACACATTACCCATAGTCTACAGCTGCGACAGGCTCTAGAATCAGGCTACACATTACCCATCACATTATGCATATCATATTCATTGTCCAGAATTCTTACAGCCTTTAGAATCATACTCCACATTACCCACTGTCCAGAACTGTTTCAGCCTTTAGAATCAAGTAACTCAGTACCTGGCGCTCAAAACTGTTATAGTCATCGGAGTCAGACTACTCTTTCCCACTGTCAGGATCTGGTCCAACTGTTCCAGAGTTTACAGTCAGGCTACACACTATACACTGTCTGGACCTGGTACAGTCCTTGCAGTCTGGCATCAAGGATGAAGATCGCAGTGATCACAAATGGAGCTACAGAATATGGTTCTAGTTTCAGACTGTTGGACATAGCGAAGATCCATTCCTGAAGTGGCTTGTGTCAAAATGGTAGTTGGACAGGGCTGAGATCCATTTCTGAAGTGGCTTATGTAAAAAACATAGTAACCTTTTATTTCAAACAAAAAAGAGCTTAACTCAACATTTCCTTACAACCCAGTGCCATAAACAAACGAACAAACATTTCCTTACAACCAAGTGTCCAAAACAAACAAACATACAAACAAATAAACAAACAAACAAAACCCAGGAGCAAAAACAAAGTATATCTAGCAGAAAGTAAGCGTTGTTCTCCAGTCAATGACTTGACCGTGTGGTCTCATATTTTTCATGTCTACATGTCAGCCCACAGTACATTTGGCAGACTCCACGACACCCCTTGGGTGTCAGCCATTCCCCCTCCCCAACCTCCCCTTTCCATACCATTCCCTCTCCTACACTGCGTCTCCCGAATCTCTTACCAAAAGGCTTTATCTATGTCAAGTGGCTGAGTGGGTTTGCACCTACAGTGTTGTCACTGATGTTAAAGTGCCATGAACTGTGCCGTTCCAGCAGTGAGAATACCTTACTGGAACTTCATGCTATTTGCAGGCTGATGACCTGGCACTGACACTGAGAAACAATGAAGGACAAAGGGAATCAAAAAAGCCCACCTGGAAATGGTTTTGTTTTGATCATGTTTTGTAGAAGACTAAAGACTGGGACAGATGGATGGGGAAGCGAGCTGTGACAACAAACGAAGCATTGATAACAAAGCCTATGTGGCTTACTAGAGTGGCTTACTCTAGTAAAAAACACAGCAATGCTATACTGACTGTCAATGTGTGTGGAAACAACTCGGCCAGAAGAGTATTGAAAGAGGGGGATGAAGGCTGATGATGAAAAGATGGGGAAGAAGGAGAAGGCATGGGAGAAGGCGGGGATGGGAGTCAGGGATGGGGATGGGGGTGGGGGAAGGCAGGGATGGGGGTGGGGGTGAGGGTGGGGGAAGGCTGGCAGTCAAAGGACCGTGTTGTTGTTTGTTTCCTGAAGACTCCAACATGGCCGATAACAAGCTGCCTAAGTTCAACATGACAAAGACGTTTGGTCATCTAAAGGGTATGTTACTCATCAACAGAGGGCTTTTGTTTGGTGTGTGTTGACTTGAAAGTATGTTGTCATTTCTGCTGGGCTATTCCGTGTTGTAAGCAGCGTTCGTTTGGGAGCAAGAGTTACCCTACTTGTTTGTTGTTTGCTGTTTACTGTTCCCTGCCTCCTTTGAGATTTCCTCTAATACCAATCAAACTGAGGTTACCTGTATTTGTTACTGTCGATCCGTGTGGACTATATTCAACATTGAAAAGGCGCTGCCAGTCTTGAATAAATGTCAATTTGTGTTTGTTCATGTCTCCAGTTGTTGCTGCTGTGTAGATGGTGTTGGATGCAGGGTGTGTGGGCAAACTTGGAACATCCTTTTTTGGAGATGTCTCCCTGTTTGTTCTGTGTGCTCTGTGTTGTCATTTAAGCTGGGCTATTTGGTGTCGTCAGCAGCATTTGTTTGGAGTTATGGGCCTATAACTACTTCATCAGGGGAGCCAGAGTTACCCTTCTTGTTTGTTGTTTGCTGTTTACTGTTCCCTGCCTAATTTGAGATTTCCTTTCATGAAATTATTAGTTATAGGTCCCACTGTACAAAAACATGATCATCATTATTCAAAAAGCAAGAGAGGCAAAAAAAGCACCCAGGAACTCCATTTTAATGCAAATTATTACCTGCTAAGAAATTTCTTCGTAACTCCGATTAACATTCCTTGTCACAGTTACTGGTCTTTGTTTGGGTTTTTTTGTTTGTATGTTTGTTTGTTTTTTGTTTCCCTCTGATAACTTTTCTTCCATGAGATGTTTCAAGTTCATGTCTTACAACATTCTAAGAACTGACTGTGTTTTGTTTGTCAGATTTTGTCAATCTTTTCTTTCCACTGATACACTTTGTAAGAAAATCTCACTGATCTGAATGAGGTATCTGATGGCTTGGAATGATCTGATTCCCTGGCATTTCCGTCCTTGGAAGAGTCTGTAATGAGGTCTTTTCTGAACAGCTGAATGGGAAGGGTTGCACAGAGAACTGAGCCAAGGTCTTCCTCTTTCTGGCATAATGCTCCCGGGACTTCTGGCGATAGTACTCCTTGTTCTTGGCGTACAGCTCGCGGGCCCGCCTCCTCATGGTTTGCAGTCTTTGGGCATACCACTCGGGGTTCTCTCTCACCCTCTGCCAGTACTTCTTGCTGTACTCGCTGCTGTCACCTGTGCGGGGCTGTCGCATTGGCGGCCGCCTGATGTAGTCTGCAAGACACAAGACTCAGGTGAATCAGCAACTGTCCACACCACCCCTGGATGTCTGACTGTCTACATAGATACTACAAACAGCTGACCAAACTGCTCCTGGCTGTCTGGCTGTGTACAAAGATACTACAAACAGCTAATGTGCTCCCTCTGCCTGATTAGCTTGGCACTGGTGCCACAAGATAGCAGCGTACATGTAGATGGGTGAATGCATCATCTGGCCTCCACTTTCCAAACTGTCTTTGCACATGTATACAGCAGACTGACACAGACTGCTGACAGGTATCTGGGAAGTATTTTCTTGTGCTTTTTTCCTTTTTTTTCAAATCTGTTTCTTTGTTGCATCTGAAAGTTTGTATTCGTGTAGAATTTTCTTGCTGATATTGTTAATTAAATACGTGTTCTTATGCTGAAGCTGATTCTGTTTTGTTTGTCAGATTTTGTCCACTTTTTCTTTCCCCTGTTACGCTTTGTAAGAAAATCTCACAGAAAGTATATCCATCAGTTTATTTCCAACTTAACACTTTCCTGCCTAATGTTTCGCTTTTCATATTACTCTGACATGTCAAATGCATCAAACAGCGACACTATAGAACTGAACGCCATTTTGTAGCTCCAATCTAATGTACCTTCTTATTTTGAGATGGAGAATGGTGGGGGAAGGGAAATGGGGAAAAGGGAAATGGGGGAAGGGACAGTAGACAGGGGACAGATGGTGAGGGAAGGGAAATGGGGGAAAGGGAAAGGAGAGAGGGGACAGATGGTGAGGGAAGGGACATGGGGAAAGGGACAGGAGAGAGGGGACAGATGGTGAGGGAAGGGAAATGGGGGAAAGGGAAAGGAAGAGGGGACAGATGGTGAGGGAAGGGAAATGGGGGAAAGGGACAGGAGTGAGGGGACAGATGGTGAGGGAAGGGAAATGGGGGAAAGGGAAAGGAGAGAGGGGACAGATGGTGAGGGAAGGGACATGGGGAAAGGGACAGGAGAGAGGGGACAGATGGTGAGGGAAGGGAAATGGGGGAAAAGGACAGGAGAGACGGGACAGATGGTGAGGGAAGGGAAATGGGGAAAGGGACAGGAGGGGACAGATGGTGAGGGAAGGGAAATGGGGGAAAAGGACAGGAGAGAGGGGACAGGTGAGGGAAGGGAAATGGGGGAAAGGGACAGGAGAGAGGGGACAGATGGTGAGGGAAGGGAAATGGGGGAAAGGGACAGGAGAGAGGGGACAAATGGTGAGGGAAGGGAAATGGGGGAAGGGACAGCAGAGAGGGGACAGATGGTGAGGAAGGGAAATGGGGGAAAAGGACAGTAGAGAGGGGACATATGGTGAGGGAAGGGAAATGGGGGAAGGGACAGTAGAGAGGGGACAGATGGTGAGGGAAGGGAAATGGGGAAAGGGACAGGAGGGGACAGATGGTGAGGGAAGAGACATGGGGAAAGGGACAGGAGAGAGGGGACAAATGGTGAGGGAAGGGAAATGGGGAACGAGACAGGAGAGAGAGGACCGATGGTGAGGGAAGGGACATGGGGGAAAGGTACAGGAGGGGACGATGGTGAGGGAAGGGAAATGGGGAAAGGGACAGGAGGGGGACAGATGGTGAGGGAAGAAGAATGGGGAAAGGGGCAGGAGGGGACCGATGGTGAGGGAAGGGAATGGGGAAAGGGACAGGAGAGAGGGGACCGACGGTGAGGGAAGGGACATGGGGGAAAGGGACAGGAGGGGACAGATGGTGAGGGAAGGGAAATGGGGAAAGGGGACAAGAGAGAGGGGACAGATGGTGAGGGAAGAGAAATGGGGATAGGGACAGGAGAGAGGGGGACAGATGGTGAGGAAGGGAAATGGGAAATGGACAGGGAGAGGGACAGATGGTGAGGGAAGGGAAATGGGGAATGGGACAGGAGACGAGAGGGGACAGATGGTGAGGGAAGGGAAATGGGGAAGGGACAGGAGTGAGGGGACAGATGGTGAGGGAAGGGAAATGGGGAAAGGGACAGGGAAAGAGGGGACAGATGGTGAGGGAAGGGAAATGGGGGAAAGGGAAGGAGAGAGGGGACAGATGGTGAGGGAAGGGAAATGGGGAAAGGGACAGGAGAGAGAGGACAGATGGTGAGGGAAGGGAAATGGGGAAAGGGACAGGAGAGGGGACAGAGGGTGAGGGAAGGGGAAATGGGGGAAAGGGACAGGAGAGAGGGGACAGAAGGTGAGGGAAGGGAAATGGGAAAGGGACAGGAGGGGACAGATGGTGAGGGAAGGGAAATGGAGGAAGGGACAGGAGGGGGGACAGACGGTGAAGAAGGGAAATGGGGAAAGGGACAGGAGGAGGGACAGATGGTGAGGGAAGGGAAATGGGGAAAGGGACAGGAAGGGGAGGGAGGATGGGAAGGAAGGGAAGATGGTGGGAGGAAATGGGAAAGGACAGGGAGGACAGATGGTGAGGGAAGGGAAATGGGGAAAGGGACAGGAGGAAGGGGGAACACAGATGGTGAGGGGAAGGGAAATGGGGAAAGGGACAGGAGAGGGGACAGATGGTGAGGGAAGGGAAATGGGGGAAAGGACAGGAGGGGACAGATGGTGAGGGAAGGGAAATGGGGAAAGGACAGGAGAGAGGGGACATGGTGAGGGAAGGGAAATGGGGAATGGGACAGGGAAGGGAGGAGGAGGAAAGATGGTGAGGAGAAGGGAAATGGAGGGAAAGGGACATGAGGATGGGGGGACAGATGGTGAGGAGGGAAATGGGAAGGACGGAAGGGACGAAGGGAAAGGGACAGGAGAGAGGGGACAGATGGTGAGGGAAGAGGGAAATGGGGAAAGGGACAGGAGGGGACAGATGGTGAGGGAAGGGAAATGGGGAAAGGGACAGGAGAGGGGACAGATGGTGAGGGAAGGGAAATGGGGAAGGAAGAAGGACAAGGAGGAAGGGACAGGGGAAAGGGACAGGAGGGGGACAGAATGGTGAGAGGAAGGGAAAATAGGGAGGAAGGGACATGGGAGAGGAGACAAGGGAAAGGGACAGGAGGGGGACAGATGGTGAGGGAAGGAAATGGGGAAGGGACAGGAAAGGGAAATGGTGGGAAAAGGGAAGGACAGGAGGGGACAGATGGTGAGGGAAGGGAAATGGAAGGAAAGGGACAGGAGAGGGACAGATGGTGAGGGAAGGGAAATGGGGGGAAGGGAAATGGTGGGAGGAAGGGAAAGGGACAGGAGGGGGAGATGGTGAGGGAAGGAAATGGGGAAAGGGACAGGAGAGAGGGGACAGATGGTGAGGGAAGGGAAATGGGGAAGGGACAGGAGAGAGGGGACAGATGGTGAGGGAAGGGAAATGGGGGAAAGGGACAGGAGTGAGGGGACAGATGGTGAGGGAAGGGAAATGGGGAAAGGGACAGGAGAGAGGGGACAGAAGGTCAGGGAAGGGAAATGGGGAAAGGGACAGGAGAGAGGGGACAGATGGTGAGGGAAGGGAAATGGGGGAAAGGGAAAGGAGAGAGGGGGACAGATGGTGAGGGAAGGGAAATGGGGAAAGGACAGGAGAGAGGGGACAGATGGTGAGGGAAGGAATGGGGGAAAGGGACAGGAGAGTGGGGACCGATGGTGAGGGAAGGGAAATGGGGGAAAGGGAGGAGAGAGGGGACAGTGGTGAGGGAGGGAAATGGGGGAAAGGGACAAGGAGGAGACAGATGGTGAGGGAAGGGACATGGGGAATGGGACAGGAGGGAGGGGACAAATGGTGAGAGAAGGGAAATGGGGAAAGGGACAGGAGGAGACAGATGGTGAGGGAAGAGACATGGGGAAGGGACAGGAGAGAGGGGACAAATGGTGAGGGAAGGGAAATGGGGGAAAGAGACAGGAGAGAGAGGACCGATGGTGAGGGAAGGGACATGGGGGAAAGGTACAGGAGGGGACAGATGGTGAGGGAAGGGAAATGGGGAAAGGGACAGGAGGGGACAGATGGTGAGGGAAGAAGAATGGGGAAAGGGGCAGGAGGGGACCGATGGTGAGGGAAGGGAAATGGGGAAAGGGACAGGAGAGAGGGGACCGACGGTGAGGGAAGGGACATGGGGGAAAGGGACAGGAGGGGACAGATGGTGAGGGAAGGGAAATGGGGAAAGGGACAAGAGAGAGGGGACAGATGGTGAGGGAAGAGAAATGGGATAGGGACAGGAGAGAGGGGACAGATGGTGAGAGAAGGGAAATGGGGAAATGGCAGGAGAGGACAGATGGTGAGGGAAGGGAAATGGGGAATGGGACAGGAGAGAGGGGACAGATGGGTGGGGAAGGGAAATGGGGAAAGGGACAGGAGTGAGGGGACAGATGGTGAGGGAAGGGAAATGGGGAAAGGGACAGGAAAGAGGGGACAGAAGATGAGGGAAGGGAAATGGGGGAAAGGGAAAGGAGAGAGGGGACAGATGGTGAGGGAAGGGAAATGCGGGAAAGGGACAGGAGAGAGAGGACAGATGGTGAGGGAAGGGAAATGGGGAAAGGGACAGGAGAGAGGGGACAGAGGGTGAGGGAAGGGAACATGGGGGAAAGGGACAGGAGAGAGGGGACAGAAGGTGAGGGAAGGGAAATGGGAAAGGGACAGGAGGGGACAGTGGTGAGGGAAGGGAAATGGGGAAAGGGACAGGAGGGGACAGAGGTGACAGAAGGGAAATGGGGGAAAGGGACAGGGGAAGGGACAGATGGTGCAGGGAAGGGAAATGGGGAAAGGGACAGGAGGGGGACAGATGGTGAAGGAAGGGAAATGGGGAACAGGATAGGAGGGGACAGATGGTGAGGAAGGGAAATGGGGGAAGGGAGGAAGAGGGGACCAATGGTGGAGGAAGGGAAATGGGGAAAGGGACAGGAGGGGGACAGATGGTGAGGGAAGGGAAATGGGGGAAATGGATAGGAGGGGACAGATGGTGAGGGAAGGGAAATGGGGAAAGGAACAGGAAGGAGGGGACATATGGTGAGGAAGGGAAATGGGGAATGGGACAGGAGAGAGGGGAAAGATGGTGAGGGAAGGGAAATGGGGAAAGGGACAGGAGGGGACAGATGGTGAGGGAAGGGAAATGGGGAAAGGGACAGGAGAGAGGGGACAGATGGTGAGGGAAGGGAAATGGGGAAAGGGACAGGAGGGGACAGATGGTGAGGGAAGGGAACATGGGGAAAGGGGACAGGAGAGAGGGGACAGATGGTGAGGGAAGGGAAATATGGGGAAGGGAAAAGGGGGAAAGGGACAGGAGGGGACAGATGGTGAGGGAGGGAAATAGGGAAAGGGAAATGGGGGAAAGGGACAGGAGGGGACAGATAGTGAGGGAAGCCGAAATGGGGGGAAGGGAAATGGGGGAAAGGGACAGGAGGGGACAGATGGTGAGGAAGGGAAATGGAGAAAGGGACAGGAGGGGTCAGATGGTGAGGGTAGCGAAATGGGAAAGGGACAGGAGGGGTCAGATTGTGAGGGAAGCGAAATGGGGGGAAGGGAAATGGGGAAAGGGACAGGAGGGGTCAGATGGTGAGGAATGGAAATGGGGAAAGGGACAGGAGGGGTCAGATGGTGAGGGAATGGAAATGGGAAAGGGACAGGAGAAAGGGGAGAGAGGAGGCAGAGAAGAGGAGGAAAGAGGAACGAGAACAACGGGCAGGGAGGGGATAGGAGAGGGAAGGGAGGAGCAGACAGAGACACGAGTAAAAGAGGGGTAAGGGCTGAAGAAATTTCCAGAACCTGGATACATACATCCAGAAAGAGCTCTCTGATCATGTGTTGATGCATACTTCTGTGTGGACAGCGAAATCAATAACTGGGAACCATTTCAAGATGTGCTTCAAGCTGTTTTTTCATTCCCTGTTTGAACTCCTCTTCCTCCACATGTGCTGTTAATGTCATATGCTTTGAGCTGTAGGAGTGATGGATAAACATTTCAAACAAACCCATACAAAAAAAGGTATTATCACAACTATCACTGAATATATCAGGTGAGGTCCACTGCCGAGCTCTCCTAACCATCTGCATACGTATCAAATACTACATTTGTCTATTATCTAATAGCTCTTTCATCCGACCCATCAACCCTCTCCCCCCTCCCACCCACCCAGCCCCACCCTCACCTCTGCAATTGTCTGTCCTCTCTTACCTCTCCCTTCATCTCCCTCTCTTTCATTCAGCCATCTCTCTCCTTGTTCACACACCCCTAACCTGCCCCCCCCCCCCCCCCCTCTCTATTGCTCACTATGCTCTTTGTCCTCTCCCATTCCCCTCTATTTACCTCCCTTTATCAATATTTGAAAAGTCAGGGGAGATAGCTTACCTTTGTCATAAGCGTAATCACAGTTACTCCCCTTACACCAACTTTGAATCGCGGCTGACACTGCTTCGCTCAGCAACATTGTCACATAAAAAATGCCACTGTCTAGCACAAAAGTGGTTCATTCTTGCACTGCCCAGAATGCTAATGAATCACTACGCCAAATCTGGAGAAGGTAAGATACAAAGTGTAGGTTTGTATTATGAGCAAGAAGATTGACAGACAGACACAGAGAATATGTTTAACATATTACACAACACTATGAACACCCATGCAGTCAAAGGAACATGTAACCAGGTACTTCACTCTTTAGTAAAGAGACTTGGCAAGGCTCATGGCAGACAAAGTGTTGACTAGTTGATGAGAAAATGAACAAGTGTGGAGAGACAAACAACAACAACAACAACAACAACAACAAAAAGACACAATTTTTTATGGCACTGGGAATTGTTCCCTATCTGGCTTGAGAGGTTCTAGCCTGGAACTGTCTCAGCATTAAAGAAAGGGGACGTCTACACACCTGAACCAGCGACAGCATCACCGTGGGCAGACACTCTTTGAGTCTTGTCAGAATGGCACAAAATCATGATCCGACAAACACCAAAAGCTGCCAGAGAACAGTTACACCCAGTTAAAGAACAGAAAGTCACACCAGATACATGAAGATCAAGCTCTGTCCTGATAAAGTCAAATTATATAAAAACAACACACACACAAATGGACAGGAAACGTGTCATCAGAAGTGTTGAGGATGGTTTGGCTCTACATGCTTCAGTCTCTGTCTCTGTTTCACATTGTTTTTGCCCCTCACTGATAGCCACACCGTGGCGGCCGAGTTTTCAGTCACAACTGATGTGTGCACGCCTTTCCTTAGCAGTGTTCTCAGAAACAATCTGTTACCATGACACCTTGTTCCTCAGAGCGTTATCAACAGTCCAGTCACCGTTTTACTTTGTCGTCAACAGTGCACTATCCTCGGTCAAAACCCTTTCACAAGTTCACTTGGTTGCTCATATCCTCAGTCATAGTTGTTCACGTTCTTGCCAGTATCCTCAGTAACCGTCCTTTTACTATTACACCTTGTTGCCAGTATCTTTAGTACTGGTCCTTTTACCATTTCACCGTGTTGCTGATATCTTCAGTAACAATCCTTTCATCATTACACCGTGTTGCTGATATCTTTTGTAACAATCCTTTGACTATTACATCTTGTGGCCAATATCTCAGCAGCAGTCCTGTGACTATTACACCTTGCGGCCAATATCTCAATCCCAGTCCTGTCTCCACTAGCCATGTGGAAGAAACTCACGAGTTCTCTGAGCTAGGGGGCTGTTTTCCTGCCATACGTGCTATTAACAGGCGGCTGCGTTTCCTCGCTTGGTACGTCCTGTTGGCCGCCCTCATCAATTCCCTTCTCCTGGCATAGCGCTGAGGGTCCTGTTTGAGGCGCTGATAGTGCAGCCGGCTATACACGCGATTCTTCTCTTTCATCTTCTCCCTTCGCACCCAGTCTGCAAGAAACCAGCAACAACGGAGAGTTAGTATGGGCTTGCGCACAGAGCACGTCGCTGTCACTCACATAACTGCTGCACTGCCTCACAGTCCCTCTCAGCGACACACAAAGCAACAGGTGAACGGACACTGACAATAATAGATCAAGCTGTGCCACTGGCTACGGTCCACTGAGCATTGTGTTCCATGAGTGGAATCAACTACTGTCCATGGAATCTGTCATAACATCGGAGCCAAAGTCCTCAATGCGCGCAATGAAAGAACTGGTGGAACAAAATGCAGGGGCAGGGTTACAGTACTGAAGTATGACCAAAAAAAAAAAAAAAAAATCATTGTGTTCTGGAAAGTACATACTTATCACTACTGTTTCAATGTCTCATCTTCACTGTCTGAGGACTTCAAGGACTGAGTCAGGAAGTAATTTCGTCTAATGCTATCTGGAGCAGATGTTTCCTCGATAGGAGGCTCTTTCCTGACCACAGTTTTTCTTGTGTTTTTTCTCTCCTTCTTTTAGTGGCCATAGTAAAGATGTTTGTAGAAAACACAGTATGATAAATCTTAATTCTATTTGTCCAAAGTATGGCGAAGACATAGATTTTAACTTTTGGTTTTCTAGACTACAGATTCTCCTGAGTGATGCTGACTTTACCAGTTACCAGGCGAGATGATTTTCATTTGTTGTCACGCCTTTGTCCTGATGCTGCACATGAGGGAGATCACAGATCCTGTCATGGCTGTGAGGGTACAGATGTAATGACTGTCATTGGTTGTCACCTCTGCCTTTGTCCTGATGCCGCACATGCAGGAGAGCACAGACCCTGTCACGGCTGTGATGGAAGGTTCAGGCTGTGTCTTTCATTGCGGGCATGGCTGCGCATGATGATGGACTGAATGCGTCGGGCATAACGCACGGGGTCCTGCTTCAGCCGCTGGTAGTATCTCCGGCTTTTTAAACGATTTCTCTCTTTGGTCATCTCCCTGCGTGCCACTTCTGCAAGAAACCATCAACACTTCTGTTTTTTACTCGTTACAGATAACTACCACTCACCTGCACTCTTTTCATCATATCAGATTTGACATCTACCGACTGCAATCCCTGATGATGACAGTTTTGTGAAAATGCTAAAGTTTCTGCACCAAAGTCATGATGCTGTCTTGATTTTTCTTGATTGACATCAAAGAAGCAGGACAGAGTTTAGTGTTGGAGAAGACAAGACAGTGGCTTTAGCATGCAGCAGGTCCAGACCTGTTTCTATTTCATGGTTCAGTGATGGTGAATCATTGGTCACAGACCTCTTACACCATCTGTATGGGGCATGGTTCTTAGCGCTCTTTCTGTCAACATCTTTCAGCGGACATATCCCCCCTCCCCTCCCCCTCCCAATAGTTAACATCCCGGGTGCATCGGCTTTCCCCATCACTTGACGGCCACACACCGCAGGTCTGCCCAGTGACATCAGCCGCCACTCCTGAAGTGCCACACATGCTGTCACCATGGCAGCCAGTCACGGCAGACCTGAAGTGCCACACATGCTGTCACCATGGCAACCAGTCACGGCAGACCTGAAGTGCCACACATGCTGTCACCATGGCAGCCAGTCACAGCAGACCTGAAGTGCCACACATGCTGTGACCATGGCAGCCAGTCACAGCAGACCTGAAGTGCCACACATGCTGTCACCATGGCAACCAGTCACGGCAGACCTGAAGTGCCACAAATGCTGTTACCATGGCAGCCAGTCACAGCAGACCTGAAGTGCCACACATGCTGTTACCATGGCAGCCAGTCACGGCAGACCTGAAGTGCCACACATGCTGTTACCATGGCAGCCAGTCACGGCAGACCTGAAGTGCCACACATGCTGTGACCATGGCAGCCAGTCACAGCAGACCTGAAGTGCCACACATACTGTTACCATGGCAGCCAGTCACGGCAGACCTGAAGTGCCACACATGCTGTTACCATGGCAGCCAGTCACAGCAGACCTGAAGTGCCACACATGCTGTCACATGGCAGCCAGTCACAGCAGACCTGAAGTGCCACACATGCTGTGACCATGGCAGCCAGTCACAGCAGACCTGAAGTGCCACACATACTGTTACCATGGCAGCCAGGCACGGCAGACCTGAAGTGCCACACATGCTGTTACCATGGCAGCCAGTCACGGCAGACCTGAAGTGCCACACATGCTGTGACCATGGCAGCCAGTCACAGCAGACCTGAAGTGCCACACATGCTGTCACATGGCAGCCAGTCACAGCAGACCTGAAGTGCCACACATGCTGTTACCATGGCAGCCAGTCACGGCAGACCTGAAGTGCCACACATGCTGTTACCATGGCAGCCAGTCACGGCAGACCTGAAGTGCCACACATGCTGTTACCATGGCAGCCAGTCACGGCAGACCTGAAGTGCCACACATGCTGTTACCATGGCAGCCAGTCACAGCAGACCTTGCAAAGAGAACTGGGCGAGTGCCGGAGCGCCAGAAATGGCTGCCACAGTGTGAGCAGACCTGCCTGGCCTGCAATGGCCAGTCGTCTGACAGACTGTTTTGCCTTCCGTCAGTGTCTACTCCAGGAGTGATGATCGTGATTCGTAGAGTCTTTGGACACCAAACAATAAAAAAGTAAAAACTTAACAGTTAGTTCTAGCAGGCCAGGCTCCATGTATAGTACGAGGTCATACACATTGCACTATATCACTTCTTTTCACTGTTAATTTTCTTTTCCCCTGGATGCAGCCATTTCATTCCTCAAACTCTGGGACAGCTTCATAATTTGGATAATCATTTTGAATGTTGTGGATGCTCTTTTCATTTTAGTGAAGAACGGTGAATATCAAATTAGCTATCATACACTTTCAATAACTGTGGATTTATATGTCGTTCCTTCAAATGGCATTAGAATATGAATTTACAACCCCAACACTAAAGTGTTCGGCAAAATATTATGAACTACAAAATGAGCAAACTCTAGTTTGAGTATGTACAATATTAACTTGATTTTTTTTTTGTTTGGGGAGGGGGGGGGGGGGACATGTTTTTCTTGCTTTGTGTTGTCTAAACATGAAAATAAAATACAGTTAAAACCCTATTTGTCTTTCAGAAGAATGGTCTGAAAAAGGTCTTTTCAGTTAAGTACAGTACAGTCTGACTAATTTTCACGTTGTTGTTTTGTGGGTTTTTTCTTTCATAGGTTTTCTACTTGAAGTATAGCAAAAAGTTTCTAACATGTTATTCTTACTGTCTAACAAACACATTACCATAACAATACAAAAATGTTCGACCACATTAGGGAAAAAGGTTTTTCTTTTCCAACTGACATGTCATAAATTGTCATACACCAACAAGAAGGATCACTGCTCTCCAGAACCAAGACAGGTAAAAGAACAGTTGAGGAGAACAAGTTCAGACAACTGACCTGGAAGATCAGAGAGGCACTGTCAGAGACAGCAACAGTCAGTGGAAAAGTTCCAATACAAAATTTCATCCATATGCAAATACAAGAAGAGCCCTAGCAAAGAAGAAAAAAGGGGAAAAAAAGAAAAAGAAAATAACTACTTAGTATCGGCAAAATATGCATGCATAATACTGTATATACCACACAGCACTGCATTATTATGTATACACTACACAGCATTGCATTTTGCGATGTCCATGAGCATGTTGTACATGTGTGTATGCACACTGCTCTGTAGAGGTTATATCCCAATTGGATTGCTTGTTTAGTTGGGTTTTTTTCTTTTAATTCCCCACTTCCTATGAATCTTTGTCTGTTTGTTTGCTTTTTTTCCCTTTTTGTCTTTCCGTAAAACACTACCAAAAAAAATATCGAAAAAAGCAAAAATGAAAATGTTCAGAAAGAAAAAGAGAGAGCCCTGGAATCTCGACAGAGACTGCTGGACAGTGGCATCAGAAAAACCAAGACAGTACATGAATTCACAGCACCAAAAGGACCGACTCCAACATACAAGCGGAACTTGCAATCAGACAGTACATGAATTCACAGCACCAAAAGGTCTGACTCCAACATACAAGCGGAACTTGCAATCAGACAGTACATGAATTCACAGCACCAAAAGGACTGACTCCAACATACAAGCGAAACTTGCAATCCAACATTTCTTCAAATCCCCACGATCACCATAAACCAATGCAAACGCCTATGGTACTTGCACACATCTGAAGAGAAATCAGCAGAAACTAGGTCATCCTGACATTCTCTATGGCCATTCAAAGAACTCTAGCTATGTTTCAAAAAAGTCAGAGGTGGGATGAAAGACAGCCGATAAGAAGAGCCAAGAATGAAGGATGTGTGGAAAACCTGAAACAGCCGTCTGCATCTTTTTCAGGATGTCATGAAAGAATGTATATGACAATTCTTGTACATTAACATGAGGAGCCTGTTCCTGGATGTTAACATCATATTAATGACTCATGTGACGGCATGTTTAATGAGTGACAGCGTCACTGTCACCTTCATGAACACAGTAATAAACTTTCACTTGATTGTGCCAAATCTGTAATAGAGTTGAATATAGTCTACTGGTTGATGTAAATGATTCACTGGATTCATAAATGTTAAATATAAAATTCCTACATCCCCTGCACCGTTGCTTTAAAAAAAAAAAAGAAGGGAAATGATGTGAACATTTTAAAACATTATCGCTACAATGACGAGGAATACATATTGGGGATATCACAGACTGCATGCACCGATGCCATGAAATGTTTAAAAGCAGAAAGAAGGGGCAGTGAGAATTCCAGTCATTTCCTGTACCAATCAGAGAAAGCTATTAATCATAGTGTATAAAACAAAACTGATGGTGGTACATGAATGGAAAAAACAATCCTGTCTGACCCTTAACACCTTAAGACGACAGTTGCTTTTTTCTTATTAAAGATGAAGAGGATTTCAAAGAGAGAAAAAAACTGAATGGGAGACAACTATTGTTTAACACTTGTCCTTGTTTTCATCTCCGTCTGTTCATCACTGTACTGTCATGCTACGTGATTCCCCAAATTCTGTCAAATTCCATGCACTTCGTACTTGATAAAATCACAAATCCCCTTCTCAAATTATTTTAACATTAAACAAACAAACAAAGCAGACGAACAAACGAACAACAACAAAGACCCCGAAACCAACCATGAGATATGCAATTCAGTAGAGGACTTCAGCTTTCTAAAACTGTTCCAAATTCATGAAGAGATAGACAAACTCAGACCCGTCACACGTTAAAAAAAAAAAAAAAAAAAGTCATTGAAATATGTGCAGTTTTAAACCAAGCGGACTGAACGTAAGGCAGTGTTTGCGCGCGCGCGTGTGCGTGCGTGCGTGCGTGCGTGCGTGCGTGCGTGTGTGTGTGTGTGTGTGTGTGTGTGTGTGTGTGTGTGTGTGTGTGTGTGTGTGTGTGTGTGTGTGTGAACCACTGTGTAAGGAATGAACTCAGAGGAGGTAACCCTGAATGTCTGGGCACAGTCTCCTCCACAGAAGATGACGGACATCAATTATTTCTTTCTACCACACGCTGGTCACGATTACACTTAGGAGCTCACATGGACGGCGTGAGTGAGTGAGTGAGTGAGTGAGAGAAGTGAAAGAGAGAGAGAGAGAGAGAGAGAGAGAGAGAGAGAGAGAGAGAGAGAGAGAGTGTGTGTGTGTTATGTGTGTGTGAGAGAGCGAGAGAGAGAAAGTGTGTGTGTGTGTTTTTGTGCTGCGTGCGTGCGTGCGTGCGTGCGTGCGTGTGTGCGTGCATGCGTGCGTGCATGCATCTGTGTGTATGTATGATTCTAATCAAACGTAGACGGGACAGGGTCAATGTCACACTGTGCATAAATGCATGCCTGCACTCAGCCCAGCATTCACTCTGTGCACACGCAATCTCTCCAAACAACCAGAAGGCGCACTACAATAACTCTTCTTCTCCCCCTCCTCTCCGGGGAATAATTTACTAGACAATAATCAACTTCAAACTTTTCAATCTTATGTTCCTCCACTCCAGTGGAGGTACAGACATTCCCCAGATCCACCAGCTGGGACCAAATTTCATCTCATTATACATAGCAATACATACATATATCGTTTAATGGTTTCTCCTTCTCACTGGAGATACAATATTTATATTTTCAAGAAAGAATCAAAAAGATGGCTTAAAATATAGGTATATCAAGTGAGTTCCAATCTAATGGGGGACAATTAAATGTCATTATGGGTCAACATGACAAATGCTTTGTTTTCTCACGACTGGTGCAGTCGTTGTCTTTTACAGCTCGATTCTCCAACCCTGGAGACGATTAGATGCTGCCGCAGCACTGTAGCCCAAATATTTGTTCGACTGCCTCAGTCGCCTAACTGGTGCTGCCACAGCACTGGGAAGGGCTGGTAATGGTGAACTGAAGGTGGAACTCGTTCTTCAGACAACCTGTCCGGTCAGTGTCCCCAAGCCATCTCCTTCCTATTCCTTATTTTTCCCTCCTGCGCTCTTTTTGAGTACACGTTCAGTGAGTACTCGTCTAACTCTACGCATTACCAGCCCTTGTTTGCTGACCAATGGACAACGTCTGTCCATTCACTGAACTGTTTTAATAGCAACCAGCGACACCGACCACACTGGTCAGGCCATACAAATTATTGTTTCTTTTACCTTTTCTTTTCCCCACCTAGGGAAATGCTTTATAACAAATAAGGGCGTATGCGACGGAACGTCACATGTCGCCATGTGAGGCTACATCACATGACAGTCAATGTTTGCATTTTTCTCATTGCAATTCCACTGCACACACTGCAGGCATTCAGCACTTCCTGTTAAACTCATTGGCTCTGTGCCTGCCTCCTGTTCCAGGTGAGGTCCTCTGTTCATCACATGTCCCTGCTGACAGTGCCACAGTGGAGGTCTGCAGCACAGATGCTGCTTCATCACATGTCCCTGACAGTGCCACAGTGGAGGTCTGCAGCACAGCTGCTGCTTCATCACATGTCCCTGACAGTGCCACAGTGGAGGTCTGCAGCACAGCTGCTGCTTCATCACATGTCCCTGCTGACAGTGCCACAGTGGAGGTCTGCAGCACAGCTGCTGCTTCATCACATGTCCCTGCTGACAGTGCCACAGTGGAGGTCTGCAGCACAGCTGATGCTTCATCTGAAGGCAAACCCTTCGTGCTGGCAAAATGCTACCTTACTGAACTACAGACAGCAAGAAGCAGCTGGCATTAGTGGTCACCTGACGGGCGGGCATCCCCACCAATGGAACAGCTCTCCGGTCTGGAAGTAGACGGTGTGACCTGCACAAGGCAATGGGACTCCGGCAATGATGAACAGAGCGACATCCAGGCACACTGCTGATCCCCTCCACTCTCTATTTGTTTTCATGGTGCTTCACTCTATCTTTGTCTTCATGGTGGTCCACTCTGTCTTTGTCTTCGTGGTGGTTCATTCTATCTTTGTCTTCATGGTGGTCCACTCTATCTTTGTCTTCATGTGGTTCACTCTATCTTTGTCTTCATGGTGGTCCACTCTATCTTTGTCTTCATGGTGGTTCATTCTGTCTTTGTCTTCATGGTGGTTCATTCTATCTTTGTCTTCATGGTGGTTCATTCTGTCTTTGTCTTCATGGTGGTTCACTCTATCTTTGTCTTCATGGTGGTTCATTCTGTCTTTGTCTTCATGGTGGTTCACTCTATCTTTGTCTTCATGGTGGTCCACTCTATCTTTGTCTTCATGGTGGTTCATTCTGTCTTTGTCTTCATGGTGGTTCACTCTTTGTCTTCATGGTGGTTCATTCTATCTTTGTCTTCATGGTGGTTCATTCTATCTTTGTCTTCATGGTGGTCCACTCTATCTTTGTCTTCATGGTGGTCCACTCTATCTTTGTCTTCATGGTGGTTCACTCTATCTTTGTCTTCATGGTGGTTCATTCTGTCTTTGTCTTCATGGTGGTTCATTCTATCTTTGTCTTCATGGTGGTTCATTCTGTCTTTGTCTTCATGGTGGTTCACTCTATCTTTGTCTTCATGGTGGTTCATTCTTTGCCTTCACGGTGGTTCATTCTACCTTTGTCTTCATGGTGGTTCACTCTATCTTTGCCTTCATGGTGGTTCATTCTGTCTTTGTCTTCATGGTGGTTCACTCTATCCAACAGGAAAATACTCCACCAACTTCCGAGCTGAGCGAGAAGCCCTCTGTGAGGCAGCCACAACAGTCTTGCAGAACTCCAAAAGAACAACAGGGCAGGTGGTGGTCTTCTCTGACGCTCCCTCCGTGCTCCAAGCCCTCAAGAACTCCCGCTGCAAAGAACAGAACCATATCACTTCAGCCCTTGTTGCCCTGAGTGCCAGAGTGGAGAAAGTGGTGATACAATGGGTACCAGCACACTGTGGCATCAGAGGCAACGAAAAAGCGGACATTCTGGCAAAAGATGGTGCACAGAAGGAGCAGGCCAACAACCTGGTGTCATACGATGAAATTAAGACAATCATCAAGGCACAACAAGGAATAAAATGGCGCCTCCTGCATCCCAAATACAACCCAGAAGACACATACCATTTGCTGGGACGACGGGAACAGGTCAAGATCTTCCGCCTGAGGACTGGACACAATCGCCTGCTCCACCACATGCACACAAAATTTGGCATTGGACAGAGTGGAGAGTGCCCTTGTGGTGAGGGACCAATGACAACTGACCACATCCTTCAAGTCTGTACGACGTATGCAGCATCCAGGAGAAAGTACTGGCCAACACCGACAGCAGTGGAAGCCAAGCTGTACGGCACCCTGGAGGAGCTGCGACGGACGGCAGCCTTCATCGAGGACACCGGGCTGCTCATCTAACGGGATGGCGAACGAGGAAGAAGAAGAACTCTATCTTTGTCTTCATGGTGGTTCACTCTATCTTTGTCTTCATGGTGGTCCACTCTGTCTTTGTCTTCATGGCGGTTCACTCTATCTTTGTCTTCATGGTGGTTCATTCTATCTTTGTCTTCATGGTGGTTCATTCTGTCTTTGTCTTCATGGTGGTTCACTCTATCTTTGTCTTCGTGGTGGTTCATTCTGTCTTTGTCTTCATGGTGGTTCATTCTATCTTTGTCTTCGTGGTGGTTCACTCTGTCTTCATGGTGGTTCATTCTGTCTTTGTCTTCATGGTGGTTCACTCTATCTTTGTCTTCATGGTGGTTCATTCTGTCTTTGTCTTCATGGTGGTTCACTCTATCTTTGTCTTCATGGTGGTTCATTCTATCTTTGTTTTCGTGGTGGTTCACTCTGTCTTTGTCTTCATGGTGGTTCATTCTATCTTTGTCTTCATGGTGGTTCATTCTTTGTCTTCATGGTGGTTCATTCTGTCTTTGTCTTCATGGTGGTTCACTCTGTCCTTGTCTTCATGGTGGTTCACTCTATCTTTGTCTTCATGGTGGTTCATTCTATCTTTGTCTTCATGGTGGTTCACTTTATCTTTGTCTTCGTGGTGTTTCACTCTATCTTTGTCTTCATGGTGGTTCACTCTATCTTTGTCTTTATGGTGGTTCATTCATTGTCTTTATGGTGGTTCATTCTATCTTTGCCTTCATGGTGGTTCACTCTATCTTTGTCTTCATGGTGGTCCACTCTATCTTTGTCTTTATGGTGGTTCATTCTATCTTTGTCTTCGTGGTGGTTCACTCTATCTTCGTTTTCATGGTGGTTCACTCTATCTTTGTCTTTATGGTGGTTCATTCTATCTTTGCCTTCATGGTGGTTCATTCGTTGTCTTTATGGTGGTTCACTCTTTGTCTTCATGGTGGTTAACTCACACTCTCACATCTATGTCTTTCTTTTTCTTTTCTCTCTTTTTTTTTTTTAATTTTTTTTACTGTCCTTTCTTCTGTGCCACCTCAGTGGCACCACACTCACGCTGCTCATTCCAACCCCCTGTCCCAGCCACAGCCTCAGCCCGGCCCGACCCGCCGCAGCCTCAGCCCGGCAATCCACAGGGAGCAGTCAGTGTCATGTCGTGAAGAGGCAACCCACCGGAGGAGACACAGCACTGCTGCTGAGTCACTTCAGTTGTGTTCAGTGGTGCCTGTTCTGATCTAACATACGCAGGACACCAACTACTGAGCCCCCTGCTGACAGCAATAATTGCTTCGTCGCGGAGCTGGCGTGAGTGAGCTCTCTCTCCGGAGGGTGCCACCACCTCTGTCTAGTGACAGCCCCATGAATACCGGTGACCCCAACAGAACCAGAGCAAACCAAGGTCATAGATATGGAAAGGACATAAAAACTGAGGTCACCATGAGAGCAGGGCATGAAGGGCCACAGAATTTGAGAATTTTCTTTTAATGCTGATCGATGAGAATAAGGATGATGAAGATGATGCTACGGATATCCATTCCCATCTAAGACTGCATGACAGGGCTGAACTCTACGCTTACTTTCATTACATATCCCAGCATCAACCAGGCCCCAAAGATACAGACACCTGCAGTGATGGTCAGGAAATTTGAGTAGCATTCTCAGAGATGCATCCTTTTAGTGGGTGAAGCTCGACTGTGTGGTCCCAGTCTTCCCAATTGAGCCCGTAGCAAGCTCAACTCTGGGTAGGAGCTGGTCGGGGCAGAAAAATTCCACACAACTTTGATGGGAATTGAACCCACGACCTCCCACCCTGGAGTCCGCAACACTAACCACTTTGCCACAGCGGCTGGTGTCACATCTACCTCTTTGTTTTCATATTGTCACATCTACCTCTTTGTTTTCATATTGTCACATCTACCTCTTTGTTTTCATGTTGGTTTTCTCACATTGTCACTTCTTACTGGGATGCATTGGGAGAACATAAACCATGAACAGTGGAGCATGGAGGACAGAAGCATGGAATTTACCGTACCATGCAGTTGTAGCAAATAACCAGAAAGTGAAGACCCAAACCCCGTCAGTCTCACCAACAATGACCATACAGACACTGAAAACCCGTCAGTCTCACCAACAATGACCATACAGACACCAACAGTGACCATACAGACACCAACAATGACCATACAGACACTGAAAACCCGTCAGTCTCATCCACAATGACCATACAGACACCAACAATGACCATACAGACACCAACAATGACCATACAGACACCAACAGTGACCATACAGACACCAACAATGACCATACAGACACCAACAGTGACCATACAGACACCAACAGTGACCATACAGACACCAACAGTGACCATACAGACACCAACAGTGACTATACAGACACCAACAATGACCATACAGACACCAACAATGACCATACAGACACCAACAGTGACCATACAGACACCAACAATGACCATACAGACACCAACAATGACCATACAGACACCAACAATGACCATACAGACACCAACAGTGACCATACAGACACCAACAGTGACCATACAGACACCAACAATGACCATACAGACACCAACAATGACCATACAGACACCAACAGTGACCATACAGACACCAACAGTGACCATACAGACACTGTCCAAACGTCGCCATCCCCCGCCTCCCTCTCCATTATGTTACAATGCTGCAGAATACTGCAGATACTGTTAAACTGATCAACTCAAAACTTGCAGACAGAGAGACAGACAGAGATAGACAGTGAGAGACAGAGACAGACAGAGAAGTGATTGAGCAAAAGAAAGATTGACAGACTGAGTAAATGAAATAACACAGCTGAATGCAGGAGTGGACTTTTATTTCTCAATGGTGACAATTTCAGCACACTGGTCAAGTAACAGCAAGAGAGAGACAGACAGACAGAGAGACAGAAAAGCAAGCAGACAGACAGGCGGACAGAGATAGAGAGAGGAGAGAGAGAGAGAGAGAGAGAGAGAGAGAGAGAGAGAGAGAGAGAGGAGAGAGAGAGAGAGAGGAGAGAGACATACAGACAGAGACAGACAGACAGACAGGGAAAGAGAAGCCCTAGATAACAGGTGTAGAGGTAGTTATACATTTCACTCTCCCAAGATGTATAGATCTGTGAATAGTCCTTTTTGCTATTGCACTGTGACCAACACCTCACATGGCAGATCAGAGAACAACAGGTCACCATCTAAGGCAGATCAGTGACCAACACCTCACATGGCAGATCAGTGAACAACAGGTCACTATCCATGGCAGATCAGAGAACAACAGGTCACTATCCATGACAGATCAATGAACAACAGGTCACTATCCATGGCAGATCAGTGAACAACAGGTCACTATCCATGGCAGATCAGTGAACAACAGGTCACTATCCATGGCAGATCAGTGAACAACAGGTCACTATCCATGGCAGATCAGTGAACAACAGGTCACTATCCATGGCAGATCAGTGAACAACAGGTCACTATCCATGGCAGATCAGTGAACAACAGGTCACTATCCACGGCAGATCAGTGAACAACAGGTCACTATCCATGGCAGATCAGTGAACAACAGGTCACTATCCACGGCAGATCAGTGAACAACAGGTCACTATCCATGACAGATCAGTGAACAACAGGTCACTATCCACGGCAGATCAGTGAACAACAGGTCACTATCCATGGCAGATCAGTGAACAACAGGTCACTATCCATGGCAGATCAGAGAACAACAGGTCACTATCCATGGCAGATCAATGAACAACAGGTCACTATCCATGGCAGATCAGTGAACAACAGGTCACTATCCATGGCAGATCAGTGAACAACAGGTCACTATCCATGGCAGATCAGAGAACAACAGGTCACTATCCATGGCAGATCAATGAACAACAGGTCACTATCCATGGCAGATCAGTGAACAACAGGTCACTATCCATGGCAGATCAGTGAACAACAGGTCACTATCCACGGCAGATCAGTGAACAACAGGTCACTATCCATGGCAGATCAGAGAACAACAGGTCACTATCCATGGCAGATCAGTGAACAACAGGTCACTATTCACGGCAGATCAGTGAACAACAGGTCACTATCCATGGCAGATCAGTGAACAACAGGTCACTATCCATGGCAGATCAGTGAACAACAGGTCACTGTCCATGGCAGATCAGTGAACAATCACTAGCACTGCACGGTGACCACCACCTCACTGAGATCACTGTCAATCTGCTGAAGCTCACTGGAGTGGATGTTTACCTGGTCACTGTCAATCCGCTGAAGCTCACTGGAGTGGATGTTTACCTGGTCACTGTCAATCCGCTGAAGCTTACTGGAGTGGATGTTTACCTGGTCACTGTCAATCCGCTGAAGTTCACTGGAGTGGATGCTTACCTAGTCACTGTCAATCCGCTGAAGCTCACTGGAGTGGAATGTTTACCTGGCAAGCATCAAGTAGCGCCAGTGTCTCTGTGTTCCACAGCCTCCCTGTTCTTCAACGATTCATTTCACCATCCATACAAAACAAGCTAAATGTTGACTCTAGGTGATTGTGGGTTCAAAAGGCCCCTCTTTTCTGATCATGTAGACCCACTACTTTTTCCACAGTCGTGTCTTCTGATTGCTAGATCTTTCTGTGGGCAATTGACACTGCCATTATGTCGAGGTGAGGGATCATGGGAAGGGCGTGCCTTCCGCCCCAAGACTGACGAACGGCAGTGGGTGCGGACCCCATAGTTTACATGGAAACAGTCCAGTGGACACACAAGCAGAAAGCTGAACCCCATACTTTATATAGAAACAGTCTGGTGGACACACTACGAGAAAGCTGAACCCCATACTTTACATGGAAATAGTCCAGTGGACACACTAGCAGAATGCTGAACCCCATACTTTACATGGAAACAGTCAAAAGGACACACAATAAGAGAATGCTGAACCCATACTTTACATGGAACAGTCCTAAGGACACACTAAGAGAATGCTGAACCCCATACTTCACATGGAAACAGCCTGATGGACACACTAAGAGAATGCTGAACCCCATACTTTACATGGAAACAGTCTGGTGGACACACTAAGAGAATGCTGAACCCCATACTTCACATGCAAACAGTCCATGGACACACTAAGAGAATGCTGAATTAAGACCAGAACTGTAGATCACAACAAACCAACACTGTTCATTTTCTACAATGAAAATGAACTCGGGTCAGTTGGTAAAAAAAAAAAAAAAGGAACATGCTATCGGGCCTGTTGAAGGGGTGGGGTGGGGGGGTGGGGTGGGGGGGGGGGGGGCAGATTGGGAACAGTTTCTGGACATCGTACGATCATAAGAGAGGGAATGAGAGGAAGGCCGGCTGACAGGTAAGGGGAAAGGATAGGGACATGCGGCGGGGGGGGGGGGGGAGGTGAAGGCAGAGAGGTAAGGGGAAAGGATAGGGACAAAGGGAGGGGGGGGGGGGAGGTGAAGGCAAAGAGGTAAGGGGAAAAGATAGCGACATGGGGGGGGGGGAGGTGAAGGCAGAGAGGTAAGGGGAAAGGATAGGGACACGCGTGGGGGGGGGGGGGGGGGAGGTGAAGGCAGAGAGGTAAGGGCAAAGGATAGGGACATGGGCGGCGGGGGGAGGTGAAGGCAGAGAGGTAACGGGAAAGGATAGGGACATTGGGGGGGGGGGGGGGGGAGGTGAAGGCAGAGAGGTAAGGGCAAAGGATAGGGACATGGGGCCCGGGAAGAGGTGAAGGCTGAGAGGTAAGGGCAAAGGATTGGGACATGGGGTGGGGGGGGGGGGGGTGAAGGCAGAGAGGTAAGGGGAAAGGATAGGGACATGGGGCCCGGGGAGAGGTGAAGGTTGAGAGATAAGGGCAAAGGATAGGGACATGGAGGGGGGCAGGTGAAGGCAGAGAGGTAAGGCCAAAGGATAGGGACATGGGGCCCGGGGGAGGTGAAGGCAGAGAGGTAAGGGCAAAGGATAGGGACATGGGGCCCGGGGGGAGGTGAAGGCAGAGAGATAAGGGCAAAGGATAGGGACATGGGGCCCGGGGGGGGGGGGGGGAGGTGAAGGCAGAGAGATAAGGGCAAAGGATAGGGACATGGGGGGGGGGGGGGAGGTGAAGGCAGAGAGGTAAGGGCAAAGGATAGGGACATGGGGCCCAGAGGGAGGTGAAGGCAGAGAGGTAAGGGCAAAGGATAGGGACATGGGGGAGGGGGGTGAAGGTAGAGAGGTAAGGGCAAAGGATAGGGACATGGGCGGCAGGGGGGGGGGGGGGTGAAGGCAGAGAGGTAAGGGGAAAGGATAGGGACATGGGGGTGGGGGGAGGTGAAGGCAGAGAGGAAAGGGCAAAGGATAGGGACATGGGGCCCGGGAAGAGGTGAAGGCTGAGAGGTAAGGGCAAAGGATTGGGACATGGGGGGGGGGGGGGGGGGGTGAAGGCAGAGAGGTAAGGGGAAAGGATAGGGACATGGGGCCCGGGGAGAGGTGAAGGTTGAGAGATAAGGGCAAAGGATAGGGACATGGAGGGGGGCAGGTGAAGGCAGAGAGGTAAGGCCAAAGGATAGGGACATGAGGCCCGGGGGGAGGTGAAGGCAGAGAGGTAAGGGCAAAGGATAGGGACATGGGGCCGGGGGGAGGTGAAGGCAGAGAGATAAGGGCAAAGGATAGGGACATGGGGCCCGGGGGGGGGGGGGGGGGGAGGTGAAGGCAGAGAGATAAGGGCAAAGGATAGGGACATGGGGCCCGGGGGGGGGGGGGGGGGAGGTGAAGGCAGAGAGATAAGGGCAAAGGATAGGGATATGGGGCCCGGGGGGAGGTGAAGGCTGAGAGATAAGGGCAAAGGATAGGGACATGGGGTCTGGGGGGAGGTGAAGGCAGAGAGGTAAGGGCAAAGGATAGGGACATGGGGCCCGGGGTGAGGTGAAGGCAGAGAGATAAGGGCAAAGGATAGGGACATGGGGCCCGGGGGGAGGTGAAGGCAGAGAGGTAAGGGCAAAGGATAGGGACATGGGGCCCGGGGAGAGGTGAAGGCAGAGAGATAAGGGCAAAGGATAGGGACATGGGGGGGGGGGGGGGTGGGGGGTGTGAGGTGAAGGCAGAGAGGTAAGGGCAAAGGATAGGGACATGGGGCCCAGAGGGAGGTGAAGGCAGAGAGGTAAGGGCAAAGGATAGGGACATGGGGGAGGGGGGTGAAGGTAGAGAGGTAAGGGCAAAGGATAGGGACATGGGGGGGGGGGGGGATGAGGTGAAGGCAGAGAGGTAAGGGGAAAGGATAGGGACATGGGGGTGGGGGGAGGTGAAGGCAGAGAGGTAAGGGCAAAGGATAGGGACATGGGGCCCGGGGGGAAGGTTAAGGCAGAGAAGTAAGGGCAAAGGATAGGGACATGGGGCCCGGGGGGAAGGTTAAGGCAGAGAGGTAAGGGCAAAGGATAGGGACATGGGGCCCGGTGGGAGGTGAAGGCAGAGAGATAAGGGCAAAGGATAGGGACATGGGGCCTGGGGGGAGGTGAAGGCAGAGAGATAAGGGCAAAGGATAGGGACATGGGGCCCAGGGGGAGTTGAAGGCAGGAAGGCGAACAAAGAGAAAACCAACATACTTCACCCTTCACAGAGGGAATTAGCGAGTAATCTCTAGACTGCCACTCCATGTGCCAGATCCTCGGCAAGGCTGCCAACTTTCTGGCATCAAACCTCTGTAGCCTGGGGTTGAAAGGGGGCCCGTTTCATTTTCAACGGACAGCATTTTCGCCTCCCTAATACTTCGACTGAACAGCGTAGGTCTGAGAAGGAACAAGGATCTCCCTTGACATGCAGCTGCTGGCCCCGGCAGAACATCACTCTGGCTTTATTCCGCATCCCTTCACAGCCCTCGTAGCTTTATTCCAGATCCCTTCACAGCCCTCATAGCTTTATTCCACATCCCTTCACAGCCCTCATAGCTTTATTCCGCATCCCTTCACAGTACTCATAGCTTTATTCCGCATCCCTTCACAGCCCTCATAGCTTTATTCTGCATCCTTTATCAGCCCTCATGGTTTTATTCCACATTCCTTCACAGCCCTCATAGCTTTATTCCACATCCCTTATCAGCCCTCATAGCTTTATTCCGCATCCCTTCACAGCCCTTATGGCTTTATTCCGCATCCCTTCACAACCCTCATAGCTTTATTCTGCATTCCTTCACAACTCTCACAGCTTTTATTCTGCATTCATTCACAGCCCTCATAGCTTATTCCACATCCCTTCACAACCCTCATAGCTTTATTCTGCATTCCTTCACAGTACTCATAGCTTTATTCTGCATTCCTTCACAGCCCTCATAGCTTTATTCTGCATTCCTTCACAGCCCTCATAGCTTTATTCCACATCCCTTCACAACCCTCATAGCTTTATTCCGCATCCCTTCACAGCCCTCACAGCTTTATTCCGCCTCCCTTCACAGCCCTCATAGCTTTATTCCACATCCCTTCACAGCCCTCATCGCTTTATTCCGCATCGCTTCTCAGCCCTCATGGCTTTATTCCGCATCCCTTCTCAGCCCTCATAGATTTATTCCGCATCCCTTCTCAGCCCTCATAGCTTTATTCCGCATCCCTTATCAGCCCTCGTAGCTTTATTCCCGATCCCTTCACAGCCCTCATAGCTTTATTCCACATCCCTTCACAGCCCTCATCGCTTTATTCTGCATCCCTTCTCAGCCCTCATGGCTTTATTCTGCATCCCTTCTCAGCCCTCATGGCTTTATTCCGCATCCCCTCACAGCCCTCATAGCTTTATTCCGCATCCCCTATCAGCCCTCATAGCTTTATTCCACATCCCTTGTCAGCCTTTACGGCTTTATTCTGCATCCCTTCACAGCCCTCACAGCTTTATTCCGCATCCCTTCACAGTACTCATAGCTTTATTCCACATCCCTTCACAGCCCTCATAGCTTTATTCCGCATCCCTTCACAGTACTCATAGCTATATTCCGCATCCCTTGTGAGCCCTCATGGATTTATTCTGCATCCTCTTGTCAGGCCTCATGGGTTTATTCCTCATCCCTTCACAGCCCTCATAGCTTTATTCTGCATCCCTTCACAGTACTCATAGCTTTATTCCGCATCCCTTCACACCCCTCATGGCTTTATTCCACATCCCTTCACAGCCCTCATGGCTTTATTCTGCATCCCTTCACAGCCTTGTTCCGCATCCCTTATCGGCCCTGATGGCTTAATTCCGCATCTATTGTCAGCCCTCATGGCTTTATTCCGCATCCTTTCACAGCCCTCATAGCTTTATTCCGCATCCCTTATCAGCCCTCACAGCTTTATTCCACATCCCTTGTCAACCCTCATAGCTTTATTCCGCATCCCTTATCAGCCCTCATAGCTTTATTCCACATCCCTTATCAACCCTCATAGCTTTATTCCGCATCCCTTACCAGCCCTCACAGCTTTATTCCACATCCCTTAGTCCTCATGGCTTTATTCCGCATCCCTTCACAGTCCTCATGGCTTTATTCCGCATCCCTTATCAGCCCTAATGGCTTTATTCCGCATCCCTTATCAGCCCTCATACTTTATTCCACATCCCTTATCAGCCCTCATAGCTTTATTCCGCATCCCTTCACAGCCCTCATAGCTTTATTCCACATCCCTTCACACCCCTCATGGCTTTATTCCTCATCCCTTATAGCTTTATTCCGCATCCCTTCACAGCCCTCATGGCTTTATTCCGTATTCCTTGTCAGCCCTGACCAAAATGACCTCTGAGCACAGTATTGCTTACAGAGTAGTCTACATCCATCGGTGGGCATTTACCCACAAACTATGTAGTGTTACCACATGGAGGTAAACCACAGTCAGATTTCTGAAGTGACCAGCAAAGCATGATCCTAGGTGCTTACAATGTTTACTTGAAACAAAACTGAAGAAAACGACCAATTCTATCAAATCTTGGGAAACTTCAAAGATGAAAGATCTATGGATGAGCATTGAGACTTGTCAAGTAAATGACGTTAAACTTTGATACTATCATTCATTCACACACTGGCAAACACAGTATTTCACATAAAAATCTTTAGCGAACTTCCAAAGGGGCAGAATGAGTCCACACTGGGTTGTCTTCCTTCATGGATCTTCAAAGAAGTAAACTTCCCCATTCTTCATCTATCCAGGAGGTGAGATGAATAACTCTGCCCACAAATGCATCACTGGACAACTAAAGCTTCCTCTTGAACACTGGCCTCAAGGGCTGTGGAAGCCTTCCAGTCTCCCATCACAGCACATCACTGGACAACTAAAGCTTCCTCTTGAACACTGGCCTCAAGGGCTATGGAAGCCTTCCAGTCTCCCATCACAGCACACCACTGGATAACTAAAGCTTCCCCTTGAACACTGGCCTCAAGTGCTATGGAAGCCTTCCAGTCTCCCATCACAGCACATCACTTCCAGGGGCATGCTGGAACAGTTTCTGTCTGAGCGCTTTTAACAGTTTGCGCTGCCGGTACTTGCGGTTGTTCTCTCTGTTGGCCTCTTTCCTCCTGGCATACAACTCAGGATTCTCCTTCAGTCTTATCCACCGCTGTCGGTCATACTCTTTCTGGTTCCTTGTTGCACATCCTGCAAAACACACGGCTAGAGTTATATCCCCTGGCTGAGGGCTACAGTCCAGCTTTTTATTTTTTTCTTTTATTCCTCGTAACCATTTCTTCCTTCCTTTTTACTCTTGTCATATTCATTTTCTCCCAATCTGCATACGTATTCATCTTGACCCCAGACTATTCACAGAACACTAAAGTCAGGTTCCACAGAAAAACAACACAACAATGATAACGACTACCGGATTTAGACAATGATCTCGGGATTGTTTTTTCACAGCTTATTAATTCTTTATTCATTTTGTATTTCAGATCTGTCAAACATAATTGTTCAAGCAATTCATACCATTTACATTAAATGACCAAACTACACATGTTATGGTTGTGCAGCTCTGTTAGTAGTGGCTTCAGGAGACAGAGGAGTTTGCCGATTACCAATCCCTGTCCTACTTGCTGTAACCTGATATATACATTAGAGGGTTTTTCTTCCTTTTTTGTGGTGGGTGGGGGAGGAGGGAGGGGAGATGGAGGAGGGAAGAGGGAGAAAGAACAGATAAGAGCTGGGACTGTTAGGAAAGTGTCATCCACAACAAGACAGGCCAGTTCCACTTCCAGTTTGATGGTGTCTGCATCACTGCAGGTCTGTACCTGTCACTTCCAGTTTGATGGTGTCTGCATCACTGCAGGTCTGTACCTGTCACTTCCAGTTTGATGGTGTCTGTATCACTGCAGGTCTGTACCTGTCACTTCCAGTTTGATGGTGTCTGTATCACTGCAGGTCTGTACCTGTCACTTCCAGTTTGATGGTGTCTGTATTACGGCAGGTCTGTACCTGTCACTTCCAGTTTGATGGTGTATCACTGCAGGTCTGTACCTATCACTTCCAGTTTGATGGTGTATCACTGCAGGCCTGTACCTGTCACTTCCACTTTCATGGTGTATCAATGCAGGTCTGTACCTGTCACTTCCACTTTGATGGTGTCTGTATCACTGCAGGTCTGTACCTGTCACTTCCACTTTGATGGTGTCTGCATCACTGTAGGTCTGTACCTGTCACTTCCACTTTGATGGTGTCTGTATCACTACAGGTCTGTACCTGTCACTTCCAGTTTGATGGTGTCTGTATCACTGCAGGTCTGTACCTGTCACTTCCACTTTGATGGCGTCTGTATCACTGCAGGTCTGTACCTGTCACTTCCACTTTGATGGTGTCTGCATCACTGCAGGTCTGTACCTGTCAATTCCACTTTGTTGGTGTCTGTATCACTGCAGGCCTGTACCTGTCACTTCCAGTTTGACGGTGTCTGTATCACTGCAGGTCTGTACCTGTCACTTCCAGTTTGATGGTGTCTGTATCACTGCAGGTCTGTGCCTATCACTTCCACTTTGATGGTGTATCAATGCAGGTCTGTACCTGTCACTTCCACTTTGATGGTGTCTGTATCACTGCAGGTTTGTGCCTGTCACTTCCATTTTGATGGCGTCTGTATCACTGCAGGTCTGTACCTGTCACTTCCACTTTGATGGTGTCTGTATCACTGCAGGTCTGTACCTGTCACTTCCACTTTGACGGTGTCTGTATCACTGCAGGTCTGTACCTGTCACTTCCACTTTGATGGTGTATCACTGCAGGTCTGTACCTGTCACTTCCAGTTTGATGGTGTATCACTGCAGGTATGTACCTGTCACTTCCACTTTCATGGTGTATCAATGCAGGTCTGTACCTGTCACTTCCACTTTGATGGTGCCTGTATCACTGCAGGTCTGTGCCTGTCACTTCCACTTTCATGGTGTCTGTATCACTGCAGGTCTGTACCTGTCACTTCCACTTTGATGGTGTCTGTATAACTGCAGGTCTGTACCTGTCACTTCCAGTTTGATAGTATGTGTATCACTGCAGGTCTGTACCTGTCACTTCCACTTTGATGGTGTCTGTATCACTGCAGGTCTGTACCTGTCACTTCCACTTTGATGGTGTATCACTGCAGGTCTGTACCTGTCACTTCCACTTTGTTGGTGTCTGTGTCACTGCAGGCCTGTACCTGTCACTTCCAGTTTGACGGTGCCTGTATCACTGCAGGTCTGTACCTGTCACTTCCACTTTGATGGTGTCTGTATCACTGCAGGTCTGTGCCTATCACTTCCAGTTTGATGGTGTATCAATGCAGGTCTGTACCTGTCACTTCCACTTTGATGGTGTCTGTATCACTGCAGGTCTGTACCTGTCACTTCCACTTTGATGGCGTCTGTATCACTGCAGGTCTGTACCTGTCACTTCCACTTTGATGGCGTCTGTATCACTGCAGGTCTGTACCTGTCACTTCCACTTTGATGGTGTCTGTATTACTGCAGGTCTGTACCTGTCACTTCCAGTTTGATGGTGTATCACTGCAGGTCTGTACCTGTCACTTCCACTTTGATGGTGTATCAATGCAGGTCTGTACCTGTCACTTCCAGTTTGACGGTGCCTGTATCACTGCAGGTCTGTGCCTGTCACTTCCACTTTGATGGTGTCTGTATCACTGCAGGTCTGTACCTGTTACTTCCAGTTTGATGGTATCTGTATCACTGCAGGTCTGTACCTGTCACGTCCAGTTTGATGGTGTCTGTATCACTGCAGGTCTGTACCTGTCACTTCCACTTTGATGGTGTATCACTGCAGGTCTGTACCTGTCACTTCCACTTTGATGGTGTCTGTATCACTGCAGGCCTGTATCTGTCACTTCCAGTTTGACGGTGTGTGTATCACTACAGGTCTGTACCTGTCACTTCCAGTTTGATGGTGTCTGTATCACTGCAGGTCTGTGCCTGTCACTTCCAGTTTGATGCTGTATCAATGCTGGTCTGTACCTATCACTTCCAGTTTGATGGTGTCTGTATTACTGCAGGTCTGCGCCTGTCACTTCCAGTTTGATGGTGTCTGTATCACTGCAGGTCTGTGCCTGTCACTTCCACTTTCATGGTGTCTGTATCACTGCAGGTCTGTACCTGTCACTTCCACTTTGATGGTGTCTGTATTACTGCAGGTCTGTACCTGTCACTTCCACTTTGATGGTGTCTGTATCACTGGAGGTCTGTGCCTGTCACTTCCACATTTATGGTGTCTGTATCACTGCAGGTCTGTACCTGTCACTTCCAGTTTGATGGTGTCTGTATCACTGCAGGTCTGTGCCTGTCACTTCCACTTTGATGGTGTCTGTGTCACTGCAGGTCTGTACCTGTCACTTCGAGCTTGATGGTGTCTGTATCACTGCAGGTCTGTACCTGTCACTTCCACTTTGATGGTGTCTGTATTACTGCAGGTCTGTACCTGTCACTTCCACTTTGATGGTGTCTGTATCACAGCAGGTCTGTACCTGTCACTTCCACTTTGACAGTGTCTGTATCACTGCAGGTCTGTGCCTGTCACTTCCACTTTGATGGTGCATCACTGCAGATCTGTACCTGTCACTTCCAATTTGATGGTGTATCAATGCAGGTCTGTACCTGTCACTTCCAGTTTGATGGTGCCTGTATCACTGCAGGTCTGTGCCTGTCACTTCCACTTTGATGGTGTCTGTATCACTGCAGGTCTGTACCTGTCACTTCCACTTTGATGGTGTCTGTATCACTGCAGGTCTGTACCTGTCACTTCCACTTTGATGGTATCTGTATCACTGCAGGTCTGTGCCTGTCACTTCCAGTTTGATGGTGCCTGTATCACTGCAGGTCTGTACCTGTCACTTCCAGTTTGATGGTGTATTACTGCAGGTCTGTACCTGTCACTTCCACTTTGATGGTGTCTGTATCACTGCAGGTCTGTACCTGTTACTTCCACTTTGACGGTGTCTGTATCACTGCAGGTCTGTGCCTGTCACTTCCACTTTGATAGTGTCTGTATCACTGCAGGTCTGTGCCTGTCACTTCCAATTTGATGGTGTATCAATGCAGGTCTGTACCTGTCACTTCCAGTTTGATGGTGTCTGTATTACTGCAGGTCTGTGCCTGTCACTTCCACTTTGATGGTGTCTGTATCACTGCAGGTCTGTGCCTGTCACTTCCACTTTGATGGTGTCTGTATCACTGCAGGTCTGTACCTGTCACTTCCACTTTGATGGTGTCTGTATCACTGCAGGTCTGTACCTGTCACTTCCACTTTGATGGTGTCTGTATTACTGCAGGTCTGTACCTGTCACTTCCACTTTCATGGTGTCTGTATCACTGCAGGTCTGTACCTGTCACTTCCACTTTGATGGTGTCTGTATCACTGCAGGTCTGTGCCTGTCACTTCCACTTTGATGGTGTCTGTATCACTGCAGGTCTGTACCTGTCACTTCCACTTTGATGGTGTATCAATGCAGGTCTGTACCTGTCACTTCCACTTTGATGGTGTCTGTATCACTGCAGGTCTGTGCCTGTCACTTCCACTTTGATGGTGTCTGTATCACTGCAGGTCTGTACCTGTCACTTCCAGTTTGATGGTGTCTGTATCACTGCAGGTCTGTACCTGTCACTTCCACTTTGATGGTGTCTGTATTACTGCAGGTCTGTGCCTGTCACTTCCACTTTGATGGTGTCTGTATCACTGCAGGTCTGTACCTGTCACTTCCACTTTGATGGTGTCTGTATTACTGCAGGTCTGTACCTGTCACTTCCACTTTGATGGTGTATCACTGCAGGTCTGTACCTGTCACTTCCAGTTTGATGGTGTCTGTATCACTGCAGGTCTGTACCTGTCACTTCCAGTTTGATGGTGTATCACTGCAGGTCTGTACCTGACACTTCTAGTTTGATGGCGTCTGTATCACTGCAGGTCTGTATCTGTCACTTCCAGTTTGATGGTGTCTGTATCACTGCAGGTCTGTACCTGTCACTTTCAGTTTGATGGTGTCTGTATCACTGCAGGTCTGTACCTGTCACTTCCAGTTTGATGGTGTATCACTGCAGATCTGTACCTGTCACTTCCAGTTTGATGGTGTCTATCACTGCAGGTCTGCACCTGTCACTCATGATCAGTCGTTACAACCAACACAGTTCTTACTTATTATCAGGAACTCAGCATCCCACAGTCTCCATGGCATGTGATATGAGGAGAGGAAGAATATGTATGAAAGGATGGTTGCGCGTTTCTTTCTTTTCTACTTTCGAGACTGCAAAGGGAGAGAGAGAGAGAGAGAGAGAGAGAGAGAGAGAGAGAGAGAGAGAGAGAGAGAGAGAGACTCTGAGGGAGGGAGGAAGGGGTGGGGGGAGGGGGAGAGAGAGAGAGAGAGAGAGAGAAGCAGGGGACAGAGAGAGAGAGAGAGAGAGAGAGAGAGAGAGAGAGGAGAGCGAGGAGAGAGAGAAAGAGCAACAGACATACAGAAAGTGTGTGGGAAAGGAGAGACAGAATGCACTCTAAAACAAGTCTGATTAAACCAAATTCAGCCAACAAATATTTTAATATGTCCTGAAGAGACGCCATTTCTTAAGACGGCAGATAACAAGATCCGCAGCACTTCCCTGGGATCATGCTTCCCGCCCCATCCCCCCACCCTGAAGCTTTTTTCCCTTTTACACAAATTTTTCGGAAATTGAAACAAACAACAACAAAAAAGTTGGTGCAACAGGAACCCTTGTCAGACAGTTCCAAAAATCAAAGCATTTGTCTAGAACACCAGCAGAGCAAAGCTTGACTCCCGCATTTCAGGTCACAAGATGTTCATCACCAACATTAATCAGTTTTAACCAACAATCAACATGATGCATGCCTATTATAGACGCCATTACAGGCATTACAGAACAATCATAATGCATGCCCATTACAGACGCCATTACAGGCGTTACAGAACAATCATGAGGCATGCCTATTATTGACGCCATTACAGAACAATCATGATACATGCCCATTAATGACGCCATTACAGGACAATCATGATACATGCCCATTATTGACGCCATTACAGGACAATCATGAGGCATGCCCATTAATGACGCCATTACAGGACAATCATGATACATGCCCATTATTGACGCCATTACAGGACAATCATGAGGCATGCCCATTATTGACGCCATTACAGGACAATCATGATACATGCCCATTATTGACGCCATTACAGAACAATCATGATACATGCCCATTATTGACGCCATTATAGAACAATCATAATACATGCCCATTATTGATGCCATTACAGGACAATCATGAGGCATGCCTATTATTGACGCCATTACAGAACAATCATGATACACACCCAATAATGACGCCATTACAGAACAATCATGATACACACCCATTATCGACGCCATTACAGAACAATCATGATGCATGCCCATTACTGACGCCATTACAGGACAATCATGAGGCATGCCTATTATTGAGCCATTACAGAACAATCATGAGGCATGCCTATTATTGATGCCATTACAGAACAATCATGATACACACCCATTAATGACGCCATTACAGAACAATCATGAGGCATGCCCATTATTGACGCCATTACAGAACAATCATGAGGCATGCCCATTATTGACGTCATTACAGAACAATCATGAGGCATGCCTACTATAGATGCCATTACAGTCGTTACAGGACAATCATGAGGCATGCCCATTATTGACGTCATTACAGAACAATCATGAGGCATGCCTACTATAGATGCCATTACAGGTGTTACAGGACAATCATGAGGCATGCCTATTATTGACGCCATTACAAGAACAATTATGAAACATGCCTATTATTGATGCCATTACAGAACAATCATGAGGCATGCCTATTATTGACGTCATTACAGAACAATCATGAGGCATGCCTATTATTGACGTCATTACAGAACAATCATGAGGCATGCCTATTATTGATGCCATTACAGAACAATCATGAGGCATGCCCATTATTGACGTCATTACAGAAAAATCATGAGGCATGCCCATTATTGACGTCATTACAGAACAATCATGAGGCATGCCTATTATTGACGCCGTTACAGAACAATCATGAGGCATGCCTATTATTGACGTCATTACAGAACAATCATGAGGCATGCCTATTATTGACGCCATTACAGGATAATCATGAGGCATGCCTATTATTGACGCCATTACAGGACAATCATGATGCAAGATCCTGGGGTGGGCCGTTCCTGGCACGCACACCCTGACACTTCAAAAAGAAGAAAAAGGATTTACAAATGTGTAGTGGACAGATGCAGGACAGGCATCCAATGCACCTCACTGAGCACATTCAAAGTCCCCCCCCCCCCCCCCCCCCCCTTCCATCTTTTCACAAAATCAGCACCTTGGCCTCTCTCACCACCCAATGACCCCATGACCCACACAGCTTACATCCACACCTGACCTTGTTTCCAATGACCCCACGACCCACACAGACCACTGGTCAAGGATCTCTCCTTTTTTTTATCCTCGTTCCTTGGCCAGAACGGCCAGAACTCTCGAGGCTGATCATTGCTGGTGTTTTTTTTTATGGTGTCCCTGTTTGTGATCCCCTCATTACATGGACAGTCTGTCTTCTGGGGCGACAGCAACACAAGGCAACAGTGTGAAGAGTTGTGTGTGTGTGTGTGTGTGTGTGTGTGTGGTGTGTGTGTGTGTGTGTGTGTGTGTGTGTGTGTGTGTGTGTGTGCGTGCGTGTGCGTGTGTGTTGGGTCTACACAGCTGTTACCTCCACATTGGAGGGGGGTTGGGTCTACACAGCTGTTACCTCCACGATGAAGGGGGGTTGGGTCTGTTTACACAGCTGTTACCTCCACAATGGAGGGGGGTTGGGTCTACACAGCAGTTACCTCCACATTGGAGGGGGGTTGGGTCTACACAACTGTTACCTCCACATGGGGGGGGGGGGGGGGGTTGGGTCTACACAACTCTTACCTCCACACTGGAGGGGGGTTGGGTCTGTCTACACAACTGTTACCTCCACACTGGAGGGGGTTGGGTCTACACAGCAGTTACCTCCACCTTGGAGGGGGGTTGGGTCTGTTTACACATCTGTTACCTCCACATTGGAGGGTGGTTGGGTCTGTTTACACAGCTGTTACCTCCACAATGGAGGGGGGTTGGGTCTACACAACTGTTACCTCCCCATTGCAGGGAGGGTTGGGTCTACACAGCTGTTACCTGCTATTAGAAAACCTGGCAGTCTCCAGTAGAGACTCAACCCAGGACCCCAGAACTCCAGAGAACAAAGCTTCACCCACACAGCCACCCTGCATCAACAGCAGTCTTCTGCATGGGATAGGAGCACAGCTGTCTGTGCTGTACAACCATGCCTGGTCAGACAACTACACACACACTACACAGCACACGTTGTTAGGATCGCATCCGTCAAACTACACACACATCACACAGCACACGTCGTTAGGATCGTATCTGTCAGACAGCTACACACACACACCACACAGCACACGTCGTTAGGACCGTTTCCGTCAGACAACTACACACACACCACACTGCACACGTCGTTAGGATCATATCCGTCAGACAACTACACACACACCACACGTCGTTAGGATCATATCCAAGTAAACATGGTCGCCTAACCGTCAGCGATCCGGCAGACCTACTGCCGATATCCACGTCCATAATCATGCGACACACATTAACCTTCAACCAGGGCGTTAACAACATGGTTCTACAACTAACATACAAACATATACACACTTGATTTACCTTCAAATTTAACTCATACACAATCACTGTACAAAAAGAGAAGAGACAGAGACAGACAAAGAGAGCAGAGAGAAGAGAGAGAGAGAGAGGAGAGAGAGAGAAAAACGAGAGAATGGAGGAGATGAGCTGCTCTGCATTGTGAGTTCTCCCTGAGGGGAAAAACGCTGTGACCAAAATAACTCCCAATGACAACAACAACAACAACCTGGATTTAGATGCTAAAGTTTCACACTCTCCTTAACATTTCAAATATATTGTGCAACCCTTTCTATCGTCCCCCTCCCCCTTCCCTCCTCCTTGTCTGTGTCAGTCTGTGGGTCCAAAGCGTTGCTGCGATTCCAGCTGACGCATCTTCTTCCTGAGCCTGCTCTTCCTGTTGATCTCCCTCATGGTCAGCTTCCACCGCTCATAGCGCTCGGGGTCCTGTTTCAGCTTCAGCCACGACTCCTGCCTGTACTTGGACGTCCGGCACGAAGCCTTCCCCCACGGCCGCCCAAAACCCGAGGGTCTGGCCCACTCTTCACGGTGATCCTGGCTGAACGCAGGCAGTATCATGGCTCCTCCTAGCCAGTCTGAAAGACACAATAAAATCTTCCTAGCCAGTCTGAAAGACACAATACAATCCTCCTAGCCAGTCTGAAAGACACAATACAGCGTACTCAGACTGTTCCCCTCTGTCTTGCCAGTCTGAAAGACAATACAATCCTAGCCAGTCTGAAAGACAATAAAATCCACCCAGCCAGTCTGAAAGACACAATAAAATCCTCCTAACCAGTCTGAAAGACATAATACAAGGTACTCAGACAGTCCCACTCTGTCTAACCAGTCTGAACGACACAATACAAGGTACTCACTGTTCCCCTTTGTCTAGCCAGTCTGAAAGACACAAGGTACTCAGACTGTTCCCTCTGTCTACCCAGTCTAAAAGACACACTATGGGGTATTCACTGTTCCCTCAGTCTATCCAGTGTGAAAGACACAGGTACTCACACTGTTCCCTTTGTTTACCCAGTCTGAAAGACACACTCAGCCTGTTCCCTCTGTCTAGCCAGTCATGGAAAGACACGCTATAAGGTACTCAGACTGTTCCCTCTGTCTACCCAGTCTATAAGACACACTCAGCCTGTTCCCTCTGTCTAGGAAGTCTGAAAGACACACTCAGCCTGTTCCCCTCTGTCTACCCAGTCTGAAAGACAAGCTATAAGGTACTCAGACTGTTCCCTCTGTCGAGCCAGTCATGGAAAGACACACTATAAGGTACTCAGACTGTTCCCTTTGTCTACCCAGTCTGAAAGACACATTATAAGATACTCAGACTGTTCCCTCTGTCGAGCCAGTCATGGAAAGACACACTATAAGGTACTCAGACTGTTCCCTCTGTATACCCAGTCTGAAAGACACACTATAAGGTACTCAGACTGTTCCCTCTGTCTACCCAGTCTGAAAGACACATTATAAGGTACTCACACTGTTCCCTCTGTCGAGCCAGTCATGGAAAGACACACTATAAGGTACTCAGACTGTTCCCTCTGTCTACCCAGTCTGAAAGACACCCTCAGCCTGTTCCCTCTGTCTATCCAGTCTGAAAGACACACTCAGCCTGTTCCCTCTGTCAAGCCAGTCATGGAAAGACACACTATAAGGTACTCAGACTGTTCCCTCTGTCTACCCAGTCTGAAAGACGCACTATAAGGTACTCAGACTGTTCCCTCTGTGTACCCAGTCTGAAAGACACGCTATAAGGTACTCAGACTTATCCCTCTGTCGAGCCAGTCATGGAAAGACACACTATAAGGTACTCAGACTGTTCCCTCTGTCTACCCAGTCAAGGAAAGACACACTATAAGGTACTCACACTGTTCCCTCTGTCTACCCAGTCTGAAAGACACACTATAAGGTACTCAGACTGTTCCCTCTGTCTACCCAGTCTGAAAGACACACTCAGACTGTTCCCTCTGTCAAGCCAGTCATGGAAAGACACACTATAAGGTACTCAGACTGTTCTCTCTGTCTACCCAGTCTGAAAGACACACTATAAGGTACTCAGATTGTTCCCTCTGTCGAGCCAGTCTGAAAGACACACTATAAGGTAGTCAGACTGTTCCCTCTGTCTACCCAGTCATGGAAAGACACACTACAAGGTAGTCACATGGTTCCCCGGTCTTGTCAATGATGGAGAACAATGTAGGATATTAGGACGGTTTTGCTCTGTCTAGGTTGTTCTGGGGTCATACGTACATAATACCCTGCATTCAGACTGCTCCATTCTGTGTAGTTTGTCCTGGGGTCAAATACACCACATTATGCGTTCAGACTGCTCCATTCTGTCTACTTTGTCCTGGGGTCAAATACACAACATTAGGCGTTCATACTGCTCCATTCTGTCTACTTTGTCCTGGGGTCAAATACACAACATTACGCGTTCAGACTGCTCCAGTCTGTCTACTTTGTCCTGGGGTCAAATACACAACATTAGGCGTTCAGACTGACCGCTCCATTCTGTCTACTTTGTCCTGGGGTCAAATACACAACATTAGGCGTTCAGACTGCTCCATTCTGTCTACTTTGTCCTGGGGTCAAATACACAACATTAGGCGTTCAGACTGCTCCATTCTGTCTACTTTGTCCTGGGGTCAAATACACAACATTACACGTTCAGACTGCTCCATTCTGTCTACTTTGTCCTGGGGTCAAATACACCACATTATGCGTTCAGACTGCTCCATTCTGTCTACTTTGTCCTGGGGTCAAATACACAACATTAGGCGTTCAGACTGCTCCAGTCTGTCTACTTTGTCCTGGGGTCAAATACACATTATTACGCGTTCAGACTGCTCCATTCTGTCTATTTTGTCCTGGGGTCAAATACACAACATTACGCGTTCATACTGCTCCATTCTGTCTACTTTGTCCTGGGGTCAAATACACAACATTACACGTTCAGACTGCTCCAGTCTGTCTACTTTGTCCTGGGGTCAAATACACAACATTAGGCGTTCAGACTGCTCCAGTCTGTCTACTTTGTCCTGGGGTCAAATACACAACATTAGGCGTTCAGACTGCTCCAGTCTGTCTACTTTGTCCTGGGGTCAAATACACAACATTAGGCGTTCAGACTGCTCCAGTCTGTCTACTTTGTCCATTCTGTCTACTTTGTCCTGGGGTCAAATACACAACATTACGCGTTCAGACTGCTCCATTCTGTCTACTTTGTCCTGGGGTCAAATACACAACATTACGCGTTCAGACTGCTCCATTCTGTCTACTTTGTCCTGGGGTCAAATACACAACATTACGCGTTCAGACTGCTCCATTCTGTCTACTTTGTCCTGGGGTCAAATACACCACATTACCCGTTCAGACTGCTCCAGTCTGTCTACTTTGTCCTGGGGTCAAATACACCACATTACGCGTTCAGACTGCTCCAGTCTGTCTACTTTGTCCTGGGGTCAAATACACATTATTACACGTTCAGACTGCTCCAGTCTGTGTAGTTTGTTATTACACAATATTACGCGTTCAGACTGCTCCAGTCTGTGTAGTTTGTTATTACACAATATTACACGTTCAGACTGCTCCAGTCTGTGTAGTTTGTTATTACACAATATTACGCGTTCAGACTGCTCCAGTCTGTGTAGTTTGTTATTACACAATATTACGCGTTCAGACTGCTCCAGTCTGTGCAGTTTATTATTGAGCCAGCAGTAAGAAGCAATCAGGACAATCAGATCCAATTCCACTCTGTCTGGTGTGTCACAGAATCTGACAGATACACCGCACGTTATCCGATCCATTCCAAGCCGACTAGCTTGTCCAGATGTCTGATAAGTTATCAGACCCATTCCAAGCCGATTAGCTTGTCCAGATGTCTGATGGATACAGCATAAGGAGGTCAGATCAGTTCCACTCTCATGAGTTGGTCATAGAATCAGAAGTGTACAACATATGACAGGCACACAGATCTGCTCTGTTAATCTATTTCACTGAATTTGAAAAAAACACAATATCATTGTCCCATTCTTTAACATAAGACATCAAGACTGACTTCGTTTAATTTATCAACTCTTTTAACCACATCAACCACTTAGAGTGCTCTAAATATGTCCAAGAATTGCATTCCATACAACTCACTGTGAAAGAAAAGCCAAGTGGAAAACAGTTTGTATCTCCAATATACATTATGGTATCGAAAACACCAAGAAAGGGAATCCTATTGCAAATGTGTACAAATGGAGATCAGTGACAGAAACATGTTACAGATCACCACGTATCAACCCAATATTTATGACATACATGCCAGATCAAAATAATCCTATGCTATTTCAAATCCTGATGTCCTGCATTCTTGATGAGAGAGAGAGAGAGAGAGAGAGAGAGAGAGAGAGAGAGAGCGAGAGAGAGAGAGAGAGAGAGAGAGAGAGAGAGAGAGAGAGGAGAGAGAGAGAGCCTGTCGGTGAATTTAATGTCCATTTTAGCCAACATTTATGTCTCAGCATTTTAGAGAGTATAGAATTCAATCATTGTGAAGCATCATACGGTGCAAGTAACCACAAAATTTCACTTTATACACCAAGTATTATTTATTACATATGCATGCTCCCAGTTTACACGAGCAAGGAAATAATCCCCCAACGAGACTGTGGTTCACAGATAAGAGAAAGATCTTCACTTCACCGACACTTCAAACTATTCAAGCAGTCTGGTCCACGTTTATCAACCTTTTATTTAAACGTTAAGAAATAAGATCTTTTCTTCCCCAACACTTCAAACTACTCAAGCAGTCTGGTCCATGTTCATAAACCTTTTATTTAAAGACTGAACAAATAAGCAGTGGATGAAAACATGAACAAGCAAGCGTTTTTCTTTTTCCTCATTACGACAATGACTTAGCAAAGATTTATACAGAAAAACAAATAAACAGGTGGGGGGATGGAGTGAGAGTGGAGGTTGTGGGGAGGAGGGGGAAGGGATGTGGAAGGGGGTGGACCGAGAAAGAGGGCGTTACAGTGAAACTATCAAACCCTTCATCAGCAGTCTATAGCATCCATACAACTCTGTACTGTGGCCAGAACCCTAGCTTCACCTGTCTGCAGTCAACTTTAGTTTTCTCAGTAAGGGCTGTCAGCAGAACTCGGTCTGCTGAAGTTGGCCCCTCCATGGCACCTGCCAGAGTTATGCCACCCACACATTTCTGTGGTAACCTCATCGCTAAGGAAAAACGACAAACTGTAACAGCCTCCAAAGGCAACCAGAGAAGAACAGAACTGGGAAATGGGGGAAAAGCCCATCAAAGACATAAGCAGCTAAAAATAAATATAAATCATGATCAATGTAAGTGGACATCTTGGAACCTATGTCTGAGAATGCAGAAAGGATGCAAGGGAGGCAAATGCAGCACAAGTCTGAATGGTTGCCTCTCCAGAGCAATAAGCCAAGCGCTGTCAGTCAGGTCAGGACTGGGAACATGCTAAGAGTTGTGTGAAACAGCCCCTACTTGCATTCCAGCAGAGACGTCATCCCCCTCTGGTTGACCAAACTACTCCATGCTGAACCATTTAACAGCTGCAGAGGGAAACACATGCTGGCAAACAATTCTTCACCATTATTGCAATGACTTCAACAGAAAAGATTTATACAGTGGGGGGGAGGGGCAGGGGAGGGGTTGGGAGGAAGTAGAGCAGAGTCAGGGGAATGTGGATAAGAAAAGAGGGTGTTCAAGTATAAATGTTAAATCCTTTATTGGCATCAAATGAGATGTCCTGAATTCTGTCATGTCAACCGATTTCATTATCACAAACAGGTAAAATGGATTATCCCCAGCTAAAAACACCAACAAAATGTTCTGTGTAGTATCTTGTAACGATGTTGACATAAGGCATAACTGGGGCAGGCAGACAGACACACAGACAGAGAAACAACGCGCACTACACAGAGGGACAGCAGACATCAAAGTAACTGATGTCTGAACAGAGAGTTTGTCATGGAAGTCATCGATGGTGGAGGAGGAGACCCTAGGCTCTTCATGAAGATGGTCGACACGTTAAAGCAGCTCAATGCCAATCTTCCGCCAAAGAAAATCACATTCTCTTTCCACAGAACAAAACCGTCAGGAAACTGTTCATATCCAGTCACTCAGTGTCTTCAACATGTTTGAAATCAACTGATGTTGTCATCAATTTCAAATACCATCATCAATCCTCTCTAATCAAACAAAAGATAGAACCCAACTACCTTTCTATTTTCTTTATTTTCAAACCAGAAGAAAAAAACCTGAGGCTCTTCTCCGTTCATGCATTCTGTTCCCACGTCCATGCTGTCAGACAGGGAGGGGAGGGGAGGGGGAGATTTTAGCATGCAAGTTGTCTTCACTCACATATGAGTAGAGACACAATAAGGTTTGTGAGCCCCTGGCAGATAGCTTCTGCTGTCACAAACATATCAGAGACACAATAAGGTTTGTGAGCCCCTGGCAGATAGCTTCTGCTGTCACAAACATATCAGAGACACAATAAGGTTTGTGAGCCCCTGGCAGATAGCTTCTGCTGTCACAAACATATCAGAGACACAATAAGGTTTGTGAGCCCCTGGCAGATAGCTTCTGCTGTCACAAACATATCAGAGACACAATAAGGTTTGTGAGCCCCTGGCAGATAGCTTCTGCTGTCACAAACATATCAGAGACACAATAAGGTCTGTGAGCCCCTGGCAGATGCCCCCTTTCCGCTGTCAGAAACATAATAGTTATAATAATAATGATTATTTATGGCACTTAATCTTAAATCATAAGCCCTAAGCGCTTATAAATACAGAAAAGGTTAAAGAAAACATAAATGAAACCAATAAAATTTTAAATAGTAAATACACTAAAATTTTTAAATAAGTTTTTATTTACCTGAAGAGAGCACACACACACACACACACACACACACACACACACACACACACACACACACACATTAGTCGCAGAATCAATTTGATAGGCTAGGAAAGGGGAAGAAAGAACTGCTATTGACAGGTGAAGAGGGTTGTTTTAAGAGATGCCTTGAAGGAAGACAGAGAGTTTGAACCATGCAAAGATCTTGGGAGTTTATTCCATGAAACCAGACCGTAAAAAGAAAATGAACGATCTCCATAGATTTTAGTTCGAAATCTAGGGATTTTGAGCAGAGTGTTGTTGGTAGAAGAATGCAACTGCCTAGAAGGAACATAGAGATGAAGGAGATCAGGAAGGTAGGAAGGAGCTAAGCCATTCAAAGATTTAAAGCAGAGTAAGGGCAGTTTGTAGTCTATTCGTTTTTCGACCGGGAGCCAGTGAAGAGAAAGAAGTACGGGAGTGACATGAGAGGACTGGGTTGTCTGAGAATCAAACAAGCAGCATTGTTTTGCACTTTCTGATGACGACTGACAAGATTCTGGGGACAGCCAGCTAGAAGAGAATTACAGTAATCAAGTCTAGATAGAATGAAGGCAGAAACAAGGGTTTTTGCGACATCAGCAGAGAGAAGATGTCGCACAGAACCAATGCGGCGAAGCTCGAAGTAACAGACACGGCAGACTGTGGAAACATGTAACTGGAAAGAAAGTGCTGATTCAAGGGTAACACCTAAATTCCTGGCAGATGAAGATGTGTGAATAAAGCAATCTTCCAATTTGATACGAGTTTGGGATACAGTCAGATAAAAGAAGTGTTTTATCAGAGACACAATAAGATCTGTGAGCCCCTGGCCGACAGCCTGCTTTCCGCTGTCAGGAACATACAGATGTTACAGAGACCTGAGAGAAAAACGCCTCATGTTTTGCATTCTAATGCCTTTGTCCATGTCATCTGGCGAAGTCATTTCAAATATCTTTTAACATTTGTTAAAAATTTCCGCCTGCAGTCCCTTCACTTTGCAACTAGAAACATACAGATTTCAGTTCAAGGAAATTGAGTCACCAGTGTAAACAACAAACGCATTCATTAAGGCTTAATGACAGTCACCAGTGTAAAAAACAGACACATTCATTAAGGCTTAATGACAGTCACCAGTGTAAACAATAGACACATTCATTAAGGCTTAGCTACAGCCATCTAGACTTCCTTTGACCACACCTATTGTAAGTACACATGTACCAAAGTGGAAGTTCTGCTCAAACTGTGTACCACACGAAACATGTACCCAAATCTTTACTCCCCGTCCATCAGTTTGCTTATACAGTTAAATGCGGGCTTTAAATTTAATAAACTGTGTCCTTATTCAAACATCTTTTCTATTTGATTATGAAACATCACCAGGACAGACCACAGGCGTAAAAAAAAGGTGAGTTTACCTTAATACTTATACAGCAATAAAAACAAGTAGAAAACAAAGAAAAGAAAATGATTTGTAGTTGTAACAAACATAAACAAACTGAGATGGCAATTTTTCTTCAGAGAAATAGGATTCTGTCAAATATCAACATTAGAGAAGAAAAAAACAATACTGATTTGGCCTCACTAGAGACATAATTATCTAAAAATGATAAAAATGCACAATTAAGAGTCAATTTTCATACATTTATTCACTTTCAAAAAATATGAAATTGTGTGATAATTACAATTAAATGGAAATCTAGATACCTTAAAATACCGTAAAAGCTGAAGACAAAAAAATCAGGTCAATCTAAAAATTTCAAATAAAATAGAAAATATGCAATCATATCTGGAAATCTAATTCCAATATGAACTGGAATGACAAGCTCTTGCAACTGCTTTCTGTGTACAGAATAAGAACACAGCCAACACTTTGCTTCATAATTTTGGTATCCAGAAAGAGGCTTCATGATGGCAATTCACAACAAATTGTATGTCAAATAATGTCATTGCATGTAATCTAAGAAGTTGCTAAAAAATTAAGTGCTTTTTAATTGATAATTTAAATTACAAATTACAGATATTTGTCTGGGAGAAATTAAGCAGAGCTAGTATATACCAAACACATTCTTTTTAAATAGAATCAAAATTTTGAAATCTGATTGGAAATCTGAAACGTATCACAAACAACATTTTAGTAATGAAAGTTTTCGCCAAATATTTGTATTTTACCCAAAACTGATGACCTTGGTAGTCTCTCTGATGCTCAAATTTTTTTTTTTGTTTATCATAATGGTTTTCATTTTATTTAGTTGTAGAGTTGTGGACATTACTTTTGAGGATTGATGTCAAATTCAGACATGAATGGGTGCATGTGGGGTTTATAACCTTTCCTCCTAGATCTTGAAGGGTGAGAGTGACTTCCCCTGAAAACAATCATAACTATGCATCAACACCGATTTCTTCAGGTGAGACATTGTTGTGAAGCAGACTGACCACTGAATTGTCACAAAACTGCCTGATTTCAGCTTCCACTGCCTTACCTCCATTGATTTAGGACATCATGAGCTTCTAACTCATCAATCATGTTTTCCTTTTTGTTACTCTTGATCAATCATTCAAAGACAGATGCACATACACACTGAGTTGCACAGTAATAACAGTACACCACACACTTTCATGGCTCCAACAGATGGAAGATTGGTAAATGAATGGATGGATAGACATATAGACAGAAAGACAGAGATATCGCAAACTTCACTGATATTTGGACAGATAAACACACACACAGAGTTGCACAATAAAAATAGTGCACTGCACAGCTTCATAGGTCCGTCTAATACAAACATATGTGTGTGTGTGTGTGTGTGTGTGTGTGTGTGTGTGTGTGTGTGTGTGTGTGTGTATTTGTGAGTGAGTGTGTGTGTGTGTTTGTGTGTGTGTGTGTGTGTGTGTGTGTGTGTGTGTGTGAGTGCGAGTGATTGTGTGTGCCTGTGTGTGTGTGTGTGTGGGTCTGTGTCTGTGTGTTGTGTTGTGTCTTGTGTGTGTGCGTGTGTGTGTGTGTGTGTGTGTGTGTGTGTGTGTGTGTGTGTGTGTGTGTGTGTGTGTGTGTGTGAGCGAGTGCCTGCCTGCCTGCCTGTGCCTGCCTGCCTGTATGTGCATTCATCTGCCAGATGACAACTGTATATGCACTGCTTATATACATTAATCATGACCACAAATACGCATCAAAAGTTTGCATCGAAAGAGTGTTCACAAATAAGATGAAAACTAATTTTACATTTCAGAATGAGGCCGAATAATCCATCACTTCTGGAAACGTGACAGTGCCTGCAGTCTTAATTTCCTCTTTTCAATAATGGCGGCAATTCTACGCTTGTAGCGTTCTGGGTCGGCCTTCAAGCGCTGCCAGTACTGCTGATCATACTGTCGCTTTTGTTCTTTGTCCTTCTGGCGCTTCCATATCATGGCCATGAAGTCTGCAAGAAACAAAGACCACGTCCAATAGCTTTCAAACAGACAGTCACTTCTTTTGTTCCAAACAAAGTTTGTACTGCATTTCTTCCCAACCAAAGAATCATCTTACAGGCACATGTGCAGACTATGAAGCTTTGGACCAGACAGGAAACAGCCTGAAATGTCCTTGAGATGCTACTGTTGAAAAAGAAAAAAAACACAAAAAAACTTTAACTCAAATGTTAAAATGACATGTACCACTACGTCTATTCACACCTATGCCTAGAATGAGGAGTGGCTGACAAAGCGCTGCTCTACTGTCTATGCCCGACTCTGTCACCATGCTGTTTGAGTTTGAAATGGGTCAGAGCCTGATGTGACAGACAATGTTCCCTCAGTGCGTCCTTTGTAAAGCGCTGTCTGACCTGCCATTCCTCCTCTGCGATGGGAGCATTCACAATACACGACATGTTCCTCAGCAAAGAAACCCACGCAGTCCTGGGTCTCGGCTCCACGTGGACCCTGCTCCAAACATTCCAGTTTTCTCTGTGGACAAGTACAGCACACACCCTTCAGCCTCTCCCTTCGGCGCCCCCTATGTCAGCCTGTCAGTGTTTCTGTGCTGCCTTGTTCTCGGCACGCCCCTTCTGACGAGAGCGGAACAACCTCATGCGGTGTTTGCTGATCTCTTTGAACCGGGCGTACCACTCAGGGTCCTGCCTGAGCCGCTGCCAGCGCAGGCGACTGGTCATTCTGTTTCGTTCTTTCCTGTGCCACTCCTTCTGGTAGCTGGCCAGCTCTGCAAGACATCAGTGACCATCTCAACGTCAACACCACTGCCACATGTCTACAGGCCTGCAAGCATCAATCTACAGACACTGGGGCATAAGCTTCACAGACGAAAGGGCACCTTTAGTCCCAGGACTCTATGGGAAACACACATATACATGTATATTCAGTACATTAATCTTAATTTTTCATTTGAAACCAAATAATTTGAACAGTTTTGATCTTTTCCTTTTCCAATGATGCTAGTAACAGACTTACGAAGTCACTGAATCAATTACTAAAAGTTCACAGAATGCAAACACGTCTATTCTATTCCCCAATCTCTGCACTCTAAAGATCTTTTCAAGCACTGTGGGATTTGTGTGGTCTTGATTTGTATATGTTATGGACAAAATACACACATGTTCCTCAAGAAATGATGGCCTGGACAAACATGTCTTTGCAAGAGTCCACAAGCATCTGTCCTCAGAAGAGTGAGCAATGGCATCTTTGTATGTGAACAACACTTCTATTACTATCGTCCAAGACACAAAGTCTGTGTGTTCATGAGTGAAAGTGTGTGCATACATGTCTGTCAGTCAACTATGCATGCCCACCTACTGTTCTAGGTCTATCTGTTATCATCACCATTCTTGTGTCAAAATCTCTTCTTCCTTTATTTTTTTTTTTCGTTTTGTTTTGAATCTATGTTAACAACTACAAAATTAAAACAATAAAACTGCAGGTACAGCAGTGGGGGGTGGGGTGGGGGGGGGGGTGGGGGGGGGGGTAGTGTAATGACTGAAGAGAGGGGCGAGACGGAGATAATTTCCCTAATAATAACAAGGGTTTTGATATAAATAATGAAAAAGCCTGACACAATAGGTGATATTGATATGATTTTTTTTCACAAGACCATTGTCACTGGATCTATACCTTTGTGCACAACACGTGGACCCAATGTTAACATCTATTACACACTTCCACCAGTCATTCAAGGACTTTGTGTACAACACACTGACCCAATGTTAACGTCTACTACACACTTCCATCAGTCTTTCAAGGACTTTGTGTACAACACACTGACCCAATTTTAACGTCTGCTACACACTTTCATCAGTCATTCAAGGACTTTGTGTACAACACATGTGTTAATGTCTACTACACACTTTGATCAGTCATTCAAGGACTTTGTGCACAACACACCGACCCAATGTGAATGTCTACTACACACTTTCATCAGTCATTCAAAGACTTTGTGTACAACACACTGACATGATGTTAACCTCTATTACACACCTCTGTCAGTCATTCACATGTGCATGCGTTCATGTTCATGTATGCGTACGAGCGCATGTGCATAAGCATGCATCTGTGCACATGACTCACATGCCAGCGCATGTAATACAGCCCTAATAAAGGAGCAAAAAGAAATAGCATTGTGAAAGACCAAGTCAACTTTTTTTTTTTAACCGAGAGTTGAATTACAAACCTTTTACTATCTCTTGAGCACAATCCTGACTGTAATGCTTCATTCAACAGAAGCAACAGTCAGTGGTACAGATGATGTCAATCACAAGGAGTAAGTTTTGTTCTGATTTCACCAAGAACACAACAAACAGCAGACAGAGGGACAAAGACGGGCAGACTTCAAATACTTCACTGCAGCTGGGTTATCAACCAATGCACAATCTACACCGTAATTACAGGCACACACAACAAACACATTTTAGAACATTTTAGAGAGACATTAAATAGACCGGGCCCAGATGAGGAAGCCACCATCGAAGACATGGGTTTCAACTTAGAGATGAGACGTGGACGCATCATCCAACAGGAAATTGTGGAGGCCATCAGGCAGACAAAGGGCAACAGGGCACCAGGTGAAGACAGAATCACGGCAGACATGTTGAAGGCAGACCTCAAAACGAGTGCAAAGGCTTTAGTGAAACTATTCAACAAGGTATGGGAAGAGAAGAAAGTTCCAGACACATGGAAGAAAGGCATCATAGTGAAGCTCCCCAAGAAGGGCGACCTCTTGGAATGCGGCAACTGGCGGGGAATCAACTTCCTCTCCGTCCCAGGGAAGATCTTCTGCCGTGTCCTTCTACAGCGCATGCGGCAAGCCATTGAGAGAACCCTACGAGAACAGGCAGGGTTCAGAAGCGGGAGAAGCTGCACAGACCAGATCTTTGTTTTACGAACAATTGTGGAACAGTCCATCGAGTGGAATTCATCACTCTACATCAACTATATCGATTTCCAAAAGGCTTTCGATAGCATCCATCATCCTTCGCTGTGGAAGATCTTGGAAGCCTACGGATTTCCTCTTAAAGTCATCAACATCCTACAGGACATGTACGCAGACAACCAGTGCTGTGTGCGACATGATGGACAGCAAAGCAAGTGGTTCCATGTGCAGACCGGGGTCAGACAAGGCTGCGTGATCTCGCCGACAATTTTCCTTGTCGTCATTGACTGGGTGATGAGGAAGGCACCAGCGATAGGGCGAGAGGGCTTGTATGGGGACTGACAACCAGGCTTGAAGACTGCGACTTCGCTAACGATATTGCACTGCTGTCGCACGCCCAGAAAGACATCCAGGAAAAAACATCAAGAGTGGACCTAACAGCCAGCAGTGTGGGACTCGAGATTCACCCCGACAAGACCAAGATCATGAAGGTGAAGACGAAGAATGCAGAGAAGACCAGTGTGCGAGGCTCAACTCTAGAGGAGGTGGAACACTTCAAGTACCTCGGCAGCTACATCTCGGCCGACAGCAACATCGAGAAGGAGATCTCAACCAGGATAGGACTTGCAGCCCGGGCATTCAGCGGGTTGAGAAACATCTGGAAGTCAACTGTCCTGCAAACCAAAACCAAGTTGAAGATCTACAGGTCCAACGTACGCTCAGTACTCCTATATTATTATTATTATGAACATTTACGCCTAATCAATTGAATGCCCTAGGCATTTACAATATCACAACAGACATCAAATCACACAATATATAACAATCATACATGAGAAAAAGGTATCAAAATCCAAAGCAAGGACACAAACTCACAAGCATGCATACACGCAAACACACACTCACACAGACACGAACGCACACAAAGCAGACACTCGCATCACACATTGCAAACGTCGGGTCACAGAGAAGACGAAGTTACCTAGGAAACAGATGAGTTTTGAGAAGGCGCTTGAATATGGGCAGTGAGGGTGAGTATCTGAGAGAGCGAGGCAATTGATTCGAGGTAGTTGGAGCTTGATAGGCAAAGGAACGTTGACCAAAGGATTTAGTGCGAACAGTGGGGATACTGTAGATACGAGTGTCACATGAGGAACGTAAAGCTCGAGATGGGGTGTAAAGATGTAACAGGTGGGTGAGATACTCAGGACAGGAAGACTCGATAGATCTGAAGCAGAGAGAGGCAATCTTGTAGGATATTCTTAGCTGAACAGGGAGCCAGTGGAGAGAGCGGAGCAATGGGGTAACATGGTTATATTTAGAAGTGCGGAAGATGAGACGGGCAGCATGATTCTGAACTCTTTGAAGTTTGTTGATGAGATGAGAGGGAGAGCCAGACAAAAGAGCGTTACAGTAATCCAGGCGGGATAGAACAAATGCGCAGACAAGAGCTTTTGTTGTGTTTTCTGAGAGAAGATCGCGAATAGAAGCAATTCGGCGGAGTTCAAGAAAGCAAGTGCGACAGACATTGCTGACATGCTGTTGGAAGGACAGGGTTTGATCAAGAGTTACACCAAGGTTGCGGGCAGAATGAGAGAGAGTGATAGGTGAATCAACAAGTTTGATGGAAGTCGGAACAGAAGGGTGGTTTTGAAGTTTTGGTGGGGTGATCAGGATCAGTTCAGACTTATCTTCATTTAGTTTTAGTTTGTTTCGGGTCATCCAGTCCTTAAGGTTGGCTACACAAGACTGGGTGTTTTGGATCATGAGAGGAAGGTCAGAGAGAGGCCCAGAGACATACAGCTGATTGTCATCAGAGAAGGAATGATGCTGAAGTAGGTGTTCTTGGACGATAGAAGAGACAGGATAAGAGTAGAGAATGAAGAGTAGAGGGCCCAAGACAGATCCTTGTGGCACGCCGTAGGTCAGACAAGAGGGATTAGAAGAAAGGCCGTTGATAGAAACTACTTGTTGACGATCAGTGATGTAGGAATGAAACCAACTCAAGACTGTGTCATCAAGCCCAAAAGAGTGATGTAGGCGGGAAATGAGGATAGAGTGGTCAATAGTGTCAAAGGCAGCAGATAGGTCCAAGAGAGTCAAAAGTGATACATTGTTACAGTCAAGGGCAGTCAGAATGTCGTTACAGATTTTGAGAAGAGCAGTCTCAGTACTATGTCCAGAGCGGTAAGCAGACTGAAGGGGATAGACAAGGCTGTTGGAATGAAGGTGGTCTAACAGTTGGTCAAGAACAACTTTCTCTAAAATTTTTGAAAGAAACGGAAGATTTGACACAGGTCTGTAGTTTTTCAAATTGTCAGGGTCAAGAGTAGTCTTTTTCAAAAGAGGTCTTACAATTGCAGATTTGAAAGAAGAAGGAAAGAAGCCAGTTGAGAGGGAGTGGTTGATGATGATGGTAATATGAGGGAGTAGAGTGTCAAGGCAATGGGTGAGGAAAGAAGCTGGTAGTGGGTCAAGTTCACAGGTTTTAATGCCAGAGACATGGAGAACCAACAAGAAGATTGAGAGCAGGCTCAGAGGCTTCAAAGGAAGGTGTCTTCGTCAAATCCTGAAACTTCACTGGCAGCAGCGAGTCACCAACAGGGAAGTGTCAAGGCGCACCGGCATAAACAACATTGTGGCCAAGGTGAAGCAGCGGTGGTGGAGGTGGCTGGGACACATCCTTTGGATGGGCAAGACCAGACTCCCTCATACTGCGCTGAGATGGGCACCACCGGGAAAGAGGAAGACCACTCGGCACCTGGAGGAGGACAGTGAAGGAGGAGATGAGAGAGGCAGGCAAGACCTGGAATGAACTGAGCTGGCTTGTCCAGGACAGAGCGGGCTGGAGGGAGCTTGTTGGCGCCTTATGTCTTGGGTTGCGGGATGAAGAGGATTAAGTAAGTAAGTAAGTCCCTGTGTGTGTGTGTGTGTGTATGTGTGTGTGTGTGTGTGTGTGTGTGTGTGTGTGGGTGTGTCCCCGTGTGTGTGTGTGGATGGGGAGGGTCTTAGGTAGTATGGACATGATCCTCCTTCAAAACTGAAGTCTTATACTAGTAGAAATAACTAAAACTAGAAGTGAAACAAAGTTTGGAGCAAAGAAAAAAGACGAGAAACTAAGTCCATAGGTCAAAACATCTACTCAGTACTGCCTTCTAAATGATGGCCAACAGACCTACAGTTCCAAATTCATCACTCAGTAACTGCTAAAGACAGACACAATCAAAAAAGTTTGCCACATTTTATTTTCCTTCATAGCAAATTACAAAAGTCCATCTACGCCGACAAATTCAAAACAATTCACATTTCCACATAACATGTTACAGATACCTCAAAATGTCAACATACATTTTGTCTAGAACATACAAAAACTACATGCACATATTTCCATAATATCTGCACACTGCATATTGAAATCTGTGCGAACTTAAGTAAGTATAATACTGAACAAAATGCGCAAATGTCACTGCTTCAGCTAAAACAGTGGACACTGTTGTAAAATGAAGTGAGCAAGTGCCACCAATATCCACGCCATAGGCAGCAAAATAAGAAGGCTCAAAAGTGAAACGGCTGTGAGAGTAGAATACTTTGCAATATCAATGCAAAGTTAACAATGAGACTTTTTGTCAAATGTTTAAAAAAAAAAAAAAATTCTGGACACCTCAATTCAATGTTATTCTGTATGTCGCCATCTAAAGAATTAGGTAACATTCATAAATATCTTTGAACTTCGTAAATTTGTGCTGTCATAAGATTCAAGTCTTTACATAAAAATAATACCAAAAAAACACAGTAGAAATCTATCTAATAACCAAGACAGCTCAGCCCATCAGACCATCAAGTCAGACCATCAGAAGTAAAACAAAATCCTGAGGTAAAAAAAAAAACAGCCAGTCAACCAACCAGTCTATGGCATATTAACCACACTACTGACAACCTGGACAGTATGGAAAAGGAGGCTAAACTGGGACCCACAGATGTTGCTCTATCCTTTCCTTGTCAATCCTGAACAGCTCTCAGGACACACCTCAACCACTGTCAGCCTCTTCATCACCGCGCCTGGGCTGTATTTAGTCCAGATCGCATCCAGTCTCACAACTTCCCACATTGTGACACAGCAATGCCAGTAATACATTCATCCGCATCCACTCATACAACTTCCCACATTGTGACATGGCAATGCCAGTAACACATTCATCCGCATCCACTCATACAACTTCCCACATTGTGACATAGCAATGCCAGTAATACGTTCATCCGCATCCACTCATACAATTTCCCACATTGTGACATGGCAATGCCAGTTATAGGTTCATCCGCATCCACTCATACAATTTCCCACATTGTGACATAGCAATGCCAGTTATAGGTTCATCCACATCGACTCTTACAACTTCCCACATTGTGACACAGCAATGCCAGTTATAGGTTCATCCACATCGACATTTACAACTTCCCACATTGTGACACAGCAATGCCAGTTATAGGTTCATCCACATCGACATTTACAACTTCCCACATTGTGACACAGCAATGCCAGTTATAGGTTCATCCACATCAACACTTACAACTTCCCACATTGTGACACAGCAATGTGAGTAGTACGTACATCTGCATCAACTGTTACAAGTTCCCAGATATCAATACATGTTGTATGTCCATCCACATCAAACATTACAAGTTCCCAGATATCAATACATGTTGTATGTCCATCCACATCAAACATTACAACTTCCCACATGTCATTACATGTCGTATGTCCATCCACATCAAACATTACAAGTTCCCAGATATCAATACATGTCGTATGTTCATCCACATCAAACCTGACAACTTCCCACATGTCATTACATGTCGTATGTCCATCCACATCAAATCTTACAACTTCCCACATATCAATATATGTCATATGTCCATCCACATTAAATCTTACATGTTCCCACATGTCATTACATGTCGTATGTCCATCCACATCAAACCTGACAACTTCCCAGATATCAATATGAGTAGAGCTCAATGCACTGACAATGTAAAAAATGCCTCCTGTGACTACATTGCAGCTGGTGGGACACGGAAAAAAGAACCACGGATCTATCCTCTGATGTGGATGAACATCCAAATGCAATGGGACTGTCTGTGGACCACCCTCCCTCTTCCTACAAAGTCTCCTTATAGTCCTCTGTGCAGTCTGTACACAACCTTGCAGTCAGCGACACACACACAAACAGGTCAAATCATGACATCTGCACAGTCTGTACACAACCTTGCAGTAAGAGACACATACACACAGACAGACTTGTCACATCATGACATTTGCACAGTCTATACACAACCTTACAGTGACACACACACACACACACACACACACACAGAGACTTGTCACATCATGACATTTGCACAGTCTGTACACAACCTTGCAGTGACACACACACACACACACACACACACACACACACACACCACACACATAGAGACACACACACAGACTTGTCACATCATGACATTTGCACAGTCTGTACACAACCTTGCAGTCGGAGACACACACACAGACAGGTCACATCATGACATTTGCACAGTCTGTACACAACCTTGCAGTCAGAGACACACACAGACAGACACAGGTCACACATCAGGACATCTGCACACTCTGTACACAACCTTGCAGTGACACACACACACACACACACACACACACACACAGGTCACATCATGACATCTGCACAGTCTGTACACAACCTTGCAGTGACACACACACACACACACACACACACACACACACAGAGACTTGTCACATGATGACATTGACACAGGTCACACATCAGGACATCTGCACAGTCTGTACACAACCTTGCAGTGACACACACACACACACACACACACACACACACACACACACACACACACACACACACACACACAGGTCACATGACATCTGCACAGTCTGTACACAACCTTGCAGTGACACACACACACACACACACACACACACACACACACACACACACACACACACAGACTTGTCACATCATGACATTTGCACAGTCTGTACACAACCTTGCAGTCAGAGAGACACACAGACAGACACAGGTCACACTCACATCATGACATCTCCACAGACAGGAAAAGTGGCTGAAAACATGTTACAAGTTTCCTGACGCTACATTGTAAAAATCAGGGACAAAATCATTCCACCATGAAAGTTGACCACATATCGTTAAGCTTACACTGTGGTTTTCACAAATGCAAACAACTCCAAAGTTCCCTCAGTCAAACTCACACTAACAATGCAAACAACTCCAAAGTTCCCTCAGTCAAACTCACACTAACAATGCAAACAACTCCAAAGGCTCCCAGCCAAACTCACACTAACCATGCAAACAATCCAAAGGCTCCAAGCCAAACTCACACTAACAATGCAAACAATCCAAAGGCTCCCAGCCAAACTCACACTCACAATGCAAACAAGTCCAAAGGCTCTCAGCCAAACTCACACTAACAATGCAAACAATCCAAAGGCTCCCAGCCAAACTCACACTAACAATGCAAACAAGTCCAATGGCTCCCAGCCAAACTCACACTAACGATGCAACCAAGTCAAAAGGCTCCCAGCCAAACTCACACTGACAATGCAAACAAGTCCAAAGGCCCTCAGCCAAACTCACACTAACGATGCAAACAATCCAAAGGCTCTCAGCCAAACTCACACTGTCACGGACGTACATACTTTTAGTTGAAAAGATAATCGTTTTTTTTTTAAACCCAGTATAAATTGGAGTGTTACCAATGACTTCTTTACTACATTGGCCGGGTGTTGACCAGTGAGCTATTTTTGTTATCCCGGGTGCGCTACGTCCGTGCATTTCGCTCCCATCCTCCAATACTTCTCTTCATTTTTTCTTTTAAAGTTTTCTTTTTCTGTTCTTTTCATGATTCCCTTCTTTAGCTTCTAGTTGCGTTTTTTTAGACCGGCCAGCATAGGGCCCTGTGTTCAACCTAAATCCTTATGTTATCGCTTTCCACGTGGTTCATCAGCTGATGTCAGGTGCCACAGGTGAGCTGTTTTTACCTGTTGCCATCTTGGTTAGGCTAGTGGTGTGGCACTCGTTTACGGACCGTCGAGTCGGAGAGATCTCTATCTCTGCTAGCTGGGCCCACCTTTCGTTATCCACTTCGGTGTGGGTTGTGTGGAAGAGTCTTTCACCCTTCAGCAGGTCGGAAAGTATTCCACTTGCCACCTCTGGGATCCCTATCCCTGCCAGCTGGAAGAACCACCTTGGGTCGTCCCTGACCTGGAGTTCCCTTCGGTGTGGATCAGCACGGTTTCGGCTTCCACCCTTTGTTGGACTCGGGAGCAAACCGTTTCTCACCTCGCCCACCCGCCATTTTGGTAACTATATGTTCTGTTTGTGGACAGCGTTTTGTTTTATTTGGGTTTTCTAACCTTTCAGCGGTTGAGAGGTTTTTCTTTTCCCTTCATGTGCTGTTAAAAAGGTGTGCAACTGCTCCAAAGAGGGGGAGCAGATGTGGAACTTGTATCGAGATATGCATCTTGTTGTAGAATTGTAGAAACGCATTATCTTTAATTGCGTTTTCGGTCCTTAGCGGCTGGGTGTTCTGTTACTTTGGACTCAGTTGAAAATCTCTTACTATATAATATACCTTCATTTCGGTCAATGGAAGCTGTGTTGTTGTTTTTTCTGGTTATACAGGTTGAGTCAATGCTTATCTCCCCTCTTTTCCAAAGGTGTCAGACTGGAATTATGTGATAAATACTGTCTTTCACCCAATATGTGATTTTGGCCGGATGGGATATCAAATATGTTAGTTTCATTTCTCCTTGTTGCTTCACAGACACGAGACGGATCGTGGAACGCATGAGCGTGCGAACGGTTAAACATTTAGACCGTGGAGTGTGGAATTCCTGCCGTATCGCCCCTCATGTGGTTCCATTCTCTTTGTGTCCTTGTCCTTTATGTTTGTGTGACAGACGTGTGGATGAATTCTAATTGTTTTTTTCATTGGAGCTTTTGTTGACTAAGAAAATTATCCTTAGTACAGGTCAAGTAAAAGGAAAGGAAAAAGGGAAAGAAGTTATTCTAATTCATTTGCCCTTTTTGTAGTGACAAAGACATTGTTGAGCTTATCTACGGTATTGTGACCCTTCATACTGTGATGCACTGCCGGACCCACTATGTGGCCACACACTGACTACATCAAGGACTATAGGGTGGTGACTTCTTGTCTAGAGACTGATCTCCGCCGTCGGGTGGGATTTTTCGCCCTTTTTCTTCAGCTGCAGCTCCGGTCTTGGGCTGGCTGGGCGACCAGCATCCACGGACCCTGCAGTCATCCTTCGCCCAGGCACCAGTCGTTACTTAGACCTGCAGACTGGCGGTGGTGAACCTTGTTGTCTCCTTCACTGGGACACCTGCTTCACCTCGAACTAGAAGACCAGCCCACTACGAACGTCACCCCTCTACAGGATCCACCTCCCTCTGCGAACCTCCTCAGTTCATGGACTCGAGTTGAGTTTTTCACCTCGTGTGGTGTGGACGTGGGTCTGGCGTGCATGTGTGTGGGTTTAAAGCCTGTCACTGATTCGGTTTTTTTTGTTTGTTTGTTTGTTTTTTGTTTAACTCTAGTTGTGTAGGTCCTGTTGGATGTAGCATTGTTTCTAGAACTGTCTTTCTTCTGTCATTCCGCTGAATGTCCTTGTAGCGGGTTAGGTTGGGACAGTAGCGGGATCCCGGGATATTTGGGAGTTTTTTTTTGTGGTCTATTCATTTACTTTGTCCCCTAGGTCAGCTAGTTCTGAATAGTGCCTTTCTCTTCTATGTTTTTTGTTGTTTTTTTTCTCTCTCGGCTATCTTCTCTCTTCTTTGTTAGGATCCATACCCCATCTGGAGTGCTAGTGCGAGTGAATGATTGTAATGGAATAAAAGTATTGTCGAAACTTCTTCCTCTTGTGGTCTGGTGGTGTGAGGGATTGAGCGATCGCTCCGTTTCTGCCACTGCACATTACCTGTATAAGAACCCCCCCTGTCAGGTGTACTCCCACTTGACACACACTAACAATGCAAACAAGTCCAAAGGTTCCCAGCCAAACTCACACTAACGATGCAAACAAGTTCAAAGGTTCCCAGCCAAACTCACATTAACAATGCAAACAATCCAAAGGCTCTCAGCCAAACTCACACTAACAATGCAAACAAGTCCAAAGGCTCTCAGCCAAACTCACACTAACGATGCAAGCAAGTCCAAAGGTTCTCCGTCAAACTCACACTAACCATGCAAACAAGTCCAAAGGTTCTCCATCAAACTCGCACTAACGATGCAAACAAGTCCAAAGGTTCTCCGTCAAACTCACACTAACAATGCAAACAAGTCCAAAGGTTCTCCGTCAAACTCACACTAACAATGCAAGCAAGTCCAAAGGTTTTCTGCCAAACTCACACAAACAATGCAAGCAAGTCCAAAGATTCCCAGCTAAAATACCAATGCAAACAAATCCAAAGGTTCTCAGTCAAATTCATACCATAAAATCAAACGAAAAAGAAATGGGAAAAAGAAAATTCATACTGGCAGCAAGGAAACTGTCCACATTTAGCACACAACTGCAGTGCCATATATCTGCCTACAAGGGTACAGCATATCATTTCCTCCATATCTACTTTCAATTAACAGCAACTGTTGAAAATATGCCAAACTAAAGGTGGCCCGATTCCACTGAAATTTCCACCTATCTGCTGAAATCTGAAGGGGCAAAAAAAACAAAAAAACAAAAAAAACCCAACAGCAGCAGTCCACCTACAATGTGACACGACTCCTCTGTTGCATTTCTGCATCAGTAAATTCTCCATCTTAGTTCTGCGTCAACGACTTTCCAGTCCTATTTCCATATCAAAGAACATTCACTCTTATTTCTGTATTGATCAATTTTCATCCAATTTCTGCATGTATGAATTTTCCAGTCGACTGCAAAGGGCCATATCATGGCTGTCACCACATTGAAGTCAACTCACAAGTCATAAAACATTTTTTAAAACTCATTCACACAACTCTTTAAAACACACCTTCCAAAAACACACTAGAAATTTTGTTAAAAATCTTTCCTATGTAAAATCTTAGATCTGATGAAAAATGTTAATCTCTTTCAGAAATTCAAAGATCACATCAGGTGACACATCTCTGAACAAGGTTTTCATGGAGTCCGCTGTAAAGTGTTTATGTCTCATATCATGCAAGTCCCAGCATTCTAAAAGAATATGTTTCACTGTGAGTGGTACATGACATGGAATGCACCTCGGAGCTTCTTCACCTTTTAAAAGATAAGAATGGATGTAAAAGTAGTGGCCTATATGGAAATGGCACAAAACTGTTTCTTCTTTAAAGCCACCTCGGGAACATGGTAAACACTTTTTCTATTTTGATGAATTTTCAGTCCCATTTCTATATCAATGAACTTACAGTCCTCTTTCTGGGTCAATGAATCTCTGCCGTGTTTCAGGGTCATTAAATCATCCTTTCTATTTCCGAGTTCATAAATTCTCTGTCCAACTTTTGTGCTGATCAATTTTCAGTACTATTTCTCCGACACTGAATTCTCAGTCCTAGTTTTGAATAGATCAAGTTTCAATCCTCTTTCTGTATGGATTAATTAATACTCTGTCCTATTTCTGTGCTGATTTCCAGTCCTATTCTGCTTCAGTGAATTCTCCACCCCATCTCTTCTGTCTCAATGACATCTTTGTCCTTTACCTTTGTCCACCATGTCTCTGTCCTATTTCTGTGCCAATGAATTTTCAGTCCTGTTTCTATGTGGATGGATCTGCCATCTTATTTTTGGTCAAGGGGCTGTCAGCCATGTTTCTGTGCAGGAGCCACTGAAAATACTGGGCTTTTCTCCGAGCTCTCAGTTTCCTCATGCCTTCCCGGGCCGACAATTTGCGTTGCTCGTGAAGGTGGGGATTACTTTTCACTTGTTGCCAATACGACCTGTTCTTTTCTCGGTTCTTCAACCGCCACAGCGCTGAAAAAAGCAAAAATAGTTTCAAACCCTTGGTATTTTGGGAGAAAAGATGGGTGAAAAACAGCGTTCAAATAACATATTTTTTTTGTTTTCAGAAAGAATATTACAGTTAGATTCTGATGCACAGACTTCAGTCACATTCAGGGTCACCTTAAAACAGAACCCTGTCTCTTCTGGGTCAATATGAGCACACACAAATGCTTGCATATTAACAGTTGGAACTATAAGTTGAACTATAAACTACAGCTTTTCAAATCAAATAGACAAGTTTTAAAAGGAATTGAAAGTAAATCTGCCATATAACAGGGACAAACTAGACAAAACATGATGCATTTTGGCCTCTTAGGTCTTCTTCAGGCAAGATAAATAACATTCAGGACAATGAAAACAAAGAACGAGCAATCAATAATCTTTTCAAATTCGGTGCAAGCTGGGCATTTGAATGTGTTGGAACACCCATCTTGCGCCGAATTTGAGAAGATAAGTGATTGCGATGCTCCTTCTTGAAGAAGACCTACGAGGTCCAAACGTGTCATGTTTTGTCTTGTATTTTGTTTGTCCCTGTTATCTGGCGGATTCACTTTAAATTCCTTTAAGAATTTGTTTCAATCTCTAGCTGCAGTCTGACTTTGAAACCAAATCTATAAAACAGCCCAGAAAATTGTTGCCATCAGGTTCATAGATCTAACACTATCCGTATAAAACAGCCCAGAAAACTGTTGCCATCAGTTTCATATACCTAACATTATCTGTGTAAAACAGTTCGTATATCTATCACTATCTGTGTAAAACGGTTCATATATCTAACACTATCTGTATAAAACAGCCCAGAAAACTGTTGCCATCAGGTTCTATATCTAACACTATCTGTTTTCGAACGGCTTGTATCCACCTGGTCCATCCCTTATTCCTCATCCCTTCTCCATTCAACTCACCTCTTCCCTCAACACTTCCACACAGCCTCCCCCCCACTCCACCCTTACTCCCTTCCCTTACCAATGGTCTTATCCATTGCTCTATGCTTTCTTCAATTTACCTTGCTACTGTAGAAGAACACTTTTAAAACAAGATGATTAAAAATAAAGAAACTGTTAAGCATGCCACTTTACAAGAAGTTTTAAAACAATTAAAAATACAGAAAGTATTCAGCATGCTAATTAGATCAGCAAACACAAATAAAAACCAAAAAAAGTGGAACGATATTTCGATGAACAAACAGTTTGCTTTCTTATGTATAATTCTGTTCTTTAAAAAAAATTTGATAGTGAGTGTGTGTGTGTGTGTGTGTGTGTGTGTGTGTGTGTGTGTGTGTGTGTGTGTGTGTGTGAGAGAGAGAGAGAGAGAGAGAATGTTTCCCATTCAGCAAGCTGGTGGCAGGTATGTTAAATTTCATACACAGTTTCACACTTGCATTCTGTCACTACTGCCTGGTCGGAGGATGAAGAATACTTTGCAGGAGTTTTTTTTTTCTTCTTTTTCATTTTATTGCTTTTGTATTGTCATTTGTTCATTCCGTTTGTCTAGTTGTCTAGTAACACGACTTGTTTTCTTGCTTCTGCAGAAATGTGCATCAGTCTAATTAGATGCTTGTACCATTTTGACGTTTAAATCTGCTGACAGCCCTGTGTAGCTATACACACGAACCGATATGTATTACTGTTACGTTCCAATGTATTTACAAATTCTTTACCATCAAATGCAACTGACATGTAAATAAAATCACTAAAAACTAATTTAACCAACTACTTTTGAAGAGCTTTCAAAGGGACAGCATTCACATATCCAAAGCAAGCAGCATGCTGAAATCTACACTGTTATTTCACAACCTCTAGAGCACATAAGACATTTCACGGCTTTTGTCACTTGTATGCATACGAAATGGAGGGACAAGAGAAGAAATAAATACAATATCTGAGAGGTCACACAGCATCAAGACAGACTTGTGACTGAAATAAAGGTCATACAGCAACAAGACAGACTTGTGACTGAAATACAATGTCTGAGAGGTCATACAGCATCAACACAGACTTGTGACTGAAATACAATGTCTGAGAGGTCATACAGCATCAAGACTGACTTGTGACTGAAATACAATGTCTGAGAGGTCACACAGCATCAAGACAGACTTGTGACTGAAATAAAGGTCACACAGCATCAAGACAGACTTGTGACTGAAATAAAGGTCACACAGCATCAAGACAGACATGTGACTGAAATACAATGTCTGAGAGGTCATACAGCATCAAGACAGACTTGTGACTGAAATACAATGTCTGAGCGGTCATACAGCACCAATACAGACTTGTGACTGAAATACAATGTCTGAAAGGTCACACAGCATCAAGACAGACTTGTGACTGAAATACAATGTCTGAGAGGTCACACAGCATCAAGACAGACTTGTGACTGAAATATATGTAAGGTCTGACCCTTATCTTCTTTCCAGTACACATGATAGTTATCCGACGATAAACACTCTTATCTTTCAATCCCTGAGAGGTTTCTGCCTTTTATAAATATCAATTATCAAAATGAAATATATTTTCTATATATGTCAATTACCAAAATGAACTATAATTTTTACTGGAAATAACTTATCGATCAAATCAGTATTTTTATGACAGAACATCTTTGAAAAGATTCTATCCAGCACCTTGAACTCGAAGCGGAACTTGTCGGTACAAGAGCTGATCTCTTGTGGCAAGCAGTGTCTGCAATGCTATTGCCTGGCTTCGTTTGTCATGGCAACCACTGTCTGCAAAGCTATTGCCTTGCTTTGTTTGGCTCTGGGCCGCACTGATCTGTCATGGCAACCAGTGTCCTTGCCTGGCAACAATCTGGCTTCGTTTGGCTCTGAGCCGCTCTTATCTGTCACGGCAACCAGTGTCCTTGCCTGGCAACAATCTGGCTTCGTTTGGCTCTGAGCCACACTGATCTGTCATGGCAACCAGTGTCTTTGCCTGGCAACAATCTGGCTTCGTTTGGCTGAGCGGCTTCATGCATTTCTTCACTGCTTTGCTGTCTCTTCTGGTGTGGTGTGTCTTGATTATAATGTCAACTCTTAATGTACGGTCCAATTAAACTGAATATCCTCAACACGTCTTCCCAAAGACAATCCCTAAGTTGTCTGAACCTTTTGATATGCACAAAATGGCATTCAACAGAAAGTGTCAGTATTCCATCCAAATTAAAAGTCTAGAATCAAGACCACACAGCTTATATAATCCCCCCAAAATTTGCCCTCTCCCAGCATCTCCAAGTGTCCCAGAAGACATTCTACTGTCACAGTCACTGCTCCAGTGTTGGTGGCCGTGTCAATCAGTTTCCTTTCCATCACAAAAGAACAGAGGGAAATGCCAAGGAGAGACTGTTGAAAGACAGAGAGAGAGAGAGAGAGAGAGAGAGAGAGAGAGAGAGAGACAGAGAGAGAGAGAAGACAAAGAGAAAGGATAGGATAGTTCGTAAAACAGAAATCCCTAAAACATTCAGCTGGGCAGAGAGAGTGAAGATAGGGGGAAAGGATTGGACAGATTGTAAAACAGAAATTCCTTAAACATTCAGCTGGGCAGAGAGAGAGAGAGAGAGAGAGAGAGAGAGAGAGAGAAGACAGGGGGAAAGGATTGGATAGTTTGTAAAACAGGAATTCCTTAAACATTCAGCTGGGCAGAGAGAGAGAGAGAGAGAGAGAGAGAGAGAGAGAGAGAGAGAGAGAGAGAGAGACGACAGGGGGAAACGATTGGATAGTTTGTAAAACAGAAATTCCTTAAACATTCAGCTGGGCAGAGAGAGAGAGAGAGAGAGAGAGAGAGAGAGAGAGAGAGTGAGAGAGAGAGAGAGAGAGAGAGAGAGAGAGAGAGAGAGAGAGAGAGACGACAGGGGGAAACGATTGGATAGTTTGTAAAACAGAAATTCCTTAAACATTCAGCTGGGCAGAGAGAGAGAGAGAGTGAGAGAGAGAAAGTGAGAGAGAGAGAGAGAGAGAGAGAGAGAGAGAGAGAGAGAGAGAGAGAGACACTTTGATATTTTATTGTCATTACCAAAGAGGTCTTTTGAGAGAGAGAGAGAGAGAGAGAGAGAGAGAGAGAGAGAGAGAGAGAGAGAGAGAGAGAGAGAGAGAAGACAGGGGGAAAGGATTGGATAGTTTGTAAAACAGAAATTCCTTTAAAAAAAAAAACATTCAGCTGGGCAGAGAGAGAGAGAGAGAGAGAGAGAGAGAGAGAGAAGACAGGGGGAAAGGATTGGATAGTTCGTAAAACAGAAATTCCTAAAATATTGAGAGACCATGACACTAAAATCAGACTTACACTAAGCTTAATAAACTATAAACCTTTCCTTATTTATGGAAGAAACAAAATTTCACTCTGATATACAACATTCAGCTCCAGTGAATTTGATGGTAGGTTTGGATATTTCATCTAGTTCTGATGAATTTCTAACCAGTGTCCCCAATTCAGTTCAGGAGTTCACCCCCCCCCCCCCCCCCCCCCCCGCCAACTGCATGAGTTCAACGCCCCTGCCTACTGCCAAGGGCCATAACCATACCTGGGCTGACTTGTCTGACCTTGACATCATCTTCCATCTTGATCCAAATAAGAACTGTTTAGAAGAAATATTGTCCAATAAGAACTGTTTAGAAGAAATATTGTCCAATAAGAACTGTTTAGAAGAAATATCGTCCAATCACTCGCTGCCCATTATTTTTCATTCACTGTAGAAATCTGTAGTTTGAATGCTACCAAAAATTGCAAATCTATGCAGTTAAAAGAATCTACGTCATACTACCAGTGAGTCACCATTCAACAAACAGTCCTGTGTTTTAACATTTCAATCTCCATTTGGTCATCAATTCCCTCCCTCTGTCACTCTTCAACAACACAGTCCTGTGTTTCCAATGATCTCCCCATCTGGTCATCAATTCCCTCAAGTCAGCTAACTGGTGAAGACTAAAATCAGATGACTTTCAGCTGGGGAACCTTTGACTGGGCACATATTGCTTATAGCCCAGCCGACTGCAAAGGGCCATATCAGGGCTGTGCCCTGCAGGAGAAGTGGCCGATGGAGTCGACATCTTCTTATAAATTCTTCGAAATCTCTCAGGGTCTTTCTTGAGCCGCTGGTAGTAACGTCGATTTTGTTCTCGTCGCTTCTCCTTCTCACGTAGCAGGGCTGGAAAAATAAACATACTCTTCTCACTGTACTGCAACTCAATAATGCTACACACTACCTCCCACCCCACTCCATTCCTGCAAAAAGAACTGTGCTTTAATCCAGTTAGAAATGTCATGTATCCAGCGATACCTGTTAAAAGGTTTTTCGTCAGTACTGTATCTGTGCCTGAAGTCTTGCAGCACAAAATGTAAGGGAAATGGACTGGTAAATAAATCACAAAATAAGGGGGAATACACCAATCAATCACAAAAAAAAATGAATAATCAATTATTCCACTTTCAACTGTTCTTTCCACAATGTGTCTACAAGTTTCATATATTAAAAAAAAAAAAAAAAAAAAAAAAAGGTGACTGCATGGAAAACACATTCTGGAATCTCCTGTGGCCGGTGCACTCCAAGACACAGTTCACGCCCTCTGCCCAGGGTTGTGTTTCTTTCCTTTCTGTCTCTCCCGATAGCGGCGCATGCGTTCCCTGGTGAAGAGTTTCACCCGTTCATAGCGCTCTGGGTTGCTTTTCAGTCGCTGCCACTTTGTTGGCACCTGGGGCTGGGGGGTTCCCTGTTCCAACCACACTGCAAGGAACAAAGGGCTGCCGTCAGACGCTTACCACCAACACGCTCACCTCTCCCTAACATCTACTACAGTTTGTGTTGGAAGGTTAACGTCCCAAGTCCTGTTCAACGTTTATCTTGGAAATAATCATTATCAGGAAAAAACCCATTTCAAGTCAATACTTTGTGCTTTTTGGTCGACTGTGGAATCCCTCATAATTCCCCATCATGAGCTGGGCAAAACAAGAAAATTTCTATCTGCAGTTTCTTTCAGTTATCACTATTTGCTGTGACAGAGAGTGGGCATTGTTCTTATTTTTGTCCCTTCTTGTGTGTTCAACGGTCTTTCGAGTTGTTCCTTCGCTTCCATGGCATGTAGCGATCCTTCAAGACCCGTGCGCAACGTTCCGGATCATTCTTCAGTCGCTGCCAGTACCGTCTGTTTATTTCTTGTCGCTTAAGTTTTCTGAGCCACGCTGGAAACAAAAAAAGGAATAGATCCGTCATCCTCTGAACATAGACACAACGCTTTGGAGCTCTGGAGAGGCAGTCAAAATTAAAGGAGTGTTACAATGTAAGTCACTATATTACTGAAACATACTGTCAAATGGTCTGTGTCATTCTTCAGTCGCTGCCAGTACCGTCTGTTTATTTCTTGTCGCTTTAGTTTTCTGAGCCACGCTGGAAACAAAAAAAGGAATAGATCCGTCATCCTCTGAACATAGACACAACGCTTTGGAGCTCTGGAGAGGCAGTCAAAATTAAAGGAGTGTTACAATGTAAGTCACTATATTACTGAAACATACTGTCAAATGGTCTGTCCAGAACTTCAAATACATCCGTCCATAGAGCAGATAGTGCAGCACATTCAGCAAATGAAATGCACATAGAGGAAAGCAGGATTACCATACCATACAGCGATGAATTACCGATGGCTCTGTTTGGTAAAAAGGGACATAAATCGTAACACTTTCTTTTCCACCTTGGAACCCCTCCCATCACCACCATCCTCACTACTGCCCCCCCCCCCCCCACCCCCCCATTTTGACTAACAGTGAGAGTGTGAAGAGTCTTCATGCTTTTGTTACTAACAAGGTTTTATTTGTCTGGTTTCATGTTCACTGTGAAGTCTTCATACTGATGTTACCAACAAGGTTTTATCTGTCTTGTTTTATGTTCACTGTGAAGTCTTCATACTGATGTTACCAACAAGGTTTTATTTGTCTGCTTTTACCTTCACTGGCTATCCAAAAAAAATCTGAAGAGTTGACAAGTCCAAGAAACAATAATAAACAAATAACTCTTTCACTCTCTCTCTCTCTCACACACACACACACACACACACACCACACACACATGCGTGCACGCCTGCACCTACAAGAACATGACCACAAAAAAAAAACAAGACCTGGCAGATAAAAGCGAACTTAGGCAATGCAGCTGAGCTGTGTTGCCCCCTTGTTTAGTGCTGCAGGATGCCAGAATGATCAACATACATCAGTGCAGTACAGCTGTGTTGCCCCCTTGTTTAGTGCTGCAGGATGCCAGTATGATCAACATACATCAGTGCAGTACAGCTGTGTTGCCCCCTTGTTTAGTGCTGCAGGATGCCAGTATGATCAACATACATCAGTGCAGTACAGCTGTGTTGCCCCCTTGTTTAGTGCTGCAGGATGCCAGTATGATCAACATACATCAGTGCAGTACAGCTGTGTTGCCCCCTTGTTTAGTGCTGCAGGATGCCAGTATGATCAACATACATCAGTGCAGTACAGCTGTGTTGCCCACTTGTTTAGTGCTGCAGGATGCCAGTATGATCAACATACATCAAAGGCTCCTGTCAGATGGCAAAGAGGGTGGAGGGAGAGGGAGGGAAGAGTAAGAACAGCACACACATTCCTAGGTCCACAACTTTCTCTGGTGCCAATCGATGGTTTCAAAAGCCTGGACGTGCCTGATCCTGCGACCCTGATATCCGAGTTCAAGTGTCAGATTACATGTCCATGCTTGTCCTGACACTGCTTTTCATTTTGTTCTTTCTTCACTCATCCCAACGTCCATACCATTTTTGTTCTTTCTTCACTCATCCCAACATCCATACCATTTTTGTCCTTTCTTCACTCATCCCAACATCCATACCATTTTTGTCCTTTCTTCACTCATCCCAACATCCATACCATTTTTGTCCTTTCTTCACTCATCCCAACATCCATACCATTTTTGTCCTTTCTTCACTCATCCCAACATCCATACCATTTTTGGGAAGTAGCAGGGGGGTGTAAGTTGTGTCTGTGAAAATTTTAAAAAGAAAAGTTACTGGTTCCACGGACAAACTAGACAAACGGATTACAGGACAAAACATGACGCATTTCAACCTCTTTGGTCTCCTTCAGGCAAAACAAACAACATTTTGGACAAAGAAAACCAAGAACGAACAATCACTTCTCTTGTCATATACGGTGCAAAATGTGTCTGTAAAAGTCCGATTGGAAAAAGTCTTTAACACAGGTGTGTGCATGACACCACACTGCCCCCCTCACTCGTCTTGTTCTTCAATGGCTCTAGGATCGCTGACCATCAGATCCACTGCAAGACTCCAAGAGTGCATTCTAATGATTCTGACTGGAGATTACCAGAGCTTCAGTAGCATTACAGATCTACAGTGTTAATTACCAAACTGTGTTTGTGACGTCCTTTGTAGTCTATGACATGCTTACCACACTAAAAGTATGAGAACCATCAGGCTCAGTGGAAAGCGGCTCAACACACAGACAGGTCGAGGTGCTCTGTACCACCAAGCCACTGCACAGGCTGTGCAGGCACCTCCTGCACTGAAAACAGTCTCTGTTGTCAAAGACCATGTGTATGGTTACAATGGTCCATGTATCTTAACTGTTCAACAGCCACATCTGTCACCAACATGGTCAAGGCAAACTAAGATTCTCTCTCTCTCTCTCACACACACACACACACAGTGACAGAGAGAGACAGAGACAAAGACAGAGACAAAGCCAGAATCACAACTGATTATTTGTATTTTCCTTTTATCAAAACTAACAGGCCCAGTTACAATGAAAGAAAACAAACTTCAAACAATACTTGTATTTTCTTATTTCATCACGCATCAGAGGGTGAGAAAGGGAGGAGGGGGAGGGGGGAGTGAGAGAGATGCAGACAGACAGCATGAATTAAGTAAGAGTAAAACCAATTCTTGAGAGATCACACACACACCACACAACACACACACACACCACCGCGCGCGCGCCGCGCGCGCGCGCAGGCACAAGCACACACACACACACACACACACACACACACTGACACACACACACACGCGCGCGCACGCGCGCCTGCACGCACATGCACACGCATACACACACGTACGTATACATATTCAAGGGGCTGGTCATATCTTCATATCTTCTTTTCCGTCACTAAAAATTATTCTATCAAGAATTACAGTTCCACTCATCCTAACATTTTAGCAGTCCATTAAGAGAAAGGAGGGATGGGGTGGGGGTCAAGGACAAACTGTATTCTATTTCAAGGGAAAGAGGGGGATGGGGTGGGGGTCGAGGACAAACTGTATTCTATTTCAAGGGAAAGAGGGGGATGGGGTGGGGGTCGAGGACAAACTGTATTCTATTTCAAGGGAAAGAGGGGGATGGGGTGGGGGTCGAGGACAAACTGTATTCTATTTCAAGGGAAAGAGGGGGATGGGGTGGGAGTCGAGGACAAACTGTGTTCTATTTCAAGGGAAAGGGGGGGATGGGGTGGGGGTTGAGGACAAACTGTATTCTATTTCACATCTGCTGCCCACATTGTTTCTCCAGACTAACATGAACAGAAGCGGTTTAGAGACCGCTGTATTTCAATAATCAATTGAAACCAAAGTTGTCAGACTAGAGTAGACACACCTTACCCGGGTTGTTCTGATCCAGACTTGCATGCACTGAATGGCAGTGGTATTAAGTACTGTTTTCACACAGACCCAACCATAGACAGAAACCAGAAACCATTCTGATCCAGACTTAGATGCACTGGATGGCAGTGGTATTAAGTACTGTTTTCACACAGACCCAACCATGGACAGAAACCAGAAACCATTCTGCAGGCAATCCTGTGTCCTGTTTTTCTTTTTTTTTGAGAAACTATCTAACGGCAAGAACAGGAACAATGGTGAAGTTCAGGATGTATGACAATGAGATTTACTGATTTCGTATGTCCTGGGGGTTTTACATTTTGCCTGATCTTTCTACCTTCATCACAATTTCACAAGCATTGTAATGGGTTTCATCTAGCCCAGAAAACACACACACACACACACACACACACACACACACACACACACACACACACAAAATTACAGAACAACAGAAAAGTCTCTGGTTCACTCATATTTCCCACTTTAACAAAACTTCCATTATTCGCAGAGAAAAGAATGTGTAACAGTAATATGTGTACCCTAAAGCAGTGCACATATCAAGTTCATATCTGTACTGGCTCCACCCTCAAGACATTTTGCCAGCATACAAACATCAAATGGGAGTGAAATCAACATATTAGAAAATAAAATAAAACAGAAGACAAAATGCAGCCAGCCATTTTTCAGAGGATTCATCATGAAAACAGTGATATGTTGTCTTTTCCATAATCACGTCTGCCCTGTCCATGTCTTCAGGAGCCTCAGACTCATGAAACATGGGCAACACCTGGAGTTGAATGAAGGGGCCCCTTGTTTTCTCCCCTGGTTTTCACTGTTTTGCTGCTGGTCACTTCATCTCACCATTCACAGCCACATTTCCACCGCTGGGGGGGAATACACAGCCACATTTCCACTGCTCCAAGTTTCCAATGATGACAGAGGAAGACTGATCAACCACACTCAGGAGATAAATGAATGATTCAGGATAGGCGAGTCCATAAAGTCAAATAAATTCCTCCTGATCAACCACACTCAGGAAATAAATGAATGATTAAGGATAGGTGAGTCCATAAAGTCAAATACATTCCTCATCCTAAACATCTATTTCTAAGTGGACATACCACGCCTTCGCAAATCTACAAATCATTCAGCTACAAGTGTCTGAACTGCAAAAGTTGACATAGAAAACATTGGTCCACATAACTCAACTCTACTGAAAATGGTATCTCCATGCAAAGAAGCGCAGCGATTAAATCATCCACATGTGAAAGCGAGACCATTAATCTAAAGTCACACACGTAATCAGGCATTAGAAGGCTGTCTTTTGTTTTCATAAAAAGCTCACATTTGGGGGACAGGAATCTGCCGCAGTTTAGAAAACACAGTCACACAGTCCATCAACACTCCACTGTGCAGTCCATGACACTCAGTACAGACATTCCATCAACACTCCACTGTGCAGTCCATGACAGTCAGTACAGACAGTCCATTAACACTCCACTGTGCAACCCATGACAGTCAGTACAGACAGTCCATCAACACTCCACTGTGCAGTCCATGACAGTCAGTACAGACAGTCCATCAACACTCCACTGTGCAGTCCATGACAGTCAGTACAGACAGTCCATCAACACTCCACTGTGCAACCCATGACAGTCAGTACAGACAGTCCATCAACACTCCACTGTGCAGTCCATGACAGTCAGTACAGACAGTCCATCAACACTCCACTGTGCAGTCCATGACAGTCAGTACAGACAGTCCTTCAACACTCCACTGTGCAGTCCATGACAGCCAGTATAGACAGACATTCCACCAACGCTCCACTGTGCAGTCCATGACAGTCCAGACGGACAGTCCATCAACACTCCACTGTGCAGTCCATGACAGTCAGTACAGACATTCCACAACACTCCACTGTGCAGTCCATGACAGTCAGTACAGACAGTCCATCAACACTCCACTGTGCAGTCCATGACAGTCAGTACAGACAGTCCTTCAACACTCCACTGTGCAGTCCATGACAGTCAGTACAGACAGACATTCCACAACACTCCACTGTGCAGTCCATGACAGTCAGTACAGACATTCCATCAACACTCCACTGTGCAGTCCATGACAGCCAGTACAGACATTCCACCAACACTCCACTGTGCAGTCCATGACAGTCCAGACAGACAGTCCATCAACACTCCACTGTGCAGTCCATGACAGTCAGTACAGACAGTCCTTCAACACTCCACTGTGCAGTCCATGACAGTCAGTACAGACAGTCCTTCAACACTCCACTGTGCAGTCCATGACAGCCAGACATTCCACCAACACTCCACTGTGCAACCCATGACAGTCAGTACAGACATTCCATCAACACTCCACTGTGCAGTCCATGACAGTCAGTACAGACATTCCATCAACACTCCACCGTGCAGTCCATGACAGTCAGTACAGACAGTCCATCAACACTCCACTATGCAGTCCATGACAGTCAATACAGTCCTTCAACACTCCACTGTGCAGTCCATGACAGTCAGTACAGACACAGTCCATCAACACTCCACTGTGCAGTCCATGACAGTCAGTACAGACATTCCATCAACAGTCCACTGTGCAGTCCATGACAGTCAGTACAGACAGACATTCCATCAACACTCCACTGTGCAGTCCATGACCAGTATGTACATTCCATCAACACTCCACTGTGCAGTCCATGACAGTCAGTACAGACATTCCATCAACACTCCACTGTGCAGTCCATGACAGTCAGTACAGACAGTCCATCAACACTCCACTGTGCAGTCCATGACAGTCAGTACAGACAGACATTCCATTAACACTCCACTCTGCAGTCCATGACAGTCAGTACAGACAGTCCTTCAACACTCCACTGTGCAGTCCATGACAGTCAGTACAGACAGTCCATCAACACTCCACTGTGCAGTCCATGACGGTCAGTACAGACATTCCATCAACACTCCACTGTGCAGTCCGTGACAGTCAGTACAGACAGTCTATCAAAACTCCACTGTGCAGTCCATGACAGTCAGTACAGACAGACATTCCATCGACACTCCACTGTGCAGTCCATGACAGTCAGTACAGACAGTCCATCAACACTCCACTGTGCAGTCCATGACAGTCAGTACAGACAGTCCTTCAACACTCCACTGTGCAGTCCATGACAGTCAGTACAGACATTCCATCAACACTCCACTGTGCAGTCCATGACAGTCAGTACAGACAGTCCTTCAACACTCCACTGTGCAGTCCACGACAGTCAGTACAGACAGACATTCCACAACACTCCACTGTGCAGTCCATGACAGTCAGAACAGACATTCCATCAACACTTCACTGTGCAGTCCATGACAGTCAGTATAGACATTCCATCAACACTCCACCGTGCAGTCCATGACAGTCAGTACAGACAGTCCTTCAACACTCCAATGTGTAGTCCATGACAGTCAGTACAGACAGACAGTCCATCAACACTCCACTGTGCAGTCCATGACAGTCAGTACAGACAGTCCTTCAACACTCCACTGTGCAGTCCATGACAGTCAGTACAGACAGTCCATCAACACTCCACTGTGCAGTCCATGACAGTCAGTACAGACAGTCCTTCAACACTCCACTGTGCAGTCCATGACAGTCCAGACAGACATTCCATCGACACTCCACTGTGCAGTCCACAACAGTCGATACAGTCCTTCAACATTCCACTGTGCAGTCCATGACAGTCCAGACAGACATTCCATCGACACTCCACTGTGCAGTCCACAACAGTAGATACAGTCCATCAACACTCCACTGAGCAGTCCACTAGTCGATACACATAATCCATCAACACTCCACTGTGCAGTCCACAACAGTCGATACAGATAAACAGTCCCTTGACAAGAAGACAGCAACATGGCGGGCCCCAACATGGAGCAACAGACAGGATGCAGGAAGACAGAAAGTCAAATTAAACACCAGACACACACACAGAGTTAGGTAACTGTGTCTTACTTTCTCTTAACTATTCAATGCCTAGATTGCGAAAGAATTAACTTTCTCATACTAATTCTATGCCTAGACTGCAAAAGAAAGAAACTTTCTCATAACAATTCTATGCCTAGACTGTGAAAGAATGAACTTTCCCATAACAATTCTATGCCTAGACTGTGACAGAATGCAACTTGGCTTTTCAGCCTTTGGCACTGCATTGAAGTGGAAAGAAGTGTGAAGACAGTACTTGACACAGTCAACATCAATGCCATGATTTATTCAACAGACAAGGGACAATACCCAGTCCTGTCTTTGATTCCTCTATTGCCTCCTTTGTGTTATAATGCTGCTTAAATCAGAGACTGACTCTACATATAACTAATGAATCACAGAAACATAAAGAATGCCTTCTTCATGTGACTGCCCAAAACCACATGATCTGTCAACCCCCGACCCCCCACCAATGTTGCCAAAACAAAAGTAACAATGCCTTGTGTTCTGTAATCTCAGGCCCACAGAATCCTTCCTCTCTTTCAAACGTTCTGTAATCCCAGGCCTATGGAATCCTTGCTCTCTTTCAAAGGTATCTCCTGATGTGCACAGTGTCAACCAAGCACTCTCATGGTCAGAGGCGTGGATCATGTGGCCTGAGAACTGAAGTGCAAGTCTTTGCGCTGCCTGAGCTGCTGCTGCCTGTCCTTCCTCCTCCTCCATTCCATGGCTTTCCTCATGTTATACAGGCGCCGTCTCTCTGGGTCCTGCCTCAGTCGCCTCCAGTACAATCGGCTGTTCAGCCGGTGCTTCTCTGCGGGACTCAGCTTAGACACCCCAGCCACACCCAGGCCCGCCGCCAAGCTGCTCCTCTGACATGCCAATGCCGACGCTGTGGTAAAGAAGCTGCCGATACGACATGCCATGCCCCAGCTATCTTCCATGACTGGAAAGAAACAAAGGGGCTGCTGTCATTGGCTGTACACGGGCATCATGCACACATCTTACTTCTTGCTGACAAACTACTCTTTAGTGGGCGGAACTATTTGTGCCTGCTTATGAAGGTTATGGAGGGGGGCTTGGTGGGTGGGGAGGGGAGGAGGGGAGGAGGGGGGCACAGAGGCAGAGAGAGAGGGGGGAGAGCAGAGAGAGAGAGACAGAGACCGTGGTGTGTGTGTGTGTGTGTGTGTGTGTGTGTGTGTGTGTGTGTGTGTGTGTGTGTGTGGAGAGACAGTGTTGTGTATGTGTGTGTGTGTGTGTGAGTAAGTGAGGGACTGCCTGCACACATGCACTTGACACATGCGCGTATGCACATATGTATCATTGTATGTGTGTACAAGTGTGTATATGTGTGTGTGTACGTGGGTGAGTGGGTGGGTGGTGTGGTAATGGTGGTGGTTGCTGACACAGAGAGAGAGAGAGAGAGAGAGAGGACGAGAGAGAGAGAGAGAGAGAGAGAGAGTGTGTGTGTGTGTGTGTGTGTGTGTGTGTGTGTGTGTGAGCATGTATGTGCGTGTGTGTGAGTGCATATACTTTTCAGCTGTCCATGCATGCATACAATGTGTACAGACATGTAAGATATTTCTTAAGTGTTTAAACAACATTTGTGCAAATAAAGCACGTTTGTTTGTTTGGTTTTTTTTTTTTTTTTTAGAATCTTCGATTTCTGAGCACTAAACATTCCAGCAGAATGACACTGGCATAACATAATATTTGACAATATTCATATTCACTGTTGACACGCTATAATGAGATGCTGCTGAGTGACTGACAGAACGCTACACGCTTTGCCCACTACCACTCAATTTCTCTCACAACAATCATATATTCATCCACATCTTTCTCTACTGTCAAACTGTAAATCAGAGATTTGGACCCGTTTTAATATTTATCATGTCAGCTCCTTCATATGAACGAAATACTGTTGCCACGGACTGACAGTTTTGTTTTATCTGTACAATTACTTTTCAATATCTTATACCAGTGTTAGTAACTTTCACCATTCTAATTTGTGATTCACATTACATTTTGTGTTTTGTACTTATGCTGAAAATCAAAGGGAATTTTTAAAAACGAGTCTGTGATTTAATGTGATCTTTCAAAATGAAACTGCCATATCAAAGACACTGAAGTCAGCATAATAGAAATACAACCTACACAGTTTGAAGAAGATATAAACAATGGCATGACAAAATCTATGAACAACAGCATGAAGACTATCAAATCATTCCACACACCAGATGACATAAACTTTAACAACACAAAAACAGTAAATCCAGACTATCACGAAAAGATGAATCTTAGGTTTTGCCTCTTACATCAAAAATGAACATTTCTTGATCAATAAACATTCTTTGCAATATCAGTATTAATGGTGAAATAAATAAACTATTATACCAAACAAGTATAGTAATAAACAACGTAAAAAAAAGTTTTGACTATTTCAGACTAGATTGGAGCAAAATTTGCCTGTTTCTATTTGAGAGAGACAGACAGACAGAAGGACAGACAGACAGACAGAGGGAGACAGACAGACGGAGGGAGAGAGAAGAAAAGAGACATGGATGCCTTTTTGACAAGACTAAGTGCCATTAGCCAATTTTCAATCTTGAAAGACAGAGAGAGAGAGAGAGAGAAGAGAGAGAGAGAGAGATAGAGAGAGAGAGAGAGCGAGCGAGAGAGAGAGAGAGAGAGAGAGAGAGAGAGAGATTCTTCCTTTTGGCTTTTTTTTACCTATTAAAATATCTTTTCCACAGAAAAATTAATCACACATTTCTTGGTAAAGTTCTGTTTCACGACATGCCTCATTACAGAACCTATCTTAACTGAAAATTCCAAGCGTTATACATTCAATGTTTGAATATGAATTAGCAAATGTTTATTACCAATGGTTGGCTTGTTGACTGAATTTACTAGTTTATCACAGTGCTGCTGCTGGGGTTCTCCTTCCATCTTCACACTTCAGACACTTTGCTGCCGTTTTTGTGACGGAAGTCAGTTATGTTTATTGATCATAAAACAGTAATTATGCATGAAAATACGTCATATCATGTATATGTCTTTAAATTTTGAATTTGTGAAGAAATCCGTAGAATCTTACCAGAGATGTTTTAATTGCTAAAAATGTGACAATGGAAAAATAAAGAGAGCGTAGCATCAAATGTTGACTTTGGTAAATTTTATTCTAAAAGGTATTTGATATAAGTCCACCAATTAACATGGACAAATGAATTACAAGACAACACACAATGTGTTTCGATGTCTCAGTCTTCAGGCAAGATAAACAACACTCTGAACAACGAAAATGAAGAAAGAGCAATCAGTCATCTTTTTGTATTCAGCACAAGATAAGTGTTCAAGATTTATATTTGAACAAGCATTCTTACAAAGCCATTTTGTGCCCTTTGCAAAGGCTACATTTGGCCACTTGCCTTTTAGGCAAAAATCAGAGAGACCCTCTTTCAGTCAATTATCAAGTCAGTACAAATCCTCCACTTGGAGAACACAATATGTGACAGGGGTGCGCGTCACGCAATTTATGCCAGCATCACAGCATGCATGAATATTACCATGAAACCAGTTCCCCAATTTTAGGCTCATAAAAGTAGAGCTTCACTCAAGTTCCTTATTCATTCACAGCCCCCGCCATGGCTATCCCAAGGTTCATCACAGGTTTCCTTTCCATTCAATCCACCATCGCTTACCTCACTCTAGACACTGAAATCTTATAAAGCACTATGAGGTTGTTCACAAAATTAATTTACCTGATGTTCAAATTTCTTCTGCAGGGAAAGCTCAACTGACAAAAGTCAGAAGAAGCAAAGAACTCATAAATGATAAAACATGGGTGTGAAAAACTGTGTGTTGGCGTATCTTACAACAAATTGTGGCCATTGTACAAGTCGACAAAGGAGGCTGAACAAAATCCACACCTTCCATCAAAGCCCCATCTTCACAATTCCACGGAGGGAAAGTCACTTCACAACATACCGCACTACAGACCTCCACCAAGTCAACAGTCTTGCTCGTCTGATGAATGGCTGATCTTGTTGGTCTTCACAATTCCACGAAGGGAAAGTCACTTCACAACATACCGCGCTACAGACCTAGAGACACACCAACCTCCACCAAGTCAACAGTCTTGCTCGTCTGATGAATGGCTGATCTTGTTGGTCAATCTCACCAGCGCTACTTCCATCAGTGCTAACATATCAGCGCTACCTCCACCAGTGTTAACATTATCAGTGCTACCTCCATCAGTGTTAACATTCTCAGTGCTACCTCCATCAGTGCTAACATTCTCAGTGCTACCTCCATCAGTGCTAACATTCTCAGTGCTACCCCCATCAGTGTTAACATTCTCAGTGCTACCTCCAGTGTTAACATTATGTGCCACCTCCATCAGTGTTAACATTCTCAGTGCTAACTTCATCAGTGTTAACATTCTCAGTGCTACCTCAATTAGTCTTAACATTACCAGTGCTACCTCCATCAGTGTTAACATTATCAGTGCTACCTCCATCAGTGTTAACATTATCAGTGTTAATTTCATCATTGCTAACATTATCAGTGCTACCTCCATCAGTGCTAACATTCTCAATGCCACCTCCATTAGTCTTAACATTCTCAGAGCTACCTCCATCAGTGTTAACATTATCAGTGCTACCTCAATTAGTCTTAACATTATCAGTGCTACCTCCATCAGTGCTAACATTCTCAATGCTACCTCCATCACTGTTAACATTATCAGTGCTACCTCCAGCAGTGTTAACATTATCAGTGCTAACTCAATTAGTCTTAATATTCTCAGTGCTACCTCCATCAGGGTTAACATTCTCAGTGCTACCTCCATTAGTCTTAACATTACCAGTGCTACCTCCATCAGTGTTAACATTATCTGTGCTACCTTCATCAGTGTTAACATTCTCAGTGCTACCTCCATCAGAGTTAACATTCTCAGTGGTACCTCCATCAGTGTTAACATTATCAGTGCTACCTCTATCAGTGTTAACATTATCAGTGCTACCTCCATCAGTGTTAACATTCTCAGTGCTACCTCAATTAGTCTTAACATTACCAGTGCTACCTCCATCAGTGTTAACATTACATCATCAGTGTTAACATTATCAGTGCTACCTCAATTAGTCTTAACATTCTCAGTGCTACCTCCATTAGTCTACATTACCAGTGCTACCTCCATCAGTGTTAACATTATCAGTGCTACCTCCATCAGTGTTAACATTCTCAGTGCTACCTCCATCAGTGTTAACATTCTCAATACTACCTCCATCACTGTTAACATTACCAGTGCTACCTCCATCAGTGTTAACATTATCAGTGCTACGTCATTCAGTGTTAACATTATCAGTGCTACCTTCATCAGTGTTAACATTCTCAATGCTACCTCCATCAGTTTTAACATTATCAGTGCTACGTCAATCAGTGTTAACATTCTCAGTGCTACCTCCATCAGTTTCAACATTATCAGTGTTAACATTATCAGTGCTACCTCCATTAGTCTTAACATTACCAGTGCTACCTCCATTAGTCTTAACATTATCAGTGCTACCTCCATCAGTGTTAACATTCCCAGTGCTACCTCCATCAGTGTTAACATTATCAGTGCTACCTCAAAGAGTCTTAACATTATCACTGCTACCTCAAACAGTCTTAACATTCTCAGTGCTACCTCCATCAGTGTTAACATTCTCAGTGCTACCTCCATTAGTGTTAACATTATCAGTGCTACCTCCATCAGTGTTAACATTCTCAGTGCTACCTCCATCAGTGTTAACATTCTCAGTACTACCTCAATTAATCATAACATTACTAGTGCTACCTCCATCAGTGTTAACATTATCAGTGCTACCTCCATCATTCTCAGTGCTACCTCCATCAGTGTTAACATTCTCAGTGCTACCTCAATTAGTCTTAGCATTCTCAGTGCTACCTCCATCAGTGTTAACATTATCAGTGCTACCTCAATTAGTCTTAACATTCTCAGTGCTAACTCCTTTAGTCTTAACATTACCAGTGCTACCTCCATGAGTGTAAACATTATCAGTGCTACCTCCACGAGTGTTAACATTATCAGTGCTAACTCCATCAGTGTCAACATTCTCAGTGCTACCTCCATCAGTGCTAACATTCTCAATGCTACCTCCATTAGTGTTAACATTATCAGTGCTACCTCCATCAGTGCTGACATTATCAGTGCTAACTTCATCAGTGTTAACATTATCAGTGCTACCCCCATCAGTGCTAACATTCTCAGTGCTACCTCCATTAGTGTTAACATTATCAGTGCTAACTTCATCAGTGTTAACATTATCAGTGCTACCTCCATCAGTGCTAACATTCTCAGTGCTACCTCAATTAGTGTTAACATTATCAGTGCTAACTTCATCAGTGTTAACATTATCAGCGCTACCTCCATCAGTGCTAACATTCTCAATGCTACCTCCATCACTGTTACTCCATCAGTGTTAACATCAGTGCTACGTCAATCTGTGTTAACATTCTTAGTGCTACCTCCATCAGTGTTAACATTATCAGTGCTACCTTCATCAGTGTTAACATTCTCAATGCTACCTCCTTCAGTTTTAACATTATCAGTGCTATGTCAATCAGTGTTAACATTCTCAGTGCTACCTCCATCAATTTTAACATTATCAGTGTTAACATTATCAGTGCTACATTCATCAGTGTTAACATTCTCAGTGCTTCCTCCATCAGTGTTAACATTCTCAATGCTACCTCCATCAGTGTTAACATTCTCAGTGCTACCTCCATCAGTGTTAACATTCTCAATGCTACCTCCATCAGTGCTACATTTATCAGTGTTAAAATTCTCAGTGCTTCATCAGAGTTAACATTCTCAGTGCTACCTCTTAAGAGCAGTATGCTGTGGAATGTTAACTTGTTGCAATATCCAATTTCACTCCAAATCTAAACACATATTACTTCTTACCATTACTGTAACCGTCATTGTTACTGTTACCTCAACAGCCTACCAACCAGTCAAAAGGTAAAACTCCAGTCGGCCGTTTTGAGTCAAAAACCAACTGTATGAACTCCACTGAGTCAAAAACCTCCGACTGTATGAAGCCCACCGAGTCAATGACCTCTGAATGTATGAAGCCCACAGAGTCAACGACCTCTAACTTTTTGAAGCCCACTAAGTCAAAAACCTCCGACTGTGTGAAGCCCACCAAGTCAAAGGCCTCTGACTGTGTGAAGCCCACCGAGACAAAGGCCTCTGACTGTGTGAAGCCCACCAAGTCAAAGACCTCCAACTGTATGAAGCCCACTGAGTCAAAGACGTCTGACTGAAGCCCACTGAGTCAGCGACCTCCAACTGTGTGAAGCCCACTGAGTCAGCGACCTCTGACTGTATGAAGCCCACCGAGTCAAAGACCTCTGACTGTGTGAAGCCCACTGAGTCAAAGACCTCTGACCGTATGAAGCCCACTGAGTCAAAGACCTCTGACTGTGTGAACCCACCGAGTCAAAGACCTCTGACCTTATGAAGCCCACTGAGTCAAAGACCTCTGACTGTGTGAGGCCCACTGAGTCAAAGACCTCTGACCGTATGAAGCCCACTGAGTCAAAGACCTCTGACTGAATGAACCCCACTGAGTCAAAGACCTCTGCCCACTGAGTCAAAGACCTCTGACTGTGTGAACCCACCGAGTCAAAGACCCCTGACTGTATGAAGCCCACTGAGTCAAAGACCTCTGACTGTGTGAGGCCCACTGAGTCAAAGACCTCTGACTGGGTGAACCCACCGAGTCAAAAGACCTCTGACTGTATGAAGCCCACTGAGTCAAGGACCTCTGACTGTGTGAAGCCCACTGAGTCAAAGTCCTCTGACTGTGTGAAGCCCACCGAGTCAAAGACCTCTGACCGTATGAAGCCCACTGAGTCAAAGTCCTCTGACTGTGTGAAGCCCACTGAGTCAAAGACCTCTGACCGTATGAAGCCCAGAGTCAAAGACCTCTGGCTGTATGAAGCCCACTGAGTCAAAGACCTCTGACTGTATGAAGCCCTGAGTCAAAGACCTCTGACTGTATGAAGCCCACCGAGTCAAAGACCTCTGACCGTATGAAGCCCACTGAGTCAAAGACCTCTGACTGTATGAAGCCCACCGAGTCAAAGACCTCTGACTGTATGAAGCCCACTGAGTCAAAGACCTCTGACTGTGCGAAGCCCACTGAGTCAAAGACCTCTGACTGTATGAAGCCCACCGAGTCAAAGACCTCTGACTGTGCGAATCCCACTGAGTCAAAGACCTCCGACTGCATGAAACCCAGAGTCAAAGACCTCTGACTGTGCGAATCCTACTGAGTCAAAGACCTCTGTATGAAGCCCACTGAGTCAAAGACCTCTGACTGCATGAAGCCCACAGTCAAAGACCTCTGACTGTATGAAGCCCAGAGTCAAAGACCTCTGACTGTGTGAAGCCCAGAGTCAAAGACCTCTGACTGTATGAAGCCCACTGAATCAAAGACCTCTGACTGTGTGAACCCCATCGAGTCAACTCCCATATCAACACCAGGCACAGGTCACCAGAGCTACCTCATCTCTCTTTCTTTGTGTAACGTAACTCGCACTGCATCATTCTACCTCATCTCACTTTCTTTTTGAAACCTAACTCATACTGCATCATTCTACCTCATCTCTCTTTCTTTGTAAAACGCAAGGCATACCGCATCATTCTACCTCATCTTTCTTTGCGAAACGTAACTCACACTGCATCATTCTACCTCATCTCTCGTTCTGTGTGAAATATAACTCATACTGCATCGTTCTACCTCATCTCTTTCTTTGTGAAACGTAACTCGTACTGCATCATTCTACCTCATCTCTCTTTCTTTGTGAAACGTTAAGTCATACTGCATTATTCTACCTCATCTCTCTTTCTTTGTGAAACGTAACTCGTACTGTATCATTCGCATGTTTTTCCAGTAGTTTCTCTTCATTCTATTCTTGGCTTTCAACAGGTAGTCCTGGTATCGTTCCGGGTCTTGCCGGATGCGCTCCCGATAGCGGCGGCCTTTCTCGGCACTCTTTGACAGTCTGGCAGGGGACTGGCCACAGGGGTCGGGGGGGGATCCCTCCTGGGCCTCTGTCTGGCACTGCCGACCCACCAGCCCCAGCCCAGTGCTCTGGAAGACACAGGCAACACTTAGCGGCAACACTGGAGATCAGAGGACGATCCCATTCCTTTCTGAACCAAACTTCACATTCAGACACCTTACCTTCATCCCTCAGCACAAGGTAACCTACACTTTCTGTAAAATCCGTTTCAAAGATTGTGATCCCCTATTTTCAATGTTCATTTTCCTTCTTGTTCCTCCACATCTGCAATCTTGCTCAGTCAATGGCCAGGTGATCCCCAGTGTAGCCGCTTCCTCTGATTTTGGAAAAACTATGTGGAATGACGTGAAAGACATCAGACAGAAAGTGGCTGTTCCAAGATGTTTTGCACTATGTGTGGCGGTGACAGGCCGATAGATCATGCTCATGAGAGGAATGAATGTCATGACAGGGAGTCAGTTAAGGGAAATGACTCCTGAATTCCTTGTCAGTAATGTACAGAGCCGCTGCAGATCTCGATTATGATCAAGTCACTGAACGGTGAAAACTGGCATAAAGTCACTGAATTGTGAAAACCGGCATAAAGTCACTGAACTGTGAAAATCAGCATAAAGTCACTAAACGGTCAAAATTGGCATAAAGTCACTGAACTGTGAAAATCTTCATTAAGTCACTGAAATGTGAAAAATCAGCATCAAAATATGGTGTCCCAAATATACTGTACTCCTGATCTATCAGCCGAATGTCCACTGTTTTAACCAAAATAGTTCATGTTGGTGACCTTTACTGTAAGTAAATCAACAATCATGAATCCCAAAAACTTATCCAACAGACAGGTAAAAAGAGAAAGCATGGCATGAGAAAGATACACAGGAGACCAGCCTTTTCCAAATGTGGCAGCGACTCACTTGCAACATTTATTCTGGTTTACAAAAGATTCTATACAATTTCTTTCCTTCTGCAGTCTCACTTCCCACCCCTTCGAATGAGACTATAAACCGAGGTTCCGTGTGTGAACACACGCACAAAATCTTGCACACACCTAAAATCCCATCACCAATTTTCAGAAGAGAAGGCCAGTTTGGCCGTTGGTATGGATGACACATTACACATAGCATGCAATTTCCCTGAAGATGGAGTATGGCTGCCTTAATGGCGGGATAAAAAACGGTCATACACACATAACTCCAGACAGGCAGCGTCCGCAGGAGTATCAGCCTGCGTATGCAGAAAGAAAGAAAAGAAAAAAAAACTTCCCACCCCCCACCCCTTCCCCCAATTCGCTCTCACCCCTCACACTCACTTTGCCCCTTTCTCCTCTGTGCTGTGGCCTGTCATCATCTGTTTATGTGGCCTTGTTATCAGTCTGTTTATGTGGCCTTGTTATCAGTCTGTTTATGTGGCCTTGTTATCAGTCTGTTTATGTGGCCTTGTTATCAGTCTGTTTATGTGGCCTTGTTATCAGTCTGTTTATGTGGCCCTGTCATCAGTCTGTTTATGTGGCCTTGTTATCAGTCTGTTTATGTGGCCTTGTTATCAGTCTGTTTATGTGGCACCGTTATCAGTCTGTTTATGTGGCATTGTTATCAGTCTGTTTATGTGGCATTGTTATCAGTCTGTTTTGGCATTGTTATCAGTCTGTTTATGTGGCCTTGTTATCAGTCTGTTTATGTGGCCTTGTTATCAGTCTGTTTATTCCAACCCATACCCACAGCGGCCGACATTCTACAATCCTCATTCAGGCCACAGTCGATGTGGGGGTTATTAATGGACACATTTTTACTCCACATCACTTTGATCAAATCAAGGCTTAAAAAGAAACTATATCCAGACCTGTTCACCCATACAATGTCACCATATTTTGCACAAAAATGTGATGAATATGACAAACCAGTAAAAATAGGTTGAAATACAAAAAATCTGGAGAGGAAGTTCTTGAGCGGTAGTGGCATTTGTGGTGTATAACCATTGTGTTTCAGCGCTACAACCGAACAGTGACAGACAACTCGCACAACACAGAGCACGCAAACTTGTGTCTGGATGATGTTAGACCAATAGCAGGGACCCCCTGCTTTTACAAAACTTAACAAATCTGGAAGATGCATATACATTTTTAGGAAAATACGCTAACTTTAATTCAGAAATACACCAGTAGCAGCTGTAGGATAAACAGGTGTGTGTATCATCCACTGTGTGTCACTGTGGACCCTGTCAATGCCATTGGATTTTGGATTAATTCCTTACAATTTCATTTGCCCTTTCCAAACTGATCCCTTACAGTACACCACACTGCTTTCGATGGACTGGCAGAATTCAGGCTTTTCACAAAAAAAGGCTTTTTCAGTGTCATCATGTGACAAGGTGGTACTCTGCACTTCTTGTACTGGTAATAATATTTATCCAAGCATTAACTATCTCCACCACACTGGTCATCTGACTTAAAATGACTGACTAAGCACATGTCCCATCTTCCATCTGTGTGTTAGTGTGTGTGTTGGAGAGAGACAGAGAGAGAGAGAGAGAGAGAGAGAGAGAGAGACAGACAGACAGAGAGAGAGACTCAGAGAGAGTGTGTGTGTGTGCGTGCGAGAGTGTGTCTGTGTGTATATATGTGTGTGTGTGTTAATGAGCGAGTGTACGCACGCATGCACACCTTTGTGTAGGAACAAGAAAAGCCCTATAGAAGTACAAGATTAAAAAAAAACAAAGTGATGAGAAATAAGCTTAAGATTTGTAATGCATGCACACACACACACACACACACACACACACACACACACACACTATTATGACGGGACACGTCAAAAGGTATGCATTAATAATGAAACGACTCAGTTGGCTTCTGTTTAAGTTACACTGATCTCTTCCTTCTGTATCAACAACTCGCAGGTGGAAACGGATGAAAGAAAGGGAAGGAAGGAGGGTGGAAAACAGGAGCAAGGAGGGACAAGTCACTCTCATCTTCAAATCACACTCTGAAGACTCACATTTGCTGTCAGGTCTTTGAAGTCCAATCCACAGACAAAAAAGAACACAGAATTAGAAACAAAGAGGGGCCATCAATCAGAAACCCGCAGTGAAACTCAAGAAACCAGATTTCTCTACAGTGTCCCTATTTCAATGTCAGCACAGCTCAAGCTTTCTGGGAGTCTTTCATTATGCTGGCGTCAAAAGACATTTGTCCATCTCATCACACCAAATCAGACAAATAGCACAAGTTTGCATTTAATCAAAACATTGGAAAGTTCATTTGTATAGCCTGTCAAAACTAAGTCACCTGTGCAACACTGATTCTCTTTAACTCAATCAAGTCACAGTCAAAATGGACCAGTTTGTCCTTCAGATCACACAATTTTCGGCAATTTTCCCCAAATCATAAAAAATCAACCACTTCACCTAGGAGCATGAAACACACCACTGGACAGAAGAAACAATATGTTTATCAAAACTGCTCACCTTGAGAGTGGCATCTACACAGTTCACATGATGCAAATAATCCAAAATGAAACACATCTGCAGAAGAAAAAAACTTTTTGTGCACACTGTAATGCACTTCTTTATGCACTCTATCCTCCCACTAAAGTTCAGTTACACTTCTGAGCACTTATTACCTACAGAGAACAGTATATTTATGACAACTGCACAAAACACAAGAATTTGACCCAAACATGCTTGATCCACTCTCATGTTCCACACGTGTTCAAAATCGTGTGATCGCGGGAACTGTGAGTAGGACAATTCAAATCCGTATAAAACTGCTACAGAACGCAGAAAGAACGATCTAGGGGAAGCAACTGCAAAAAACAACAACAAACAAACCCTAAGCTGCCCCTAAAATGAGATTTATGGCCCTTTAATAAAAGGCTGTATGATTTAAAAATCGTCAAACTCTGTCAGAAGCATGCGTCCGACATGCCTTCAAGCAATGTGAACAGTGTCGGAAATGACTCGATTGAGTTAATAGAATTGTGCAGAAGACCAGCATGTAGAATTGTGTAGACAACAAGCATGTAGGCACAAGTCTACATGCTGGTCATATGCACAATTCTACATGCTTGTCTTATGCACAGTTCTACATGCTGGTCTTATGCACAATTCTACATGCTGGTCTTATGCACAATTGTACGAGCTGGTCTTATGCACAATTCTACATGCTGGTCTTATGCTCAATTCTACATGCTGGTCTTACACACAGTTCTACATTCTGATCATTCAGTGGGCTGTTTTCAACAGAAGCAGGACAGAAAAAAAAAGTGTACCACAAAAAGTCACTAACTGTAATAAATCAGTTTTTCAGTGTTGAGCACAAACAACCCTGACAACGACGATAATGCATCTCTCTCTCAACTACCACCTCTGACCTGTGACATACAATGAGGAGGGACTAAGACAGCGGAGCTGTGAAGGTCATTCACCTTGACAGAAAATAATTTCTTCTTTACTTTCACAGGCTTTAATCTGTACAACATTCTGGGAATCTTTCAGACACCTGGTGTGACTGATCAGCACCATTCTACTCCTGTTAAAATTCTATGCTGCATTGTTATTTCAATTAAAGTGCTGCATTTTTTCTGTAAAGTGGTATCACTGGAATATACGAATGTTTTCTTCTTTGTAATATCACTATGACAGTGTCAAATGTATAACTGTTGATATCTAAATGTGCGGACATAACCTACTGAAGATTTTCCATTTTCAAAGACTTTGGCCCTGACTTGAGGGGCAAGTTGATCTTCATGAACACAATCTGAGCCTTTGAGATAAACTGTATTTCAGTTTATTTCTTGCAGCAACAATTTCTTTTCAAAAGCAGGTTTCACTCTTTTCACACCACTGCTCAAATGAACATATGTTGCTTCCTCCCCAATCCCCCGCCCCAACAAAAATCTTGAAAACCACACCAAGATGCCACTTCATCCCAAAAAAGTCGCAAGTCAACACCCGAAACACACAAAGGAGTCATAAGTTGACACCCAAGACACAGAAAGAAGTCACAAGTCAACACCCAAGACACACAAAAAAGTCCCAAGTTCACACCCAGGACACACAAAGAAGTCACAAGTCAACACCTAAGACACACAAAGAAGTCCCCAGTCGACACCCAAGACACACAGAGAAGTTCCCAGTCGACACACAAAGAAGTTCCCAGTCGACACCCAAGACACCCAAAGAAGTTCCCAGTCGACACACAAAGAAGTCCCCAGTCGACACCCAAGACACACAAAGAAGTTCCCAGTCGACACACAAAGAAGTCCCCAGTCGACACCCAAGACACGCAAAGAAGTTCCCAGTCGACACACAAAGAAGTCCCCAGTCGACACCCAAAGAAATCCCAAGTTGACACCCAAAAGTAGTCCCAAGTCAACACCCAGGGCACACAAAGAAGTCACAAGTGGACATCCAAGACATTTCTCAGCTGCTCCAGTCTCTTGCGTCTTTTTCTCAGACAGTCCTTCAGCTTGTACTCATAGTACTTCCTGGGATCTTGCCGGATTCGCTGTCGGTATCTGCGCGCTGCTTCAGCATCTGATTGTTTTCTCCTAGACTGAGGATCAGGCATCATTGCCTCTGCAAGAGAGACAAACCAGCCCACGCTAAGTATGAAGTCAAATTTCCAATCAATGTTCTATACAACACAATCGTCAAATGCTTCCCTTTTTACAGCAGTTTACATCTCAGCATGCGGTCATGGGGACAAAAGAAAAAAGGAATGTCAAACAGGAAATATTTCTGCCTTTTCGTCATCTCACTATTCCTCTGATCCCTCTCCTTCACTGCCCACATACCCACTGACAAAACTGAACAATCTCAGAAAAACCAAGAAATCTATATTACGTTAATTTCTGGAGAAATATACATATGAAAAAAAAAAAAAAAAAACCTGCCAAAGTGAGTACATATATACAATTACACAATATTTTGTGCACCATGACTCATTCATTTGTTCATCTTTTTACTACAGTTTTAATTTGCAGCAGTGTGTGTGTGCGTGTGTGTGTGTGTGTGTGTGTGTGTGTGTACACACATGCACGCATTCATCATGCTTGAGTGATTACCTTTTGTTTCATTAAATCTTGTTTTCAAGAATGCATACATTGTGCTTATGTGATTACCTTTTCTTTCATTATATCTTGTGTGTGTGTGTGTGTGTGTGTGTGTGTGTGTGTGTGTGTGTGTGTGTGTGTGTGTGTGTGTGTTTGTGTTTGTAACAGGAGGGTGGAGGATTAGGAATGGAGGGAGGTGGTGGTGGTAGAAATGGATGATGATAAAGAGAAGCTGACGGAACAAGAGAATAATGGAACAGATAGACACTGATGGATATGAACAATTGTAAAAGACCTTCACAGACAAACAAAAAACAAAACAAAAAAAAAAGGTTAGGAAAAAAATTCAAACTTGCTGCTGTTTTACTGCACCAAGAACTCAACATCCCACCCATACCTTAAGAACACAAGTCTGCCAACAGTCAGCACACTCTCTTCTACGTTCAACCAACGCTTAGTCTGTTCACATTCCACTCAGTCTGCACCTCACATCACTCTCTGATTCTAGTTTTGTTCCTCCAGTAATTTTTCATGTTTCTTTTCTTGGCCTTCAGGAGGTAGGTGCGGTATCTCTCTGGGTCTTGTTTCAGGCGCTCTCGATACAGACGACACTGCTGGGCATTCTTGGAACGGTCTGTGAATGGAGCATAGGCATTTAGGGCATGGGGTCTCCATGTAAGCTCACTGCGCATCGATTCTGATCGGCCATACCCCGTCCATGGCTCTGGAAGACACAGGCAACAGTTTATCGTTGGGGTCTTCCCGACGTCTCTCATCTCAACACAACATTGCTCAGCATGGACTTGTGGGACGTTTTGAGAATTACAGCTTTGAAAGACGACACGCCACCATTCAGTTTTTCAGCAACATGAAATTATGGAAACAATCATTATATTATGCAGTGCTTCACGTCACTGAAATATGCTTATCTGAGTATATGCAAACTAACATCTCATTTGATGACTCTAAGTTTGTTTTCCTTACAGACAGATAGACAGACAGGTAAATAGATTTTCTTTTTTAAGAAAGAAAAGAAGAGATGTGCCTCTTTGTTTTACTCATTCAGAGTTGGGAAGACTTCATGTGTGCTGAACATGATTTTTAATTCTTGGTGTGTGTGTGTACAAGTGTACAAGTGTGTGTGTGTGTGTGTGTGTGTGTGTGTGTGTGTGAGTATGCGAGTATGTGTGTATGTGTGAATGTGTGTGTGTATGTGCGTGTGAGTGTGAATGTATCTTTCTCTCCGTGCATGCGTGCGTGTGTGTGTGTATGAGCGAGTGTATCGTGGCGTGTATGTGTGCGTTGGGGGGAGGTTCTCCAAGATACATTGTGTGCTGTCTAGAGGGGAGTAAAATGTGACATGTGGACTCAGGACAATAGTTGACATGTGATACTGCAAATGAAATTCATGAAAAAGTCCCTAATCAAGAAAAACAAAGCTAAATCATGTCAAGATATACAGATCATTTTGAAAATGTGAGAAAAAACATGAATTAAAAAAACATATAAACCTACTTAAACAAAAAGTAATTTCAACTACCTTTACTACTCTCTAAGATGTACACAGTTAAATTCCATTGTAAATCATGATTACCATTCACATAACCGCAAAAAAATTTCGTTTACAACCAAATGCTGTGGCACATGCTTAGCATGGTGGATTTCCTGCTGGAACATCATGGGTTCGATTCCCATCAGACTCATTTATATTTGTGGGACTTTGGGGCCCATGGTCTACTTCTGTCCAGTGTTGAGTTGCTGAGGGCTCAGCTGGGAAGACTGAAACCACAGTCTAGTTTCATCCACTTAATGGATGCACTTCTGACAGTGTTGCTCGAACTCTCTAACCAACACTACACGTGTCTGTTTCTCTCAAGCCTGGTTGATGCATGGGTATATCACGAAAGTCTGCATGGTGTACAGCCATCATGCAGTCTCACACAGCAATGGAACTCCATACTATTAAGTTCATCATCCTCATCGATCAGCCTTAAAAAAAAGTCTCAAATTATGTGAACCTTCGTGACCCGCTTTCACAGTGAACTCAGCTTCAATTTCCTCGGTACGTCTATGCCCTTGGTGACTTCATGTTGAGGTCGCTGGTGTTGGAAAGTTCATGGGGACTATGAACAGACATGGTGTGGTGACTTCATGTTGAGGTCGCTGGTGTTGGAAAGTTCATGGGGACCATCAATGAACAGACATGGTGTGGTGACTTCATGTTGAGGTCGCTGGTGTTGGAAAGTTCATGGGGACTATCAATGAACAGACATGGTGTGGTGACTTCATGCTGAGGTTGCTGGTGTTGGAAAGTTCATGAGGACTATCAATGAGCAGACATGGTGGCACTCTCTGTATGGGAATGTTCATTCGCGCTGGCTCTTCCATTTAACAATTAGTCGCAGAGACCCTGTTCTCAAATTCTCTGACCTTAGTCATTCATTAATTTATCCATCAGCTTTAACCCTCTTGCATTCGCATATTCCAGCCTAGAACTGCTCCTAGTATTCGTATTGTTTTGAGAAATTTAAGCTAAAACTCGCCTACTGCCTTTGAAAGGCTGTAGTGGACAAAGTTTCCACTGCAGCGCTGTCAAATTTAGTATGCAAAATTCTAATACACCATATTTCATAATGCAGAGATGTCACATGTTTGGGATGCATGTTGGTGTCATTGTCACCCTGTTTGTCACAAAACAATGGGACATCAAACGTTGACAATGTTACTATGATACACCAGACAGACAATAACATTGTCGGCATGCTTTGTTAGTATAAATCATCAAAGGGTGGCCTACCTCAACTTGAAAACAGCAGTCCTGGTTCAGTAAATCCAGTTTGGGGTGTCACTAAGTGTCACACGATTGTCACATACTCAAACATGCGGCCAGGTAACTTTACGTTGTTTTTTTTTTTATCCTAAAAGGTGTGTTTGTCACTACTTAATGACTTTTAACACCGGAATATACACAGTCACAGAAAGAAGTAAAATCCATTATTTACATGCTAATGTGGTGTCTGGTCACACACAACAGGAAGGTAAGTGTCACCACTGTCACATGTCACCAATATGGTAAACACTACTCTTGATTCATGGTTTCTACCGTGTTTGCCGCATGGCAGAAACCGTGTTTTCGACATCACCCCACTGATCCACGGCTCGCTAAACCGAAGATCAGTCAACCAGTAGCACCAGAGTCTTGGCAGACATTTGATCCCCATCATGACGAGCACAGTTACGTATGCACGCATCTCCGCAGGTGTCGTATCCTGCCAAAGTGGGTCAGGTTGTCCCCGCTTTGCCATCTGCTGTCTGGCGCACAGGTTCGTCTGGTCAGCAGCTGTAGTAAAAAAACAACTGCGGCAGGAAGAGAAAAAAATAATCCGGAGGTGTAGCTGTGTCTGGCAAATCATGATTTGGCCCAGTCTCCTCCTCAAAAGGCTGAACCACGGGTGCGGAAGTCGCCGGTCGCCACGTGGTCACAAACGCAAACAAAGGCGCATCATCATCTTCATCACTTTCTTCGCCTTCTTCTCCCTCTTCTTCCTCTCAAACATCCACATCACTTTCATTTAACTCCTCTCTTTCATATATTTCTACTTCTTGTAATATATCATCTAACTCCTCTTTCGTATAATAAAAAAAATCACCGTCAGTAAAAGCGCTAGCAGACGCCATTTTCAGAAACAAGGCGATGCCGTCTGCAGCAATGGAATGCGGTCAGTTCACGACCCTAGTCTTTGTGAATGAATTGTTTCCCACACCCCATACTACTGCTAAGATTTCATTGGACACCTCTCAGGATGCACATTTATTTTTGGCCAGCCCTGACTTAAAACAAGGTCGCAGTGTGTGAGGGAAAGTAACGCGGCACGTACGGCCGGTTGTGGCCGGAACGAATAGCAGGGGAGACAAACACAGCGGCCGGATACGGGCGAAACGAATGCAAGAGGGTTAAATCATGCGCAGTACGGTCTCAAAATTTAGTGGATGTGGTGTAGCCTATATGGACTAGTCCGCACACAGTGACACATCCTTTATGAAGCTGAAACTGAGGCAGTAAGGGCTTAATATGTGATGCCTGACCAGAATGGACACCCCTGAACACCACTGTGGTGCACTGTCTCCTCTGGTGGATTACCTCATAAGGATTTGACAATGATTCTTCCAGCAGACTGCCAGCTGGGACCATACAGGACAAGGCAGAAAGTTACCATGGGGGGAGGCCAGGACACACAGCAGACTGCCAGCTGGGACCATACAGGACAAGGCAGAAAGTGACCATGGAGGGAGGCCAGGACACACAGCAGACTACCAGCTGGAACCATACAGGAAAAGGCAGAAAGTGACCATGGAGGGAGGCCAGGACACACAGCAGACTGCCAGCTGGGACCATACAGGACAAGGCAGAAAGTGACCATGGAGGGAGGCCAGGACACACAGCAGACTGCCAGCTGGGACCATACAGGACAAGGCAGAAAGTGACCATGGAGGGAGGCCAGGATACATAGCAGACTGCCAGCTGGGACCATACAGGACAAGGCAGAAAGTGACCATGGAGGGAGGCCAGGACACACAGCAGACTACCAGCTGGGACCATACAGGACAAGGCAGAAAGTGACCATGGAGGGAGGCCAGGACACACAGCAGCTGGGACCATGCAGGACAAGGCAGCAAGTGACCATGGAGGGAGGCCAGGACACACAGCAGACTGCCAGCTGGGACCATACAGGACAAGGCAGAAAGTGATCCTGGGGGGAGGCCAGGACACACAACAGACTACCAGCTGGGACCATGCAGGACAAGGCAAAAAGTGACCCTGGGGGGAGGCCAGGACACACAGCAGCTGGGACCATACAGGACAAGGCAGAAAGTGACCCTGGGGGGAGGCCAGGACACACAGCAGACTGCCAGCTGGGACCATACAGGACAAGGCAGAAAGTGACCATGGAGGGAGGCCAGGACACACAGCCGACTGCCAGCTGGGACCATACAGGATAAGGCAGAAAGTGACCACGGAGGGAGGCCAGGACACACAGCAGACTACCAGCTGGGACCATACAGGACAAGGCAGAAAGGGACCACGGAGGGAGGCCAGGACACACAGCAGACTACCAGCTGGGACCATACAGGACAAGGCAGAAAGGGACCATGGAGAGAGGCCAGGACACACAGCAGCTGGGACCATACAGGACAAGGCAGAAAGTGACCATGGAGGGAGGCCAGGACACACAGCAGACTGCCAGCTGGGACCATACAGGACAAGGCAGAAAGGGACCATGGGGGGAGGCCAGGACACATAGACTGCCAGCTGGGACCATACAGGACAAGGCAAAAAGTGACCATTAGGGGAGGCCAGGACACACAGCAGGTGGACAAGAGTCATGCCGCTGGACAGGCAAAGATAAAAGACAGCAAAGAAAAAAATAGAGATTAAAGCTGGGCTAGAGCTGGCAGCATATCCATGATTTTTTTTTTATGAAGCGTCACATGTTCCCGTTAATACTCAGATGGAGGGGAAAATATGGAGATTTGGCAGACACTGCTGGGTAGGGTGTGCATACGTGCGTGCGTGCGTGCGTGCGTGCATGCACACAAGTGTGTGTTTTAACAACAATTATAAATTTACAGTATACAATCATGATTGAAAAAGCAATTTTTTTCACTTAAAAAAAACAAACATTCAATGCGTATGAGCATCTACATTTGAGCATGTACACTTTTTCATTAACTGGTCTTTAGCAGGCTTTCAAATGCATCAAACCAAGTAGATATAAGATTTTTGACAACATCCTTCCTTAATCTGTAATATCCTTCCTTAATCTATTTCTTTCAAATTTGCAGCAAAAATGTCCATAGAAACGCGATTGTCCTTTGTGCATGTGTGCATAACTGTGTGTGGGTGCACCCGTTTTCTGTTTGCAACCGTGTGTAGTGCACGATAGCAAAGAAGAGAAAGAGAGAGACGGTGAGGCACAGACAGAAGAATTAAAAGAAGATAACAAGTCAGCGAGACATGGATAAGCAGACTTACAATGAGACAGAAATGGAGAAAGAGGTGAAGAAACAAACAGAGAAAGATATTTCAGCAGAAATACTGTTGACAATACTTAATTAAAATCAACACATTCTAGAATTCAAATATTTACTCATCAAAACAGCAGTCAATGTCAGCTTCTAGCCATTCTAACTAGTCTTTCGTCGATGTGTCACCAAAATCAATGATACACACTTCCTTCATTTTCAACTTTCTGCTCCATCACAACCTACAGTAACATACAAACAATGACCATAACCAATTAAAATCACAAATATCCATCTGTACATTCTCTTGTTTGTTCAGTGTACACAGGCCTTCTGAAAGTCAATCCTTAACATCATTTCTTTGCACAGGAAGGAAGAGGGAGAGAGGACAGAGGGGGAGGAGAGACAGACAGACAGAAAGACAGAGAGAGCCGACACAAAATGTGCAAATATGGACAGAACTATTTTCACACATATTAAATGAAGTGGGATTTTTGTCTTTGAATGCCATCAACAATCAGATATATATCCAATAATGTGAACGACTGGATTTTTAATGATGAAGACGCATCATACCAGGATGCAAGTCAGGAAGGGTCCACAAGCCTGATGACAAGTTTTGAGCAGTGTTACTGTTAGCCTGAAACGATAGCCAGCTAGCCTGAAAGCAATCTACACAGGAATCTCCCCCATTCTTTTCTTTAAAAAGGCAAGGACGAGGAGTCCACTTTAAAAATTCTTGTGGGAGAGCGAATCCTGTGTGTGTGTGTGTGTGTGTGTGCGCGCGCACATGCGCGCAGGGGGGGGGGGGGGGGGGGAATCTCATCTCAACATGCTCATCTTCCAAACTGCACAAGAAAGACACAAACAATAGCAACTGTCATTACTTAAAGTATCTTTAGAAAATCTTTTTTTCTTCCCCTTGCTTATCCAGCATCTCTTTGGTTTCAATGGCAGCTGTCATCACATAAGCAGCTGTCATCACGTAAGCAGTCTTTACAAAATCTTTTTTTCTTTTAGTCTTCTTTATTCAGTACCTCTTTGGCTTCAAATATTGGTTCCCACAACACTGCAAAAGCTAAAAAGAGTGTAAAGTCTGAAAAGGGAAGGGGGACAGGGGTGGATAAAAGCTCATTTGCATGCTAAAATAATGCTTGCCACTCGAACAGCACTGCCATGTCTCAGAGGCACCAAAGACATCCATTTTGTTGCACAGTGTATTACTCTTGTCCCCATTTTCATGGCTTTCCTTCAACCATTACTAGTTCTCCACATGAGTCCTTCATTTCACCAGGCACCTTCAAATCATCATTTTTTTAATATTGAATCCACTGGCTGGATGTTTACCTCGAATTTGATGGAGAGGTAATTTGAGTTTTGCAACTTTCCAACTAGAGACCTCAATTTGCACACAACTAATTTCTAAATTCACAAAGCGCCTGATCAAAAAGAGCTCTCTTCTTTAAATATTCTCTCCCTCTCTCTCCCTTGCTCTCTCTTCTGCTTTGTACAATGAAGAGACAAATCAAAAAGAACCCTCTTCTTTACATATTCTCTCCCTCTCTCTCCCTTGCTCTCTCTTCTGCTTTATAACATGAAGAGACAGATCAAAAAGAACTCTCTTCTTTACATATTCTCTCCCTCTCTCTCCCTTGCTCTCTCTTCTGTTTTATAACATGAAGAGACAGATCAAAAAGAACTCTCTTCTTTACATATTCTCTCCCTCTCTCTCTTTTGCTCTCTCTTCTGCTTTATAACATGAAGAGACAGATCAAAAAGAACTCTCTTCTATACATATTCTCTCCCTCTCTCTCCCTTGCTCTCTCTTCTGCTTTATAACATGAAGAGACAGATCAAAAAGAACTCTCTTCTTTACATATTCTCTCCTCTCTCTCTTTTGCTCTCTCTTCTGCTTTGTACAATAAAGAGACAGATCAAAAAGAACTCTCTTCTTTACATATTCTCTCCCTCTCTCTCCCTTGCTCTCTCTTCTGCTTTATAACATGAAGAGACAAAAGACAGTCTGTCACTGTATGCCTGAAAGCCAGAAATAATCAATTTGTCTTAACAGGGTTTGTGAACAATGAACATTTTCTAAGCCAGATTTGTGAACAACGAACATTTTCTAAGCCACATTTTTAACAAACATTTTCTAAGCCAGATTTGTGCACAAACATTTTCTAAGCCAGATTTCTGAACAACAAACATTTTCTAAGCCAGATTTGTGAGTGAGTATTTTCTAAGGCAGATTTGTGAACGACAAACATTTTCTCAGCCAGATTTGTGAGTGAATATTTTCTAAGCTAGTTTTGTGAACAAACATTTTCCAAGTCAGATTTGTGAACAACGAACATTTTGTAAGCCAGTTTTGTGAACAACGAATATTTTCCAAGCCAGATTTGTGAACAACAAACATTTTCTAAGCTAGATTTGTAAACTAATTTTTCTAAGCCAGATTTGTGAACAACGAACAATTTCTAAACCACATTTGTGAACAACGAACATTTTCTAAGCCAGATTTGTGAACAATTTCTAAGCCTAATTTGTGAACGAACACGTTTTCTATGCCGGACTTGTGAACGAACATTTTCCAAGCCATATTTGTGAACAACGAACATTTTCTAAGCCAGATTTGTGAACAACAAACATTTTCTAAGGCAGATTTGTGAAAACGAACATTTTCTAAGCCAGATTTCTGAACAACAAACATTTTCTTAGCCAGATTTGTAAGCAATGAACATTTTCTTAGCCAGATTTGTAAACAATGAAAATTTTCTTAGCCAGATTTGTAAACAATGAGCATTTTTGCAGCTGACTTTCCACCCTCATTTGTATCCAACCAAAGTCTTTGTAAAATATTCCTAGCATGCAAAATACCCACAAAGGAATCCATTCTACATATATGACTTCTATATACTGTAATGTATAAATTCACACTGGAATGGACTGGAATCTTGTAGACGTCACAAGTATGAGAATACAGAAAGTGGAAATGGAGAAGGAGGGGGAAGGAGTAGTGTGTCTAAGAGAGGGAGAGGTGGAAGGGGGCAGAAAGAGGGGGTGGATTCAAAACCAAACTGTCACACAGAGCTACTGTTTTACACACAGCTTAATTTGTCAGGATTAGAAACAATTTACGTCAAACCCAATCCGCCACTGATCCTGGAACAATCAGGGGCCAAAGAAGACCGTAAACGTCCAACAAAGGATGGGTCAAAAAGAAAGGGTTGAGGTAGATGGGCATGGGGAACAGAAACACACAACACTGATGTGTGTGTGTGTGTGTGTGTGTGTGTGTGTGTGTGTGTGTGTGTGTGTGTGTGTGTGTGTGTGTGTGCATATATTCAAAAACAGTTCTGGTCATCGCACTTCTGTATGACATGTTGAGATGCTCACTTTTCTGCACAGTAAGTTGCAAACCGAGGATTTTATGATGCTGCAGGCACAAGAATTTAATGTAACACGCCCAGCCCAATATGTCATGAAATAAACTGGAAGGCTGTGAGTTTCATTCTCTGATAGCTGCGTCTGGCATATTCCTTCTGTTTCTCCAGGTACCTGCGGTACCTCACAGGATCATTTCTCATCCTTTCTCGATACTGCCGCATTCTCTGTGCTTTTCTGGCCGAACTGGAGAGGGACCCGGTCATCCTCTGCTGTTTCCAGGAAATCACAGCCTCCTCACTGACGGCTGAAAGACCAAACAAGACAGTTGGAAGAGGAGGAGTTATTGCTGGCGATGGTCATTTTTCTGTTACAACAGATACAATACACTAACCAAATCATCTGATTTCATCATTTGGGCAGAGTCAGGTCTCTATGTCAACCTAGAGTTTTAAGTTTCAGGTTTCTTGTTCATTTTCAGTAAGACATCAATTCATTCATCACTATTTTCTGGCTTCAAGGAATTGTGGATAATGGCTGCACATACACTATTACAGGGGTCTAGTTGCAAAGCGAGAGGACTGCAGGCAGAAATCTAAACAAATCTTAAATAAATGTTAGCGAACCGCCCAGAGAACGTGGACAAACGAGTCACAAGACGAAACACAACGCGTTTCGACCTCTTAGGTCTTCATCAGGTGAGACATTAACGAATAAAACAATGAAAATTCACTTAGCTTTGATCGCTTCAGATCACTTCGCAGGGTTCAGCGCAAGGAAGAAGGCGTGAACGCCTTCTTCCTTGCGCTGAACCCTGCGAAGTGATCTGAAGCGATCAAAGCTAAGTGAATTTTCATTGTTTTATTCGTTAATGTCTCACCTGATGAAGACCTAAGAGGTCGAAACGCGTTGTGTTTCGTCTTGTGACTCGTTTGTCCACGTTCTCTGGGCGGTTCGCTAACATTTATTTAAGATTTATTACAGGGGGGAAAAAAATCAAATTTTCACCATGTTGATGCTGAGGCTGAATGGCATGATACTGAACTTTTCAAATGCAATTATGCATGGATAAACTGTCAAAAGTCAAATGTTGGAGCCACTTAAAGGACTACCACTTAAAGGATTAACAATAATATGCATTGCAACTCAATTTGTACAATTCATAAACACTTGAACTATATTCAGACAAAAACAAAACTTCTCACTTTTGTCTCCTTTTCTTTCACAATATGATTAATGTGCATCAGAATGCAGGGCCACTACCTTCACAAGGTGCAAAACCAGTCTGCAACTGAGACAATGTTTATCAATTTGCTGGAAAAGCATCCCCCCACCCCCAACCACCCCAAAACTGCCCTAAAAGTTGCCCCTTTTTCCTTATAAATAATAGTTGTCTATTAACTGTCATCTTTGTTTCCACTAAAGCTAACTTAAAGTTTAAGTTAAACTCCACAAAGTGTATTTCATTCACAGCAGGAAGATATCGTTAAGGAAGATATCGTTAACTTAAAGTGGTCTATTAACTGTCATCTTTGTTTCCACCAAAGCTAACTTAAAGTTTAAGTTAAACTCCACAAAGTGTATTTCATTCACAGCAGGAAGATATCGTTAAGGAAGATATTGTCAACTTAGTGCTCTATAACCGTCATCTTTGTTTCCACTGAAGCTAACTTAAATCACTTGCAACAAAATGTCAGAAAATAAGCCATTTCCAAGTATACACTGACACCACTGTCCAGTACTAATGATAGAAGTATCAAGTGACACAAGCACAAAACATATTTCAGCTTTATCATTTTAAAAACTACTTCCTGGTGAATCTTTTTTATTCTCCTCCATAGTCTCTTTTATGAAATAAGATCTAGTGTGCGCGTGCACACGCACACACACACACACACACACACACACTCTCTCTCTCTCTCTCTGTGTGAATCCCACTGGTCATGCACTCCACTTGGCAATCTTTTTCTTGGATCTATAGGCAGCCTGCTTCTCCTGATATCTTTTATACAGGACAGGGTCCTGTCTTAAGTGCAGTCGATAATGACACATTCTCTTTCGGGTCACAGTGGCTTTGTTTATCTGTGTTCCCCTGGTGGATGACGCTTCAGGCCTGTCTTCGTGTACATAGCAACTGACAAAATTCCACCATAAGTTTTTCCAAAAGAGTGCTGGTCTTTCACATGTAAGCACATCAGCATGAAAATAAGCCAACGTCATGAAAATACCAACGTTACGCGGGGATTTGTTTTATTTTTGGTAACTGTCAGTGGGGTTTTTTTGTGTGTATAGGTGTGTGTGTGTCTATCTTCTTTAAAAAAAAATCCTTCCCACATAATTATGATAATGATTTCACAATTAATATTACACATCAAAATGTATCATCTCTGAAGAAACTAAACGCATGTCATCACGACCTTTCTTCCCACCTCAATTTGTTTTTTTAAATGTGCAGTTTTCTATCTCTCCCCTTCTCTTTCTTTGGCAAAATAGAATATCAGTCAGAAGCCAATACCTCATTTAAAACGTGCATCTACCATTGTTGCAATGCTTTTGAATTTTCATCAATTGCAAAGATGGTTTTACAAGTCATCCCATTGAAATTTACCACAAAAAAAAAACATCTAGCTACAGACAAGAACTATTCCTCAACCCTTCTGTGATTGACGATGAAACACTCCACCAACAACGACTCGACTTCTTTTCTGGAGTGACGTCTTAACCACACCAATGCAAGTTATCTTTGTATTTTCACTAAAGAAGCCATAACAACCACCTCAAAGTAAATTTCCTCTGTATCTTTACCAACAAAGTGTCAGGCGCAGGAAACCAGGCACAGTTATTTCTAAGTTAAACTTCTCAGCTTTTGAATTTCTTTGGCAAGACAAACAGGTCCCACCGCGTGCATGGGAGGGCAAGAGAAGAGTGTTCACACAGTGCTGCAATATAGCTGTTGTATTGCCACTTTATGTGTGATGTCCCTTAGTTTGTATGGGCAAGTAAGGCAGTGTTTCGTCATTGTTTCAGACATGATCTTCCTGGCAGATCTTTTCATCCAAGCAAGCATACATGCACTCCAAAAAAACTGGTTTTGATACAGATAATACACACAACAAAAATAAAACTGTATTTGTCATTCCTGTCCTTAGACTTCGGATAGTTATCTTAGATTTCAGATAAAAGTCATGTTCATGAAATCTGAAAACTCCAATTTTACTCCTGAACTTGCTAATTTAGGTACTTTTCCAATTGTCTTTTTTCTTTTTTTTAAAAAAGTCAAAACCCATAATCATCATTAACAGGTTTTTAGAGGAAATATGTAAATGGACACGCAAATATATATCACTGCCAGTTGAAAGATTAAACCTAGGAACAAATAAACATGTCAGTTGAAAGATTAAACCAAGAACAAATAAACATCTGTGCACAAATACTGATACTTCTTTCATAATTTTTTCCAGTTCTCAAACTTCACATCACCACCAGATACCAATGTACCACAATGATTGAGTCTCTCCATAAACACCAATTAATGCAAAAAAAACTGTACATTGCTACATAAGGTGCATTATAATCACACATGGGCAAATAAAAGCTGACACACCTCGATTACTCATCCTTAGCTCTTCTGACCATTTTTTCATCACTATGACAGCTTACTTAAGTTTCTTTCTAGTACGATTTACACACACACACACACACACACAAACACACACACACTTCTTTATATTTTCTCAACTGATCTGTCCCTCCTCTTCTTCCTGTGCATCAGAAATGCTATTCCAGAACTGCAGCTCAACTGCTTTCATTTCATTTTGCCGACGCTTTTTCTTTTCCAAGTGTTTCTTGTTATGCAAACGGTGTCTTTCTTTGTAGTGCTGAAGACGGACAGGATTCAGTTTGAGACTCTGACGGTAGCGGCGCATGTACAGGCGTTGATATTCTGTTCTACTTTTCACGTAATCTGTGGCATTTTTCACCTCAGATAAGTCTCTTGTCTGCCAGCAAACTGTAAAAAGAAAGATACAAACAATTCATTGTCTGAATTGCTCCTGCATCCTTTTCACTTACACTTACATGCTTAGACATTACTTCAGTCATTTCAGAAATGTTCACTATGATCATGGCACAAGTGTTTCCCTTTCCCTTCTACATTTATGGCATGAAAAGTATTCCACTGTTCTGCAATCAATTAATATTGCAAGTCACAAACTTAATTCTTAATAAACAAGATCAGGAACTCTGGTAAGCTCCTTGTCTGTTCTTGGCTCAACTATTACTTATCTATTAGTGCACTGAAATAAAAAAGAATGTACGCTATTTGTCAAACTTAATACCAGAAAATGGTTTCCTCAAACCTGTGAATTTCTGCCTATCAGGTCACAACAGGGGTATATCACCAAAAATCTCTCTTTAAAAAAATATTTCTCACACCTATATATAAAAATGTAAAAATCTAAGGTCGCACAAATATCTGCAACTTTCTGTTCTCAGCTACTCACTGATAAAGGAATTTTTTTTTTTTTTAAACAGTACATTCATCCGTAACAATACAAGGAAAAAAGAAACAAACAAACAAACAGAAAACAAAAAAAAACAAGACCACTGTGTGTGTCAGTAAACTATGCACACTACTTTGAGTGCTTAGCATGTAAATAAAAGCATCAATCATGGAAATAAGTTATCAGCCTCAAGTGCAAAACAACACTTTCATCTTGGTTAGTAGAAAACCTCAACACTAAAGAATGTTGGCTGCATCTGACTGTTGTTCATGGATGCCCCAGAGTTCTTGTCTTCAACCCACGGCCATGCTAGTACATACCACACGGTGGTGTGCTACAACCAGGCTAACTGAATCTTAATATCTGCCATACTACACTGACAAATCTGGTTGATCAATGTTTGAAAACATAGATGGTTTAAATTTCACTGGGGTACTATTCATTGACTTTGCAAAAGCATTTGACGTTATTGGTCAAAAATTATTACTGAGAAAACTGGCTATCTATAAGTTTTCCACTCATGTCCTTTCTTTAATAAAATCTTTTCTCTCCGGTCGTCAACAATCAGTTTTCCTATGTAACATGCAGTCCAGATTCTTACCACTAAAATTTTATGTACCACAAGGATCAGTACTTAGTCCTCTTCTTTTTTTAGTATACGTGAATGATCTACCTTTACATATCAATGGCTCATGCCATCCTTTTGCCGATGATACATCTATTCACTCTAAGCACTCTGACCCAAGTCATTAAATTACAAGAGAATATTGATCAGTTAGTGACCTGGACCAAACTAAATCATGTGTCCTTAAACGAACAGAAAACAAAATATATGATTATAACGTCATGACAGAAAAGAAAAAAATTAACTTCAAGTATGCCCATCATATACATTGGTGACAAGCAACTTGAAGAAGTGAGCACTCATAAAATTTTGGGAGTCACCTTAGACCGTAATCTCACTTGGTCACCCCATATTAATTGTATAAGCAAACATGTATCACAAAAAATCTTTCAGCTCTCAAAAATCCAAAACTTTCTGAATATGAACGCCCGAAAGCAGTTTTATCACGCGTATATTTAATCATGCATTGATTATGCGTCAACTCTTCTTGATTCTTCTAGCTTAATTCATTGAAACCTTTAGTTCGCACTCAAAAGTGAGCTCTTAAAGCTATTCTTATAAAATCGTCATCATTAACATTACAGGACTATGTAAAGCTAGATATTCTTCCCCTGTCACACAGACTTTAGTACAATAAAGCAATACTGATGTACACAGTAATGAAAGGTTATGCACCCTCGACTCTAGCTGCAAAATTTCCACTCAATCAAACCTAGAACTGATCTTTTCAAAACAAGTCTTCACTACTCAGGTGGAACATTTTGGAACTCTATACCAGTAAACATTAAACAAAAAGGTAGTATTGCTTCTTTTAAAGCAGCGTAAAAACAATTACTATTTCAAACAGTTTAACACATTGACAAATTCAGTGAATACTGGATCATTTTGAAACAATGCTATTTCCTAGGCATGAATGTATAGATGTATTTATGTATATGTATTTGTGTATTATGTATGCGTATGTATGTATACGAGGCATGTGCTCGCATGCGAATTTGTGTGCTTGTATATGCGCATGTGTGTGCATGCGTTAGCCTTATCTTTTTTTCTTTTCTTTCTTCTTCTTCTTCGTCTTCTCTCTTTTGACTTTTTCTTTCTTCATTTATTTCTTTATTTGTTTCTTTCTTTATTTTTTTTTCTTTTGCCAGTAGACAAACTCCTCTACCCCATCCCTCCCATCATTTGCGCGCGCACATGCATGTTTGTGTGTGTGTGTGTGTATGCGTGCACTTGTGCATGCATGCAGGATCCGTTATCTGCGACTGTAGCATCGGTCTACTTTCCATAGTTTAATTATGGATCTGTGTAGTCAACTTTTTCCCTGTAGTTGCTATAATGACTTGCATGTTTTCCAATTTTTTTTTTTTTTCTCTTCTTCTGTTTTCCCCAGGGCTGGGTGGAAAAAAGCATGTACACTTTGCTTATCTCATTACCTGGTAAAATACAATTTTGTTCGTTCGTTAATATCAAGTTTGAAGCTTTGCCTCCTGTCTGCTTAAAGTTAATCCCATCATCACGCATGAGTCAAGCTCATCTCCATACACCCGTGAGCCATTCCACATTTTATCCATTGAAAAAGGTTCAGTGACCGTGCCTTAAATCAGAGAATGTAGCAGCCCATTCTGGAATCCTATAATGTACAGAAAATTCAAATTAAGAATCACTTTTGGATTTTAAAAAACAAATAAACAAACAAAGCTGTGTGTGTTGCTACAGGAAAAGGATTAAGTTTTTTTTTAATTCTTGTCTTTCGCCTGCTCTGAATGCCTGCCTCCTACTAATCACGACAGAGAGGGTTTCTGATCCCCAAAAAATGTGACCCATGCACAGTTTGAATTCACAACCTTTAGCTCTTCAGCGTAAGCCTTCAATTCTTGTGACTGTGAGTCCCTCAAACCATGGTTCTCATGTACCTTTGGCCTGCAAAGTTTTACAAAACAAATATTGCATAGACATGCATTCCTGAGTTGGCCATGGAGGCTTCATCAAGGTACTCCGGTAGTTTGGATGGTTTGGGTTGGGATGGGGAATGATTAAAAAGCATGCCTGTGTCCGAGGATCACTGAGCCCGTAAACATGAGTAAGACACAAGCAGGGAAAGACATAGACAGAGCAAGGATAAAGAGTGGTCAAGAGTCTCACCCAGTTGCATCATAAACACAGTCTCACCCAGTTGCATCATAAACACAGTCTCACCCAGTTGCATTATGAACACAGTCTCACCCAGTTGCATTATGAACACAATCTCACCCAGTTGCATTCTAAACAGTCTCACCCAGTTGCATTCTAAACACAGTCTCACGCAGTTGCTTTCTAAACACAGTCTCACCCAGCTGCATCATAAACACAGTCTCACCCAGTTGCATCATAAAACAGTCTCACCCAGTTGCATTATGAACACAGTCTCACCCAGTCGCATTATGAACACAATCTCACCCAGTTGCATTATGAACACAGCACAATCTCACCCAGTTGCATTATGAACACAGTCTCACCCAGTTGCATTCTAAACACAGTCTCACCCAGTTGCATCATAAACACAGTCTCACCCAGTTGCATCATAAACACAGTCTCACCCAGTTGCATTCTAAACACAGTCTCACCCAGTTGCATCATAAACACAGTCTCACCCAGTTGCATCATAAACACAGTCTCACCCAGTTGCACCATAAACACAATCTCACCCAGCTGCATTCTAAACACAGTCTCACCCAGTTGCATCATAAACACAGTCTCACCCAGTTGCATCATAAACACAGTCTCACCCAGTTGCATTATAAACACAGTCTCACCCAGTTGCATCATAAACACAGCCTCACCCAGTTGCATTATGAACACAGTCTCACCCAGCTGAATAAACACAGTCTCACCCAGTTGCATTATAAACACAGTCTCACCCAGTTTCATTATAAACAGGGAAAGACAAAGACAGAGCAAAGATAAAGAGTGGTCAAGAGTCTCACCCAGTTGCACTATAAACACAAAGTCCAGTCTAATTCAGTAACCTTTAATACATTTAAAACTTCAGCGGCAAATGTAAAACTCAAAGTCAAACCGAAAAAAAATTGAAACTTTAATATCTTAACACCCCAACACAAAATGTCCCACAATTAACATTTGCTTATCTAAAAGGCTAAAACCAAATGGCTTATCATATAGTTTGTAACGTAGGACTCTGCATCATGCAATAGTGCCAACAGCAAGTATCACAAGTATGGCAGCAAAGAGAAATGGCTTACATAGTGTGTGTGTGTGTGTGTGTGTGTGTGTGTGTGTGTGTGTGGTGTGTGTGTGTGTGTGTGTGTGTCTGTGTGTGTGTGTGTGTCTGTGTGTGTGTGTGTGTGTTGTGTGTTTCTGTTCACAGTTCATACATATGCATGTGTGAGAGAGGGAAAGCATGACCTGGGATGAATATGCCCACGTGTTCGATCTTATCTAATGAAACTTTTTTCCATTTTAATGTACTTTAATTTTCCAATATTTGGGATGAAAAATCTGAATGGTTTCATCACTTCAGTTCAACACTCATCCTTCTGAGCAGAAACATTGTCTCGTGCTTGCAAAACTCTCCATGTTGTAACCTTACCCTAGACATTTTCCTTACCCTAGACATTTGAAGACTTTAACAGAACTACAGCCTTTCATGTGACATGCTATTTTTTCACGAAACTCCTAAAAATCATGTAATTCATCCAGCAGAATGCTACACAACACCCATTGTCTTTGGCCTTTTCCAGAGTGTGACAGGAAGAAAGCACTTCCATAATCCAATGCATGCCTTCTAGACAACAGTCAGGACGCTACATCAAATTGCACATGTCGTATTTCTGGCCAACATTCTTCTCAGCAACATAAGACTCCACCAAAGTAATCAAATAGACAAGTGACTACAAACACTAAAACCGTAAGAAGGAATGCTCCAGTCATCAATTTTCCTGTCCTTTGTCACACACTCCAACACAATTGAAGATAACGTCGACTTCATGATTGCAGAATCTGCTATCCCTTCCAGCCAGGACTCCTTTAATATCTCACACACGTGCGCGTGCACACTCACACACACACAATCTCCTCCCTCCCTCTCTCCTTTCAGTTTACAACACGGTTTCCATTTTCCATTTTACAACAATACTGATGTACTGCCTATTATCATAACAGTAAGAATCTGGTCTTACCAATTCTTTCCATTCACAACAATACTGAACTGTACTGCCTATTATTATAACAGTAAGAATCTGGTCTTATAGAACAGGCGCCACTGAACACCACCGAAGTGACTCGGCAGCAGTGCAGTGTCTCCTCCGGTGGGTTGCCTCTTGACGACTTGACATTGACTGCTCCCTGTGGATTGCCGGTGCCGGGGCTGCGGCGGGGCCGACCGAGCTGTGGTTGTGGACGGGGTGTCGGAATGAGCGGCGTGAAAGCAATGCCTCTGTGGTGGCGCAGAGGTTGGGACAGCAAAAAAAAAAAAAAAAAAAAGAATCTGGTCTTATCAATTCTTTCTGTTTCTCCCCCCTCTTTCCAGGCATACAAATTGACGAATGGAGGTGTATCACTATTTATTTCCACTTATTATGCAATAGCCATAGGGGTCTAATTAACTTTACACTTTTAACTGCTGACAGTTACGCAGAAGTTGAAAGTAAAACTTTACTTGATTCAAAACATCTATTATATTCTCGTTTTGTTTCAAACAAGTTAAATTTTTAAAAAAATGTGCACTTTGCTACAAAAACAATGAACCCTCTCCAGTGGATACACAAAAACAATGAACCCTCTCCGGTAGTTACACAAAAACAATGAACCCTCTCCAGTGGATACACAAAAACAATGAACCCTCTCCAGTGGATACACAAAAACAATGAACCCTCTCCAGTGGATACACAAAAACAATGAACTCTCTACAGTGGATACACAAAAACAATGAACCTTCTCCAGTGGATACACAAAAACCTCCAGTGGATACACAAAAACAATGAACCTTCTCCAGTGGATACATAAAAACAATGAACCTTCTCCAGTGGATACACAAAAACAATGAACCCTCTCCAGTGGATACACAAAAACAATGAACCCTCTCCGGTAGATGCACAAAAACAATGAACCCTCTCCGGTAGATGCACAAAAACAATTAACCCTCTCCGGCAGATACACAAAAACAATTAACCTTCTCCAGTGGATACACAAACAAGGGCCTTCCATGGACCAAGTCAACAATGTCAATCTGATGGAGCAAGGGCTGTGGGGAAAGGGGAGGGGGGAGATATCACAAGCCATACACAACAGAAATTCAACACTCTCCACAATCTCACATGGTGAGAGTACATGAGAACAGGCAAGTCTGACGTTAACTTATCTTATGTAATATACCTTCATGACACATTCAGAATCTTGGAAATCTGATTTCTTATTAGCCTTGAAAGAAATATAAGAACACACATGTTCTAACTCATTTAATCAAAATGATGCCACAGACGGAAAAGCAATCCATCAAGGTAAGTGACCAAGATAATACCATGAAAACTTAAACAAAAAAACTAGTTTTGTTCTACATGACTTATTCATGTAACCAATCAAGCTGAGAAAATCTGCTGTAACTTACAAAAGAACAATCACAATCTTGTTACTGCGAACGGCTGAAGATCCTCTGTATAGTTAGTAGCTCTTTCCTTAGTTTACTGCTCTGCTTACAAGTGTCCTGCTTTTACAGAATAATATACATACAAATAAGGCAAACAAATGGCCACGCTGCACCCCCCCATCCACACCCAGACAGTATGCACAGAACAATCTGTTGGCCTATTATTTCACATAACACCAAACTGCAGAGTGAATGGTTTTCGTTTATAGCACATGACTTTCTTTTCACTTTATTCAAAGTACAAATTAATCTATCACTTTGTACTTTGTGCGTGTCTCTGTGTGTGCATGTGCGTGTGTGTGTGTGTGTGTGTGCGCCTGCGCGCACAAGTGTGTATGTGTGTGCGCAAGCACATGTAACACAGAGGGAGGGGTGTGACGGGGAGAGAGGGAGAGAGAGAGAGAGAGACAGAGAGAGAGACAGATAAAGACACAGAGAGAGAAAGCTGAGAGAGAAAGCAGAGATGTATTTGTACATATCTAATCAACCTTTTATTCAGTTTTCAGCTTCCCAGATCTGTATTTTGCTCTTCTCGGCTCTAGCACTGGACGTCTGACGTGTCGTCTCGCAAGTGATCTAACTCGACCAAGAACACGGTCACTAAGCGTGCTGCGAGGTATACCATATAATTTGGCAGCTTTGCGAAGACTGAGTTCTCCTGACCTGATCCGCATCACAGCCTCACAAACTTTCTTCAAGTCTTCATTTTCCTCCAGAGCCAGTGCCGTCAAACCTAACAGTACACACACACACACACACACACACACACACACACACACACACATGCCACATGTTACATGTTCTGTTCCAAATAAAACAGTAACCTGATTCATTCAACATCTTATGTTTATATTTTTTCATTTTCATTCATTTCTCTTTTCTAAGATCCTTTCTCATACAACTGCTAATTTTCATACTCCCCTCCCAAATTTTGCACTGGTATTTCATTTTCTTTCAGCTGAATTCTGTTCATTGCTTCTCTGTATTCACTGACAATTACAATATGCACTTTCACTCTCTGCTCATACTGACAATCATTACAATCTGCATCTTCACTGTCTGCTCACACTAACAATCATTACAATCTGCACCTTCACTCTGCTCATACTGACAATATGCACTCTGCTCACACTAACAATCATTACAATCTGCATCTTCACTGTCTGCTCACACTAACAATCATTACAATCTGCACCTTCACTCTCTGCTCATACTGACAATAACAGACTGGTCTACCTCAAAATCGAACCATTAGTATTCCATGGAGTAAATTTTAGAATTCTATGACAAAAAAAGTATTTTTCTTACCTTGAACTTTAATATGGATCTTACATCGCGCAATTCTTGCAGCCAACTCACTGTGCTGTACTCACACTAAAACACTCACACCAACTAGCTCAAGTGCACTACACACACACACACACACACTGCAAGTATCTAGTTGACCATCTCATTAAAAGAACAATATTATAATGCCCTCCTCCCTTTCACCCCCCTCCCCCGCGCACACACTCACACACACACACACACACACACACACACACACACACACACACAGTGACAGTCACACACATGTATAACCTTCATACAGTTTTCATTTTCCATCTTCTTTTCTTTGTACTGCCACTCCCCCCCCCCCCCCCCCCCCCCCATTTTTGGAGTGTGGGGGTGAGGGCGGGGGGAGTGGAACTAATTAACAGTGAAGTTAAAGTGACAGACACACCTTGAGCAATTATGCTGTCACTAGTGTCAGGGAACATCTTGAATTGGGAGCAAGACGATCAGTGTTGACAGGGACAGATTCGTGTCAGCCACCAGCCTACACATCATGATCATCATCTCAGCATTTGTCGCCTGGTGCTCCAGGTCCCCCACTAGACTTCGCCTCGGCCTTTTTCAATGCTTGTACAATTGAAGGTGTTCCTTTCACCACTTCTGATAGTTTTTTTTATGCCATTTTGACGAAACATGCTTTATGCAGTCGTTGTGCCCTCCATGAACACAACTAAAACCCCTTTCGTACAAAGTGCACCACACCAACGTTGGACCTTTTTAGAGCCTGGGACTAAGCACTTCCAAGTTTGCGTGGTATGCATTCAGTAAAGCTTGCTCCCTCGTTTTGGCAACCTTCTTTTCGACATCCAGCTCTTCATCACTCTCATGAGCACGTAATTTCGTTGGTGGTGGCATTCTCTTAGTGAATATCTGTGTCAGTCGCTCACTATGAAGATGGCCGACCATGGTATGTGCGAGCATGCACAAACTGGAACTAGGGACAATAACTCGCGTCCTCAAACAAGAAAATAGTTGGGGGGGGTTTTAGCCTATGTTGCCGATTTTCGTATTTTTGTCCTACTCGGCTTATTATCGTATTTTCCAATCAAATTTTGTAAAATACGCTAAAAAAATCGTAGGGTAGGCAGGTCTGCAATCATTACAATCTGCACCTTCACTCTCTGCTCACACTGACAATCTTCACTCTGCACTGACAATGATTACAATCTGCACCTTCGCTCTCTGCTCACATTGACAATCTTCACTCTGCTCGCACTGACAATCATTACAATCTGCACATTCACTCTGCTCACACTGACAATCTTCACTCTGCTCGCACTGACAATCATTACAATCTACACATTCACTCTGCTCACACTGACAATCTTCACTCTGCTCACACTGACAATCATTACAATCTGCACATTCACTCTCTGCTCACACTGACAATCATTACAATCTGCACATTCACTCTCTGCTCACACTGACAATCATTACAATCTGCACATTCACTCTCTGCTCACACTAACAATCATTACAATCTGCACCTTCACTCTCTGCTCACACTGACAATCATTGAAATCTACACCTTCAAGAAGCACGAAAAATAAAATCCTGATAATCTGAGACAAAATCAATCTGTACAGTTCATAAAATCCAAAGAGTACAAGATGGCTCATGCTATGGCTGTCAATAGTTCCAAGATCAGACAGGGAATTAGAGAAGATTGAAAAACTTTGTATTTTAAGATAGATAACAAGCATTTAATGCCAGATCCAAAACTGTTAGCTGTGTTACAAAGCTGTCATGATATGTGCTTCAATCTCAGTTCTCATGTTCAGCCAGATATCAATTTCAGCTGAAGCGAAATGAGTCAATGCATTCAATTTGTGCGAGACAGACCACAATCAAATTTTGAACACTAACCCAAAACACATGGTTAAGTTTGGGTTCGAACTGATACACACAATGGAACGATTAACCCTCAGATACACAACTCTGGACTATGTGGCAACGGGGGAAAAGTGAGACCCAAGTTACCTCTACTTAAAAAAGCATTTAATTAACAAGAAAATAATAAGACCACGTTGCCTATCAGACAGGTGACCACACAGGCTTTACCTATCAGGGCTGTAACAAGGACGTGTCAAGCTTTGTTCTATCCGCACATGGTTAAGTGGAGGTCTAGTGCAGATCTTTTGGATAGTAGTTTGAACCTTCAACTGAGGTTCCACGTGGTGCCTGCATTCAGCAGGAAAAGAACCCATAACTACACAGGGGTTGTCCATACCATGTTTCTCTACAAAATGAAGAATGCACTTTGCCTTGTAAATAAAAACATAAAGCAGGCCGTCAAAAAATGGGCGAGGCTTTACTACCCACCAAACTCTTCTCTGGGTTAGGGTTGGAAACCGTCTCAACTGTACATAGAAAAGCCTTTGTGGCCATGCTACAGGACACGATACAGTAATCAAGATATCATCCCATCAAAGTTTTGAGAGCAATCCTGAGCACTCAGTTTTATATCAAGTCTGAAAACTACGCACACACACACACACACACACACACACACACACACACACACACACACACAACACAAATCACGCACACACAGGCACATGCCTACACACATATGCACTACGCATGCGCGCACCCACTCGCATGCACGCACGCCTGCGCGTACGTGCGTGCGCGCACACACACACACACACACACACACACACACACACACACACACACACACACACACGCACGCACATGCTCACTCAAGCACAGACACAGTCATGCGCATACACACGCACACACACCAAAATGACTCTAAAAACTTGCACAAGAAATGCCATGTTCACTATCCTCTGTGTGATGAAAGCAGAACAGCAGGGATTAGGATGGACATGAGGAAAACAGGGCTGAAAGTCAAGAGAAAGAAGACTTCTAGATGATACAACCATTATTCACAAAAACATAGTTTTTATTGTGCAACTAGCATTTGTGTTCAGACACAACAGGATATTTATTACAGTTGCCACCTGCCATATTTTAACACCAAGAGAACAGGGGAGTGGGGAGGAGGTGGGGTTGGGTGGGGGGCAGGGATGCTGGCAAAGGGTGTAGAGGTGGGATATGGGAAGTGGAGGTGGGGGGAGGGGATGGACATGGATTTAGCAGTATATCAGTTTTGAATGAAACTCTTCAAAGCACACAGGATAGCAAAGTGCTGGTTTGCTTGGACAGGTAACGCAGTATTTCTGTGTTTCTCTGCGGAATCCCCTTCCCAAACAAACGCGGCATTTACGGTAAGGTCTTCCTTTCTTCACGGTGGCCGGGATACGTTCAACTATATGTTCCCCGACCAGCCTTGCTTCATCATCTTTCTTCCTCAGTTCTTGCAACCAATGCGGCAAAACCTGACCGTATTGGGACATACCTACTCCAGCCTTCTCCGCCACACCTGAAACAGGGCAACAAAATGGGTGGCTTCCTTTCTCTTCTTTCTCTTCCCCTAAACTATCACACTACATAATAGTTTTATACATCAGCATGTTCAGAATCGTCTGCACGTTACTCCACAAAACATGAGAAGCACTGCAAGCTACTCCACAAAATATGAGGCATGCCTTCAATTTTAGATACTGGTTTTTAATCATAGCTTTTCACCATCACAAACTGAATCCCATGACATTCACTAGTACCATTACACAGTAAACCTTTGAAGTCTGTGTGAACAGAACAAATATATCATTCGGCTTTTCTTACAGACTTATGTTTAAACTTCATTTCTTTCAAGTGGATATTTCGAAGTTGATATCAAAGTGTCAGTTTAAACTGATTTTGTTTTCTTCAACTATATGTAGTATACCATTTCCTACTTTCATGGCATATACTTTCTTCACTTTGTCTTTTTGTTCTGAAGAGAAGGTAAACTCATAACATTTCTTCTTTTCTGTCTTTGCTTAGTGGTTCTGGTTCCTAGCACTATCCCGCTACGTGACATGACAGCAGACCAGACATCTTGATGGGGCGAGAATTCACAGCTCCTGAAAGAAAACCTAAACAGCAACAAAAATGTTCTGTGAGAAACTCAGGATCTGCTAGGATGCCTGGACTTTTTAAAGGAATCTGCATCCTGTCTTCCCTATCCAGACGATAGGGTGAATAAACATTTTCATTTTGAAACAAACACCCTACTATGGCAAATCAATCATGATTTTTGTGCATAAACATTTTCATTTTGAAACAAACACCCTACTATGGCAAATCAATCATGATTTTTGTGCATAAACATTTTCATTTTGAAACAAACACCCTTCTATGGGAAATCAATCATGATTTTTTGTGAAACGTGTCCAACTTTCACTGGCAGTGGCAGTCTTCATCACAGGACAACTTTCACCCACTGTCATGTTTTGTCATTTTTAAGGCCTTTGAAAGCTGTGCAATTTTACAAAACCACTGGACAAGGGAATAACACCAGCTGACATTATTTTCTCTGTTCTGAGATCACTTTCTGTGTTCCTGAAATGGACACTGGATACCTTATCATAAACTGAAACTGACTTTATTCATGAAGAAACAAAACTTCTCCAAGCAACATGACAGTTCAAGATAATCAAAGGACAGAGATAAAGAGACAGTCGCCATTCACATGGCTTCATCACTTTGTTTGCTGTTTTACCTTGTTTGGTGTTTTCAAAAAAGATTCCAAGGTACTGAAGACTCTTAACTTCCTGTCTGTTCCACAGACTATTCAAATTTAGGAAACAACGTACTGGCAAGATTCTATCAATGATATGGTGTAACAGTAGAATGTTTCACAAACAATAATTACATTGTGTAAAGCAAGGATAATTGTAGGATCTTACAGTAAAAGCAGAAACATATACTGTCAACATCTGTTGTAAGACAGTGATAATTCAGGCTTTTTCCCCTTTAAGCTAAGATCGACTCAGAGTGAAATGAACCGATTCTTTGCTTACTTCAGCCACCTCCTCAAACACAAACAAATCAATCAAAACCCATAGTCAGTAGCAATTAATCACAAACTACCTGCACGCGCGCACACACACACACACACACACACACACACACACACACAATGTTGTCCAACGATCACTCATACCTTTCAATATTTTCATGTACTGTGGATGAAACAGCCGACATATTAGCATCCAAAGGAAATCAAAAGCCAGTGGGTACAGTGCGTGTGTGTGTGTGTGTGTGCGTGTGTGTGTGTGTGTGTGTGTGTGTGTGAGCGCATGTGTGTGTGTTTGTGAATGTATGTGTGTGTGAGAGAGAGAGAGAGAAAGAGAAAGAGAGAAGAGAGAGTGTGAGCAGGCGCACAAAGTCTTCAGCTGAAACGGAATGCCTCTGTGCAGTCACACTCAACAAACCCCATGAAGTCCCCCAAATCCCCTCAGACATCTGCCCACTGCAAAGCGGCCACAGTGACCCAAAGGACCAGCTCCAACTTCCTCCACCATTCAACCCCCAGCCACAGTGACCCAAAGGACCAATCCCCAGTCACAGTGACCCAAAGGATCACCTCCAACTTCCTCCACCATTCAACCCCCAGCCACAGTGACCCAAAAGACCACCTCCAACTTCCTCCACCATTCAACCCCCAGTCACAGTGCCCAAAGGACCACCTCCAACTTCCTCCACCATTCAACCCCCAGCCACAGTGACCCAAACGACCAGCTCCAACTTCCTCCACCATTCAACCCCCCAGCCACAGTGACCCAAAGGACCACCTTCAACTTCCTCCACCATTCAACCCCCAGTCACAGTGACCCAAAGGACCACCTCCAACTTCCTCCACCATTCAACCCCCAGTCACAGTGACCCAAAGGACCACCTCCAACTTCCTCCACCATTCAACCCCCAGTCACAGTGACCCAAAGGACCACCTCCAATTTTCTCCACCATTCAACCCCCAGTCACAGTGACCCAAAGGACCACCTTCAACTTCCTCCACCATTCAACCCCCAGAGCACAGCATCACCCTTTCTGGATCCCATTAGAATTTTCTCCAAATCATGCATACACAGCCTCAAACTGTTCTGAGCTATCAGGTGTCCAATGATGCACTGAGGACAACCATGACAGATCCATTTTGAAAATAACGGAGCCCATGTTGAAATTATATCTGACACAGTTTATCACATGTCTAAGTCACTGGCTGTGAGCCACACACACACAAAAGGCAGGTGTGTGTGTGTGTGTGTGTGTGTGTGTGTGTGTGTGTGTGTGTGTGTGTGTGTGTGTGTGGTGGGGGAGCTGGGGGTGGGTGTGTCCTGTACTATAACAGGACAAACAATGCCAGTCATTCAAATCTTATTTCATTTTAACTAACCCGTTTGTTCCCCACCCCCACCCCACACTCACCTCCCTCCAATTTTGTTCAAGTCTTATTTCGCCCCTATTGTTTGTCCGTCTCCCCTCTCATCTTCCAACATCATCCCTACAAAACCTTTCAGGAGACTTTAAAATACATGAATTTAAAATGTTATGAATCTTTAGTGTACAGATTTGCCCCAAAGTTTCAATGATCAGATTGAGAAATGAGAAAACACAGCAGGAAGCATACGACAAATGTTAAGATGTGAGACAACTGGACACACAGACTGACCGAAGGAGCATGTGACTACCACAAAGAGGAGAAAAGAATCTTTTTAGGGAGGGCAGTCACTTCAAAAAAAGACGGCATTTTGCTTCAACTGTTCAAGGGATCCAGATCACAAAATTAATTGAAAAACCAAAACACTGTCACAGGAAAAAACAATGACCAAAGAAATACTTCTGGAGAAAGAAAGAAAGAAAATGGAAAGCAAGAAACACACACACACACACAGACACACACAAACACACACACAAAGGAGAGAAATATTGCAATGAAATACTGCAGCAAAACAGGACATACAAATTTAAGACTACAAACTGGACAAGTTTGTGCGCATTCACTAGCTGTTCATTGCAACAGACAATAACAACATTTCGTTTCATTTATAACAGTAATGACAGCTAGCGTTTTAATCAATGGCAGTAAAACTTGTCTTGAGAAGCCCATGATAACATGAAAGTACTCACTACGTCATCATTCACCAGTACCTTGCAAACTATGCATATTGTTTTTAGGGTGGAAGGTCTCCACAACTAATGTGGAAATACAAACAAGACAACAAATTAGAACCATATGCAGCAGATCAAATAAGTGTATAAAAGAATTTGTTCACAATCAAAAGGCAGTCTGGTCTGTCACAGGAACCACCTAAGGCCTACAGGATGGAGGCTAATCTTTCTCCCACAGGCTTTGGTGCGAGAGGTCAGGACAGCTATCAACAGTGAGCGGCAAGGACAGCTATCAACAGAGAGTGGTCAGGACAGCTATCAACAGTGAGTGGCAAGGACAGCTATCAACAGAGAGTGGTCAGGACAGCTATCAACAGACAGTGGTCAGGACAGCTATCAACAGTGGTCAGGAGAGCTATCAACAGTGGTCAGGACAGATATCAACAGAGAGTGGTCAGGACTGATATCAACATAGAGTGGTCAGGACAGCTATCAACAAAGAGTGGTCAGGACAGCTATCAACAGAGAGTGGTCAGGACAGATATTAACAGAGTGGTCAGGACAGATATCAACAGAGAGTGGTCAGGACAGCTATCAACAGAGAGTGGTCAGGACAGCTATCAACAGAGAGTGGTCAGGACAGATATCAACAGGAGTGGTCAGGACAGATATCAACAGGAGTGGTCAGGACAGATATCAACAGAGAGTGGTAAGGACAGCTATCAACAGAGAGTGGTCAGGACAGATATCAACCGAGAGTGGTCAGGACAGATATCAACAGAGTGGTCAGGACAGATATCAACAGAGAGTGCTCAGGACAAGGACAGCTATCCACAGAGAGTGGTCAGGACAGATATCAACAGAGAGTGGTCAGGACAGATATCAACCGAGAGTGGTCAGGACAGATATCAACAGAGAGTGGTCAGGACAAGGACAGCTATCCACAGAGAGTGGTCAGGACAGATATCAACAGACAGTGGTCAGAACAGCTATCAACAGACAGTGGTCAGGACATCAATCAACAGAGTGTGGTCAGGACAGATATCAACAGAGAGTGGTCAGGACAGATATCAACAGAGTGTGTTCAGGACAGATATCAACAGAGAGTGGTCAGGAGAGCTATCAACAGAGAGTGGTCAGGACAGCTATCAACAGAGAGTGGTCAGGACAGATAACAGAGAGTGGTAAGGACAGCTATCAACAGGAGTGGTCAGGACAGATATCAACAGAGTGTGGTCAGGACAGATATCAACAGAGTGTGGTCAGGACAGCTATCAACAGACAGTGGTAAGGACAGCAATCAACAGACAGTGGTCAGCACAGATATCAACAGGAGTGGTCAGGACAGCTATCAACAGACAGTGGTCAGCACAGATATCAACAGAGAGTGGTCAGCACAGATATCAACAGCAGCTCCCCAGCAGATTGAGTTCACTTATTTCCAACACCCTCCCATCACTATAGGTAATCACCCTAGTAATGTTTGAAACTGACATGACAAACTTGGCAAAGGCAAATGGGTCCAACGAAGCCAGCCACCTGATAAAAAAAAAAAAAAAAAAAAAAAAAAAAAAAAGGAAAAAAGTCATGTTACAAACTAAACAGTCAATAACAAAAATTAGATTGGAACAGTTTCAGTTGCCGATGTTTTTGTCGATAATTTGTCACTGACCCTGCAAAATACCGAGGCAATCGCAAACCCTGCTGCTATGAAGGATTCCTTATCTTATTGGCATTCCTTTTTCTGGTGCCCAACGTTCTTGATATTTAAATGATTCAATTATAGTCACATTATTCAATACTTGCTGTAGTCCAGAAATTGAATTTAGAGTAGATTTTTCATAACAACGGTGATTAAGACAGTGTTTGTAATACCTTGTTCACATTCTAAAGTTTATATTTAGCCTTTATGCATTGGCCTCCCAAATATGGTGGACAGATACTGGCCTGGGACCTCTGTCACTTCTGTAATGACCCCTTTTCTTTCAGTCTGCCTCATTCTCCTCACACCTGCATCATTTCACATTCCCTTGCCAAACAAAAGTCTGTGTGGTGTCCATCATTTCCACTGCAGCTGCCAGGCTCAAACCAACTTCTGCAGCCATTAGTAATCTGTCATTTCTGTTTTGCTGCAGAACTGATGGACTTCAATTCCTGTCTTTACTTTCAAAGTTTCAGAGGAATTTGTCCAACAGCCACAAGGGCTTATCTCTGCCCAGTGTTTGGGACCACCACTGTTGATTTTCCATTCTTGAATCTCCAGTAGTTGTTCCGCCATCATCTTCCTCCAAATGCTGGTTTTCTTCAAAATCATGGACAAGGGAACTTAGGCAACTTCTACAGACTTACAGAATAACTGTCTTGGTACAGGCGTGTTGCAGTCTTCTTGTTCGAGCACACATGTCCTCAGCTCCATCTTGCTTTCCGTTGGGGCAATCAGCTGACTCCAGTTTGTCCACTCTGGTTAAGCGGGCTGCCTGATCTTTGGCAGCATTCTACAAGGCTAGCTGTGCATGAAGTTCACTGACAACACAGTCCACTCTGGTTAAGAGGGCTGCCTGATCTTTGGCAGCATTCTACAAGGCTAGCTGTGCATGAAGTTCACTGATAACACAGTCCACTCTGGTTAAGAGGGCTGCCTGATCTTTGGCAGCATTCTACAAGGCTAGCTGTGCATGAAGTTCACTGATAACACAGTCCACTCTGGTTAAGAGGGCTGCCTGATCTTTGGCAGCATTCTACAAGGCTAGCTGTGCATGAAGTTCACTGATAACACAGTCCACTCTGGTTAAGAGGGCTGCCTGATCTTTGGCAGCATTCTACAAGGCTAGCTGTGCATGAAGTTCACTGACAACAGAGGTTGGGCTAGCTGTGCATGAAGTTCACTGACATTGACAACAGAGGTTGGGCTAGCTGTGCATGAAGTTCACTGACATTGACAACAGAGGTTGGGCTAGCTGTGCATGAAGTTCACTGACAACAGAGGCTGGGCTAGCTGTGCATGAAGTTCACTGACAACAGAGGCTGGGCTAGCTGTGCATGAAGTTCACTGACAACAGAGGTTGGGCTAGCTGTGCATGAAGTTCACTGACAACAGAGGCTGGGCTAGCTGTGCATGAAGTTCACTGACAACAGAGGTTGGGCTAGCTGTGCATGAAGTTCACTGACAACAGAGGCTGGGCTAGCTGTGCATGAAGTTCACTGACATTGACAACAGAGGTTGGGCTAGCTGTGCATGAAGTTCACTGACAACAGAGGCTGGGCTAGCTGTGCATGAAGTTCACCAACAGAGGCTGGGCTAGCTGTGCATGAAGTTCACTGACAACAGAGTTGGGCTAGCTGTGCATGAAGTTCACTGACAACAGAGGTTGGGCTAGCTGTGCATGAAGTTCACCAACAGAGGCTGGGCTAGCTGTGCATGAAGTTCACTGACAACAGAGGTTGGGCTAGCTGTGCATGAAGTTCACTGACAACAGAGGCTGGGCTAGCTGTGCATGAAGTTCACCGACAACAGAGGCTGGGCTAGCTGTGCATGAAATTCACTGACAACAGAAGCTGGGCTAGCTGTGCATGAAGTTCACTGACAACAGAGGTTGGGCTTGCTGTGCATGAAGTTCACTGACAACAGAGGCTGGGCTAGCTGTGCATGAAGTTCACTGACAACAGAGGTTCGGCTGGCTGTTTCCATCTTTTCCCACTTCCATTTTTCTGGCTCAGCCACTGCTAGCATTAGTGCCACTCCTGAGTTGCCATTACCCTGAGCCCTTCGCTTTACTTGTGACCATGTTCATTATAAAGACTCGTGCACACAAATTCAAACTGCTTGTGTTTGGAGCTGAGCTGAATGAATCTGTTGCTAAGCAGGTCTGGGGAGACTGCTGAGCAGTCAAGTGTTTCACATCCGCTGTGCCATCCACACGACGCTTTAAACACAAAAGAATAAAGTACTCAACAACAACAACAAAAATGAACACAAGTCAGTCACTGAAAGACCACTGAATAAGAACGTTGATTCATTAAACATTGTCTTTTATGACAAAGCACTGAGTGTATTTTAGTAACACGCAATTCATATTGCACATTAAACAAAAAACAGGCCTAGATGAAGAAAAGCAATGTGATATAACAAGCAAAAAAACCACACATATTAATCAAAGGCACGTGTGAACATGTTATGACTTTATAAGCAGTCTCGTTACATACGTAACTTTCAGTCATGGACTGAAATGGATGACCATTTGTTAGCTTAACACATGTAGTTCTGTGACAACTGCTTTCCCTTTAAAAAAACGTTAATCAGTCAGCCAGTCAGTAAAGTCTTGCATTTATACAGCTGGAAGCCAAATGAAGAATGGTTCTTGTTAACAGCTTTGCTCTGCTGTCAACATGGCAAAAGTGAAACGCAAAGGAACAAATGCAGTCAATCCATGGCAAAAATAAGCAGTGGTGATATCAGGCAGAATAGTTTGTCAAAATTTGGGCTGTTGCAGCCACAACAACCAGCAACACCACCCTAAGAGACTGACAAACCACCAGAGCAAACTCTAGATCAATACAGGTGAATGACAACATAAGTTTTTCAACAGTGATGGTTGACAGTAGTAAGACACATGAGCATCACAAACTTTGTCCACATGATATTCCATAATTAATATACAAACACACACTTAAACATTCAACAATGACACACATTTGATAAAACACATGTATAAATCATAATAAATTTCACTGATGAAAGTACTCTTTCTATGAAATATAGCAGAATACAGCAAGCCTGTCAAAACTCCCAAAATGTTTTGTTATAGATACAAAAGCCCTCAAACACTGAATTAGGGGTATTAAAAACTGTTACACTTTCAATGATATGAAATGCTGATAATACATCAGATTTCTCAAAAGCCCTCAAACACTGAATTAGGGGAATAAAAACCGTTACACAATGATATGAAATGCTGATAATACATCAGATTTCTCAAACGCCCTCTAACACTGAATTAGGAGTAAAAAAACCTTACATTTTCAATGATATGAAATGCTGATAATACATCAGATTTCTCAAAAGCCCTCAAACACTGAACTAGGGGAATGAAAACTGTTACACTTTCAATGATATGAAATGCTGATAATACATCAGATTTCTCAAACGCCCTCGAACACTGAATTTGGGGTATGACACTTTCAACATCAAATATTGATAATACATCAGATTTCTTATTCTGCCCAATTCAGCAATTTCTTAAATCTGGTTTCATTTTAAACAAGTGTGTGTCTTTTCCAAATTATTAATCTGTTGCTAACCTTTGGTTCCTTTCCCTTTCAGGTAAACAGCATTAAATTTTCAAATAAATAAATGAATAAATAAATAAATAAGTCCAGGGTTTAAAAAAAAAATCGGGTGCAGGGAGGTGGGAGTGGGGATGGGGGTTGTCTGAGGGAGTTATACCAGGCTGGAGGTTAAGTCCCCTAAAATGTTCTACCAGAGGTTAAACAGAAACTAATTCTATTTCATGGCTAAGCTTTCTTTCTTCCTCTCACAGAAATCTTGTTGTGGATCTGCAGATCTAACCCCTCTATGCCATCGACTCAGCATCATCCTGTTGTCAGGCTCAATTATCTCCCTTCTCTACTACACTCCCTTCTATATGTCTGTCTCCAGTTGTCAGGCTGCAGTATCTCCCTTCTCAACTACACTGCCTTTTTTACATATGTCTGTCTAATTCTTGCGTCTACTTCATTTTTTTTTTTCGCCAGAGACATGCCTGCGAAAACAAAATTGACAAACTTCATGCCACTGCCCTCCAACTTTATGCCCGAGTCTAACATAACTAAGGTGCAAATGTATATTCACAAATTACAAGATCATGGAAGGCAACTGATTAAAGGAAACAGAAAAACCATTAATACATTTCTAGAGAAGTAAGATTTGGACAAGCACAGTTGCATGCACTCTCTCAATTACTTAAGCAGATGATGTGATCATGTGATCAAACGAAATGTTTTATTTATGTTTGTTCTAGTAGGGCAATTCAAGAACATGTCATTTTTCACTATCCCATGGGTAACAGCCTGGCTCACCTTCCATATCTATGTACACTATGAACAATTCCAGCAGTCCCATTTCTGCAATCCCATGCTCTTGAATCAACACTATTCACAGATCCAGTACAGTAATTTTTTTATACCTAAGCTTCAAGACAAGTTCTACTGCATCAAAAGCAAACAAACAAAGAGGTAATTTGTCACTGGCATGAGAACTTTGTATGCAATATGAAAAACAACTTTTTTTTTTTCTTCCAACAATGCACAACATATTAGTGCACATTAAATTAACCAGTAAAAATTAGTTTCTTTGGGAGTTGACCACATGCACATGCTTTACTGCTTCTCAATTCAATGTGCTCCAACCATACCCTTTATAATTCCACCTTGTCCACTGACACTACCTTTGGATATCCTTTCCCTACCAGGCTAGGCTCTATCACTTTGTGATCGCTCTAAATGTTCCTCACAAAATACCATCATCTAATGTCAACATATGAAAAAAGAAAACCTGCACTCCCTCTACTTTCCCGTTATTATACAGTCCACCTGACCATAAAAAGTCTTTTCAGGTAAGTTGCTCTTCTGGGTAATGATGTCTTGAGCAGAGAATTTAAAAAAAAAAAAAAAAAAGGTAAACAACAATATACCTCATTAAGTAATAGCTACGCCCTTTGTTGACTATTTTGTTTCAAGACTGTCCCCAAAAGAATTAAGGAAATGTTTGAAGCAAAAAGTGTCCAGCTCATTATCAACAGAATTCATGACACTGAGAGACGAATGTTGTCTATTATACTATATTAAGTTCAAACCTTTCAAGTCATAACACATAAGTTCGAGGTCCAATTTTAAAATCATCATGAAATTCGCTATCTTTAGCCTGCATGTAGTCAATACACTCATCAAAGTTGCTTTTTCAGCTTTTGATATCCATGTAAACATTTGATCCAAGATCTGTAACTGAAATCGTCCATCTGTCTTCCTACATCTCAATCTATCTTTCTTTCTATCTGTAACTCTCTCTCTCTCTCTTTATATATATACATATATATATATATATACACACACATATATATACATATACATATAATGTAATGTATGTATGTAAGCATAACATTGGGTCAAAATCACTACAAGACTCTGAGTGTCCAAAATGTGATACTGAAAATCAAATGCAACTTGAAATAAATCCTATTAGTACCATTTCCAAGCGGTCTCTCTTTCATATCTGGTCCATTGGCATACTTTGGCACAATCATGCTCTCTCGTCGCTGTTTTTCGTTTTTCTTTTCTTTTAAAATATTTCTGGGCCTGTACTTCCTATTTTCCTGTCTACCAGCTCGTTGTGGAAGAAGCAAACACCCCCAGACACCATTTCTAGCGCATGTCAGCAAGAGTTGTCACTCTTTGGTCAAAGCACCCAAACTGGCATGCCATGACAACACTATGATTATCTCCACAAGCATGACTGCGGCTCAAGACTTTTCCCCCCCCCAACCTATTTTTCAGTATTTCATATTTACCACATTTTCTCCAAACGTGTACAAAATACGGCAAAAAAAAACTTTACGGCTAAACAGATCTGGTTAACTACAGCCACATTCTCATTCAAGGAAGAGGTCTCACAAAGACACCAGTGTGCATGTCCTTCATTTTTGGGTCACCCATCTCACCCACACACACGATGGCCTCCTCTTCTCTGACAGATGAGCCAGGATTTGACCATTTGAACAAGATTTTTCCTGCATGCATTCACACACCAGACCCCAGTTTACAGTTTGATAAGAATTACTTGGAGGGTACTGGAGTCTGCAATGTTAACTGCATGGAGAAAATCTCTCCTGACTGGCCATCTTCAGTGGTAATCATACCATGAATCTGAACCCCTACACCTGATCCCAAACGTTGGTAATGCATCACACGGAACTATTTTGTACTGTCCATTTTTTATGCATGTTTTTATCCATGTACTTCAACAAGTATAGTTGATTAGCAACTGCCAAGGGTTTTTTCCCTTTTTTTTTTTTTCTCTAGCAAGGATGGTAGGCAGATGGGCAGGGGTGTTTTTTTTTCTTTTTTCGAGCCAACGTCAGTCAACTTTCCCGTTTGGAATTCTTTTAGATCACTGGCCTCTGATTCAAAAACGCTTTCATACTATTCCTTTGACATCATTTTATTGTGCAAGTGAAGACACTTCAATCATCAACTTCACGAGACTGCTATTTCTGTGAGTACTAGAAATGGGCAAAAATACATCTCAGGCACACCAACACAACGTAAAACAAAACCATAGGTTTTAGTACTTTTCAATCAACAAGACCACAGGATTCGTGCTGGTAGTGATAGCTTTTTTTTTCTTCTTTTTTTGTGTCTTAAATCAAACCACCGTATCCCAGTCTGGGCATCTAAATCATAATAACTATAGATGAATCACATGACAAGGCAGGTCTGCATGAGAAAAGCTCGACATAAATGGAACAAAATTCTTTCCAAGAAGCCTTGAGTGTAATACTATGCAGTGGGGTCATCTACACTTGACAGCTTGAAACAGTCTGAAAGACTAAATGCATGCATATACAAATTTGAATCTATTTTTCAAATGTCCTGGTTGCACAGTGTAATAAGAAAAGAAAAACATTCCACAGAACTGCTGATGAGAGAACACAAAAAATATGAAAGTGTTCATACCTTTACAATATAAATTACCTATCTTTTACAATTCATACCTTTACAATATAAATTACTTATCTTTTACAATATGAAGATATTGAATAACATTATAATAGGGAAGTATCTGAGATGTAATACAACAATTACACACCAGAGCTTAGAATATAAAAAAAACCATGTTTGACTGCTGTATAGCTGAGCTGCCGTATAGCTGAGCATTACCAAAGAAAAACATAAATGTACATACCTTCACAACACAATACATAACCAAGTCCCCAAATCTGTTATTTAACCTATTTTCTTAGATCAAAGACAGAAACAATGACAGTCATATAGGATGAAAGTACATATATATGTAGAGTATTCTAACAAATGTTACCTTAGGGTTACTACAATAGTGTTCAGTATCTACTTTATACATTACTACAATAGTGTTCAGTATCTACTTTATACATTACCACAATAGTGTTCAATATCTGCTTTGCACATTACTTCACATAATTTTTCTTATTCTTGTGCAAAGCCAACTTGATATTCATTTTTCACTTACCTAATTCATGAATACATTTAAATGTGTATTTAAAATGAACTGTACATGATATAAACATGAATCTTTCAGTTGTCTTTTGGATGTTATGAATAGAAATTGTGCAAAACAATGCAACATTCCTATTACTTCTAAATATACACTGCAGAGGTGAACAGTATCTCACAGAAAATGTGCAATGGATGCTTTTTTTATCTGTGACTATGTGACCTCAAGTAACAAAAATATATGTTTATGACCTGCAAAGATATAAACAAAAACAGTACCATGTTCTAAAGAAATACCAATAGTGGCTAGTTATAGACAATGCTTTTGGGTGTGGCGTTATACTTGTAGTTCAAAACAAAGTGTGTACAGCTGTTGTGTTTAGACAGGTATTACTCAATTCAATCATTTGTCTGAAATTTTCAGAGAAATACGTTCAATGATGCACACCACTGCATGTCACTGAAGAAATAACATAAATAAGTACTGATTCCTCTCAGTTTCAATTCAGCACTCATTCCTAACAGTTCTGTTCCACCTTTTCGGTCCACCTGGATGTGCCCCATGAGTTTGAAATGCTCTAGTACAACCACAGATAACTGTTGTGTTGTAATGCCAGAACTGGCACTGGACTGACCAGGCCTGAACATGGGTTCTCAAAATGTTCACGGCCTGAAAGTACACACACAGGCATGAGTGAATGGATGGGTAGGAGCACAAACAGATTTTCTCCAGTTTCCAACAAGGTACCAACAAGGGCAAGGCAGCATGCTATCCATGAAAGCCCGCAAAGAGTAAAGTCCTGTTCCCCCATAATGCAGACTGAACGGTGAGAACACCATGTCGTCATCTTAACAGCCTAATGTAGTTCCATGTATAGACACACTTCCACCTGCTAGGCTAGTCACTGTCAACTGAAAACAAAAGCAAAGATCACCACAAAGTTACAAACAGGTGCTGCCACCTTGATCCAACAGTAAGCTGTATTCCATGCCAAGCTGTGACAGCATAACATCGGCTGTCTGCACTGTTTCTTATTTTTGGTGAATTCAAGAGAGGCATACCTTTTCCTGCTCGCTAAATGAGAATGTGCCCATACTGGAGCAACCTAAACAAGGACTTACAAGATGAAACTATTTTCTCAAGGTGAAATAGACTACAACAGAGTTTTCAAAGCTGAACCACAAACAGTTCTTTTTTCCCTATTTCAGTCCACAGCCAGAACTGGCAACCCTATACTTAAGTCAATACATGCCACCACACACAGGGTACTTGGTTAAGGAATGACCTGGTCAGAATACGAAGGGAAACCATCTTCTGGATGCCCACAAGGTACAGTAGCACTTAATACTACTAGTAAATGTGAGCAAGACCGAGTCGAACCAAATGAACTCATGCTCTTCTCTTCCAGTGCCAACCACTGTGCAGTGCACATGCGCAGAGACCTGCTTGTTTTCAAACTTAGACCAGAGTCCAGCAACACCGAGGAAGACAGGAAAAAAATCACAACTCAAAAAAAAAGTCTGCCTGCAGCCCAAAGTTCCACTAGTGTTGAAGAAAAAAGAAAGAAAAGAAAAAAGGGAATGGGAAAATCTATCAGAAAAAAAACTAGTCCCACCAGTGACTGAATGTGAATTTCTGTGCTGAAGTTGCACAAGTAAGTGCAAGTGTGAGTGACAGAGTGAGTAAGTGAGAGAGTGTGTGTGTGTGTGTGTGTGTGTGTGTGTGTGTGTGTGTGTGTGTGTGTGTGTGTGTGTGTGTGTCGTCGTCGTGCATGAGCGTGTGCCCACATGCTTGTGTGCATGTGCATGTGTACGCATGTTTTCGCGAACATGCATATGTTAAAACTGTAAATCATATAAAAGAGGCCCAGAGATATAGGCAGCAACAGAAATATTACCAAGGAATGTTTTCATAAATCCAGTGAACATGTATGCACACTGCATCAACTAACACAGAAAGAATTTGCTTATATATATAAAAAAAAAATTTTTTTAGTCAAGAAAAATATCCTAACTCAATGTTCATAACATTAAAAAGTTTTAACATGAACTGTAAATTGTCTTTCTCAACTTTTTTTTTTCAAATACTTACATATAAATATGCTGTCCCACCTCTCAATCCCTTCTGTGGCACAGCAAAGTCCCTCATTCTGACTCCCCTACACAACCAAAACCTCACTCTGTCACACTGCCTGAGCTAGCCCTCCACAGACAGTTATCAACCTCACTCTGTCACACTGCCAGAGCTACCCTCCACAGACAGTTATCAACCTCACTCTGTCACACTGCCAGAGCTAGCCCTCCAGTTATCAACCTCACTCAGTCACACTGCCAGAGCTATCCCTCCACAGTTATCAACCTCACTCTGTCACACTGCCAGAGCTAGCCCTCCACAGTGATCAACCTCACTCTGTCACACTGCCAGAGCTAGCCCTCCACAGACAGTTATCAACCTCACTCTGTCACACTGCCAGAGCTAGCCCTCCACAGTTATCAACCTCACTCTGTCACACTGCCAGAGCTAGCCCTCCAGTTATCAACCTCACTCTGTCACACTGCCAGAGCTAGCCCTCCACAGACAGTTATCAACCTCACTCAGTCACACTGCCAGAGCTAGCCCTCCACAGTTATCAACCTCACTCTGTCACACTGCCAGAGCTATCCCTCCACAGTTATCAATCTCACTCTGTCACACAGCCAGAGCTAGCCCTCCACAGACAGTTACCAACTTCACTGTCACACTGCCAGAGCTAGCCCTCCACAGTTATCAACCTCACTCTGTCACACTGCCAGAACTAGCCCTCCACTGTTATCAACCTCACTCTGTCACACTGCCAGAGCTAGACCTCCACAGTTATCAACCTCACTCTGTCACACTGCAAGAGCTAGCCCTCCACAGTTATCAACCTCACTCTGTCACACAGCCAGAGCTAGCCCTCCACTGACAGTTATCAACCTCACTCTGTCACACTGCCAGAGCTAGCCCTCCACTGACAGTTAACTTCACTGTCACACTGCCAGAGCTAGCCCTCCAGTTATCAACCTCACTCTGTCACACTGCCAGAGCTAGCCCTCCACTGTTATCAACCTCACTCTGTCACACTGCCAGAGCTAGCCCTCCACTGTTATCAACCTCACTTTGTCAAACTGCCAGAGCTAGCCCTCCAGTTATCAACCTCACTCAGTCACACAGCCAGAGCTAGCCCTCCACTGTTATCAACCTCACTCTGTCACACTGCCAGAGCTAGCCCTCCACTGTTATCAACCTCACTCTGTCACACTGCCAGAGCTAGCCCTCCACAGTTATCAACCTCACTCTGTCACACTGCCAGAGCTAGCCCTCCAGTTATCAACCTCACTCTGTCACACAGCCAGAGCTAGCCCTCCACTGTTATCAACCTCACTCTGTCACACTGCCAGAGCTAGCCCTCCACTGTTATCAACCTCACTCTGTCACACTGCCAGAGCTAGCCCTCCAGTTATCAACCTCACTCTGTCACACAGCCAGAGCTAGCCCTCCACAGACAGTTATCCAACTAGTGTTCTTCTGACCCCAGCCCCCAAAGCAATCAGAACAGCACACCACTGAGTGATCAAGACTACATTCAGAAATACCTCTACAGTGGTGATGTTCAGCTGTACTATCTCCTGTGAATCAACATAGCCGTACAGCATACCAACATATTACACCCAACTGAAGACAATGCTCCATGTCAAGCCAAACTGACAGAGCCTCCCCTACACTGGCAACACCAATCATGCCCTCACACAAGAACACATATCGACCTGAATCCTTGAATAGCTTATTTCCATCACATACCAGTGATTGGAGATCTTCAATTAGAATCATTTTTCTATTTACACGTTATCACCAATGGTTTCAAACTCTCCTTGAAAGGCCTCAAATGCACAAGAGTAGCGTTTTGACATTTTTTGCATAGAATTCCAAATTTAAGTGTAGCACTAGTATGCAATATCACAAGAGCACTTTAAACAGCACTTCCCTTCACACTTCACATGATGGCCGAATAAGGTGATGAAAATCTTTTAAGTTATCATGTGGTTCTGACTTAACCTACACAAAATCAAAATGGCCCACTACAAAAGCAATTAATCCAGCAGCAATATCAAGGTCGTCTTTGATGAGTTTTTCTTCGCTTTTTCTTCCTCTCCTCACTGAACTTGACCTTTTTTATCCTTTTCCTTTTTAAAAAAAGATAAGACTACAGTCTAGATATCTACATGTCTTGGATGCCATGAAAATTGCCACAAAGTCTGTGATGCACTTTTAAAAATCCTTTTTTTCGCTTTCATTTCTTGGCATACCATTTCCTAACCAGTGCAGCAACATGGCATTGTCAGTGAAATCATCGCATGCTACGCTAAAAGTGCCGCACTTGATTGAAATCCTGGACACCAACTCAGCACAGACATTGGACTGGGTGTGAGGACTGATGCCTAGGTCATCATGACAGCCAGGCAGAGCAAGCCACAGAATTTCAAACTTTCTTAAGTATTATGTGTATTGAGGAGGAGGGGACCATAATGCTACCATGCAGACCTTTTCGGAGTTTGAGACCACATGACAAGATCGCCATGCGCTCTAAGCCTCCTCTCACTAGACACCAGACCAGCAAGACACAGACGTGACACAACTGATCAAAAACAGATTCCTTTCTTTTACAGACACAGTTTACATTTGATGAAAGTCACACATGTGGTCTAGTCTTCCCAGGTAACCCATACCACATTTAACTCTTTAAGCAGGAGCCAGTAAGGGGCTGAAAAATCTTTGTCATGCTTTCAATGGGATTCAAAGCAGACTTTCTTGGTCATCAGTCTAGCCTATTAACAATGTGTGTGCGATTCAAAGCATACTTTCTCAGTCATCAGTCTAGCACATTAACAATGTGCTAAATCAGCCGATGTTGCTTTTAACACTCAATATGTGTGTGCGGCTAATCAGCCGAAATAAACCCATTAAATTTCCTAGTTTTAATCTTAAAATGCGTAGGACAAAAATGATCATAAGTGGTGAAAGTTGTTAGCATTACCAACACTGTTATCAGTGAAGGTGGAATTACTTCTGTTCAGCAGATTACCATCTGGTAACCAAAATTATGTTTATTACCCCTCCCTTCTATGACCATTAAGCATCCAATGCACTGATCAGGTCTCAGCCCCCTGCCTGTCTTGTTTGGGTGGTCTCCCTTCGGATACAGTAACTCACTAAGTGAAGTGAAAACAGGAAAAAATGTCACTTTTCACTTGTTTTTCTGCTTTCGAGTTTCAGTATTCCCAGGCCAATGACAATTGTGGTGCATGTTGATGTTGAACTACATGACTTCTTCAGACAAAACAAACTTGGGGATGTATAGAACAAACTTCATCTTCAGTATGAAAACATTAAAATCATTTGAAGTTTATGCCAATACCCTTTTTTTGTAACCGATTCACAAGTTTATGCCAATACCCTTTTTTTGTAACCGATTTCACTAAGCAAAACACAGGAGTGTATCAGAACCAACCACTGTCAGGAAAAAAAGTTTCAATGTTCAGATTTATAAATATCAGAAATTGCCCACTTTAATCCCACTGTAGCTGCCCACTGCTTACAATGGCTCCATTAAAATACGTGGAAGAGAATACATGTATGCTGACATTTTCTGCTCGTCTTTGTCCCGATGCAGTTCCGCTTCTTTGAAGCAACAATGCGATACATTTCCCTTATCCAAAATCATGAAAAACTTACGTTACTTCAGAAGTTCGAGTGTGTGGCTTACGCATGCTTGCACATGCTTTTTTTTTTTTTTTCTTTTTCCTAATATAGACTCCTGTAGAATAAAATCAACCTTCTTTCCAGTTTGTACGAAAAGGATGAGCAGAAACATACAAAAATAATGACATTATTTTAAAATGTCCAGAGAAAATGTTTTCTATCTAAAAACTTTTTTTTACACAAATCAAATCTTTTCTTTCAAATGGTAGTATCATTTAATAAATAGTAAATTTTCATAATTTTTTTCAAACCAGTCCACATATGACTAAGTGACATAAAGTAAATTCTCATGAAGTCTACCAATTTTGAAATTTGCATCCCCAAATTTATTCCTCTGGCACATGACTGCACAAGGTAAAGAAGGGTGACACCCACCTGAAGGATCCATTCCGCTGGCATTCTGAGATGTTCCAGGCATTGGGTTTGCAAAGGGATTGGCAGCGCCCGATGTTCCAGGGAGGGAGTGAGGAAGGCCATGACGAGATGAGGCAGAACCTGAAGTGGAGGAGAAGCCTGGCACCATGGGACTGGATGTGAAGGCAGCAGAATTCTGATGCATCATAACTGGGTAGAGATTCGAACCTGAGTTACTAGAATCGCTCTGTGACCAACCTGAAACCAGGACAGTTTCATCAATATCAAGTTGATTGAAAGAATACTCACTGAAGATTATATCATACACAACACGAACTGAAACTGGTCCTATTTTTTAAACACATCTCCCTCAAGAATCCCACACACACACACACACAAAAAAAGAGACAAAAACATTGCAAAGATACAAACGTTTTTATCATCATGAAACAACTTGATCAAGTTTTCATCACAAATCAAAAAAGTTCGAAGTGATACCAGAATTTTCCTTACAGTATTCCTTGTCAAATTTTAAAGTGAGGGTCAAAATGACCCCTTGTTCCCCAAACTGGAGGCCAAATCTGAAAACTTGGTCAATTATAGACACACAAGTAAGCACTCATAATTTTGTATGTTGAAAGACTCTCACTGGTATATTATCATGGGCAGTGTGTGTGTGTGTGTGTGTGTGTGTGTGTGTGTGTGTGTGTGTGTGTGTGTGTGTGTGTGTGTGCACATGTATCTTGGGTGTGCTTTATGTTATGCTTCAGTAATGAATGAAACCTGAATAAAACCACTCAATGCTTTTGCTTTGGTGTATGTGAGACCCAACTAGTCTTTGTCCTTTATATTGTACTGAATACAAACCACCTTGCTCGTTAAACAGTATTATAAAATAAAAATGAGTATACATTCCTTATGCCCAGTGAAGCTTTCCTCACCACATGAACATGAGAAGAGTGAACACACACAAACACACACACTCTCTCTCTCCCCTCCTGAAATATAAAGGCAATTTTTTTTTCAAAAATGAAAGGGGAAAAAGACATTAAGTAAACTTAACTTGGCAGTGAGAGTTACACACAGTTCAAAAAAAAAAAAACGGTACACATAAAGGAAAACAGAAGTGGCAGAATGAAGACTAACAGGAAATGACCCTTTTAACGTGACCTGGTGCACTGGCAGCTACAGACCATGCAGTGGGCACAAGCAGTGGCAGCCTCACCTTCACTTGAAATTTCGAGTTTGACAGTCACTGGCTCAATTTTTTTTTCCCCGTTTCAACATTCAGATTTCTGCATCTGCAGGCCATGATTACCACATGTTTGGACAGTATGACTGCACTGGATGACCACTGCTACTGTCTTCTCATTGAAGTACAGAACATCTAGCTCTCTGTCAGTAACTAACAGCTAGATCAGGGTTTCCCAAAACAGCACAAAGAGTGAGAGTGAACTTCAGCGTTGGTGAAACCTCGTTTTATCCTCACAAAGTCAACACACTTCCATTACTGAAATTAACCATCAAAATACTTGATTAACCATCAAAATACTAACAAAATGGACTGCATTATTCTTTTCACATCAAATGGTTCATTCTCAAAGTGATTTTCTCTACGTCAACAGTGGATCAGACTCCCTTCTGTTCTGCTTTATTCACTCAACAGAAAAAAAAGTGTACAAGGAAGGGTTATTGAAGCGTCTAGAAGCAGGCCAGAAGTACGGTGTAAACACTTCACACATCCCTGAAAACCAATTGGCATACATTTCTGAACAGCACAATAGGTTATCGTTATCAAAATTTTCCCAGTCAGTCTTGGACATTTCGAAAATGAATTAGAACCGATGCTTTTGAAACATCTGCATAAGATTTTGACCCTCATTTTTTTAAGCTATCACAACTATACATGAAGTCTAGAAATTATGTATTATCAGGAAGTCAAAGTTTGTGCGCTCAAATCTACCAATCTCAATTTCTTCACGTGTTGTAGTTTCCCTTTTTTTTTTTCTTTTTAAGGTAGGGGAGGGGCTGTTGTATTCCGGCAATGTTGCTTTAACTGCAGTATTCCAGAAACTTCAGTCTACACTGACATTGTGACAATGTACAAAAGAAAAGATTTACTCATTTCAATGCAAATTCAATCAAAAATTCCTTGCTACATTTTGTCAAAGATTCACATGCCAGGTTAAGAAAGAGCTGACTGTTTGACAAATGCATGTTTTCAAGTTTACTTCAAGGGCAGGGTTTGAAATTTCTAGGATACACACTTTGGGTGGATGATGGAATACCATTAATTTCTTGGCCAATAGCTCGGTCCACATCAATTCACTACTCCTCTTGATCAGCTTTCCCTCTTGGCTGATTCTGAGATTTGGAGAGGACACGATTTTCCCCCATATGTCCTAAGGAAAATCCTCATTATTCATAATCCTCAAAAAAAAACAATCAATGATTTGTGACATTCAATATCATTTCTCAAACTTTCTATGAAGGTTTTCTTAAAGAAAAGATTTTTTTTAATTTTCAGGTGGCGGCCTTGAAAAGATTTCAACTCACGTACACCTACTTGGTTCAATAAACATACCAAATACAAGTTACAACTCTGCTGAAGTAATCCAATGTTACATAAAGCTTGTTAATTCTGTTTGGCCTTATTTTTCTGGCTAATGGAACAATGCTTCAAGTAGACAACCCAATCACCACCTTCTGTCTCACACAGTTGCTTGCAATGCCTTGCTGTTCGAAAGGACCCCCTATGAGCACAGCAATACAAGGGCAGGATGAGACAGACTGTTGGCCGACATCCTTTACCCCAAGAGGAAGATGAGAAAACTTTTTGGCCTCATATGCAGTACCACGTCAACAAACTCAAGTAGAATATCAATGAATAGGAGATGGGCAAATTACTCCGATTCTGTGGGGCAAGAGGTACTTGTGGGTATGGCAAAGCAAGCCACAATGAAAGAAATGCTCTTGGAACCACCTGTCAGCCACATTCATGTGGATATTCCCAAGTTGAAGTCCATGAAGAGATTCTCCTGAAGTCAGACGACTACCTCCAGGAGGTGGCTTACATGAACTGAGTACCGGAGTACTGCCGATCTGGCTGCTGCTCTAACTTTAAGCTCAATACAGCTGAGGCTGCTACAGTGCCAGTATTGGCCCGAGTCTGAAAGTACACCTTACAATTCTTGGTTACCTCCCCCTAGGTGGTGCCCCTTGGTGGTGCCAATGTATGTGTTTTTCTAGCTGAGGTAGACAGAGATAAAGTGATGCTTGTACTGCCTTTGGGAGAATATAAACAGGGTTAGGAGCAGAAAATCATAGCTATACTGAAAAGGCCGGGGGTCCCGGTGGGATGCAGGTGCAACGCCCTGCTGGGGGGTCTGAAGAAAATTTGTCTTGCCAAGACACTTTTGTGGCCTCTCCTTGAATACGAAGTTAATAATTAACTTCTATACAAAAAGACTCCAAATATGACAAAATATGACTTACGGCTTAAATATCAAACTGAAAATGTTATGCCAAGTACTTAGAAATACATCTTAAATTCAGTAAACCATCAAAACAAAATAGGATGCAATGTATAAATATTACTCACCAGTGATGTTAATAGAAGATAGTGGCCAAATTTCAATCACTTAATTCATAAGTTCCAGAATGAGGATTCCTGTTTTGGGGTGGGATTTTTTTTCAGTCTTACATGGCTTAAATTCAGCAGAGAGTCAATGTCTGCACTAGCACTGGACTGGAACAAACACTGAGCAAAATCAAAAGCTGCAGTGGGCCAAGTCTTACAATAGAAATCAGTGGCTGGTGGCACTGGGGCATCCAAAAAATGAAAGTCAATAGTTGTCAATGAACCTGGAAGCAATAAATCAGTAACCCCAACTGGGAAGAGAATCAGTGGCTGCAATGAGTGAACTTGAAAAAATCTATCAGCTAAAGCAGCAAGGCGAGTATGGAACTGGAAATTAGTGGCTGCAGTCCTTGGCTGCATTTGAAACAATGTCCACTGTATCTCCATGTACGTCAAGGAGATACAGATGTTCTTGACAAATGAGCATCTCCACTCCACCTTTCCTTCCAGACATCACACTACAGTTGTCCATTAGGCAGCTAACAATGTTCTGCATTGGAATGCGTTTGGCTGGGTCTGGTTTAGGCGCTGTCTTGGGATCTTCCGGTGCTTCATTTCTGTCTAGCAAGGACTGCAGGCCAGCAAAAATATTCCGAGCAGTGGCAACATTAAATTTCGCGGAAGCTGCCTAGCAGTTGTGTGATGACTTCGCCTCTTGCCTCCTCAAAGTATCTGGCCAGTACATTCACTATTTTGTTGTGGGCGTTGTTCGTGGCCTCATCGATGTTCAATGAAAAATGCCTCGTACGCAGTATGTAAAATAAATCTTCCCTAAAGGCTGCTGCAACTCCATGTGTCATAGTATATGTTGCGGTTTTCCTACACATGGAAAGCTGTTCCAGATTTTGAGTATCTTTGGCAAGTTTTTGACTGAAGGAGATTAAATCAGGCGCCAGTGACAGAGGCAAGCAGTGTTCCGCTAAAAATGCATAAGTCCGAATCTTGGCACCCAGCATGGAATTAACTTTAGACACTGGAGCCATTACTGGAGCAGCAGCAGGAAGAGTTGATGTATGTTTCAGCAAATTCAATCTCTCCACATGTTTCGTCTCCTGGGAATGCACTTTGATCAACTTTTTTCCATTTGACTTGTATACAAGCTTCCGACTGCACAGTATACACCAAGCAGCGCCCACTTCATTTGTTTTTTCCGCAGCCATTTTCGGAACACACGATTCAATTCGTCCATCTCATCCATCCATTCGTTTCTCCGCTCGTTTTTCTTCAGGTCATATTCAATCTTCCGTGCCTCTGCTTCGTCGTTAATCAACTCTGTTTTTGACAAATATAAAGCACGATGATATGGTCTTTACGTATTGAAAACAAGATGGCGGATTTCAAATACGAGTAGCGCGAAAACCAGAATCAGAACACGGAATACGCACACGCAAAAAAAAAAAAAAGCAAAAATTTGCTACACAGAATTCCGTATCAATACGGAAGGTCTCCCACCCCTGTATAAGGCGATGCCTGTAATGCCTTTGGGGAATGTAAGGTGATGCTTGTAATGCCTTTGGGGGAATATAAGGTGATGCCTGTAATGCCTTTGGGGGAATATAAGGCGATGCTTGTAATGCCTTTGGGGGAATATAAGGTGATGCCTGTAATGCCTTTGGGGGAATATAAGGTGATGTTGTGATGTCGGTGGAATACAAGGTGATGCCTGTAATGCCTTGTAATGCCTTTGGGGGAATGTAAGGTGATGCCTTGTAATGCCTTTGGGGGAATATAAGGTGATGCCTAAAACGCCTTTGGGAGAATATAAGGTGATGCCTGTAATGCCTTTGGAGGAATATAAGGTGATGCCTGTAACGCCTTTGGGGGAATATAAGGTGAAGCCTGTAATGCCTTTGGGGAATATAAGGTGATGCCTGCAATGCCTTGTAATGCCTTTGGGGGAATATAAGGAGATGCCTTGTAATGCCTTTGGGGGAATATAAGGAGATGCCTTGTAATGCCTTTGGGAGAATATAAGGTGATGCCTGTAATGCCTTTGGGGGAATATAAGGAGATGCCTTGTAATGCCTTTGGGGGAATATAAGGTGATGTCTGTAATGCCTTTGGGGGAATATAAGGAGATGCCTTGTAATGCCTTTGGGGGAATATAAGGTGATGTCTGTAATGCCTTTGGGGGAATATAAGGTGATGCCTGTAATGCCTTTGGGGGAATATAAGGTGATGCCTGTAATGCCTTTGGGAGAATATAAGGTGATGCCTTGTAATGTCTTTGGGAGAATATAAGGCGATGTCTGTAATGCCTTTGGGGGAATATAAGGTAATGCCTTGTAATGTCTTTGGGAGAATATAAGGCGATGCCTGTAACGCCTTTGGGGGAATATAAGGCGATGCCTGTAATGCCTTTGGGAGAATATAAGGAGATGCCTTGTAATGCCTTTGGGAGAATATAAGGTGATGCCTGTAATGCCTTTGGGGGAATATAAGGTGATGCCTGTAATGCCTTTGGGGGAATATAAGGTGATGCCTGTAATGCCTTTGGGGAATATATAAGGTGATGCCTGTAATGCCTTTGGGGGAATATAAGGTGATGCCTGCAATACCTTGTAATGCCTTTGGGAGAATATAAGGTGATGGCTTGTAATGTCTTTGGGAGAATATAAGGTGATGCCTTGTAATGCCTTTGGGGAATATAAGGAGATGCCTTGTAATGCCTTTGGGGAATATAAGGTGACGCCTGTAATGCCTTGGGGGAATATAAGGTGATGCCTGTAATGCCTTTGGGGGAATATATAAGGTGATGCCTGTAATGCCTTTGGGGGAATATAAGGTGATGCCTGCAATACCTTGTAATGCCTTTGGGAGAATATAAGGTGATGGCTTGTAATGTCTTTGGGAGAATATAAGGTGATGCCTTGTAATGCCTTTGGGGGAATATAAGGTGATGTCTGTAATGCCTTTGGGGGAATATAAGGTGATGCCTGTAATGCCTTTGGGAGAATATAAGGAGATGCCTTGTAATGCCTTTGGGAGAATATAAGGTGATGCCTGTAATGCCTTTGGGGGAATATAAGGTGATGCCTGTAATGCCTTTGGGGGAATATAAGGTGATGCCTGTAATGCCTTTGGGGGAATATATAAGGTGATGCCTGTAATGCCTTTGGGGGAATATAAGGTGATGCCTGCAATACCTTGTAATGCCTTTGGGAGAATATAAGGTGATGGCTTGTAATGTCTTTGGGAGAATATAAGGTGATGCCTTGTAATGCCTTTGGGGAATATAAGGAGATGCCTTGTAATGCCTTTGGGGGAATATAAGGTGACGCCTGTAATGCCTTGGGGGAATATAAGGTGATGCCTGTAATGCCTTGAAGGAATATAAGGTGATGTCTGTAACGCCTTTGGGGGATTATAAGGTGATGCCTGTAATGCCTTTGGGGGAATATAAGGTGATGTCTGTAATGCCTTTGGGGGAATATAAGGCGATGCCTGTAATGCCTTTGGGGGATTATAAGGCGATGTCTGTAATGCCTTTGGGGAATATAAGGTGATGTCTGTAACGCCTTTGGGGAATATAAGGTGATGCCTGTAATGCCTTTGGGGGAATATATGGCGATGCCTGTAATGCCTTTGGAGGAATATAGGGGAATATAAGGTGATGTCTGTAATGCCTCTGGGGAATATAGGAGAATGTAAGGTGACATCTGTAATGCCTTTGGGGGAATATAAGGTGATGCCTGTAATGCCTTTGGGGGAATATAAGGTGATGCCTGTAATGCCTTTGGTGGAATATAGGGGAATATAAGGCGATGTCTGTAATGCCTTTGGGGGAATATAAGGTGATGCCTGTAATGCCTTTGGGGGAATGTAAGGCGATGCCTGTAATGCCTTTGGGGAATACAAGGTGATGTCTGTAATGCCTTGGGGGAATATAAGGTGATGCCTGTAATGCCTTTAAGGTGATGCCTGTAATGCCTTTGGGGAAATATAAGGCGATGTCTGTAATGCCTTTGGGGAATATAAGGTGATGCTTGTAATGCCTTTGGGGGAATATAAGGCGATGCATGTAATGCCTTTGGGGATATATAAGGTGATGCCTGTAATGCCTTTGGGGGAATATAAGGTGATGCCTGTAATGCCTTTGGGGTAATATAAGGTGATGCCTTGTAATGCCTTTGGGGGAATATAAGGTGATGCCTGTAATGCCTTTGGGGGAATATAAGGCGACGCCTGTAATGTCTTTGGGGGAATATAAGGTGATGCCTGTAATGCCTTTGGGGAATATGAGGCAATGTCTGCAATGCCTTGTAACGCCTTTGGGGGAATATAAGGTGATGCCTGTAATGCCTTTGGAGGAATATAAGGCGATGCCTGTAATGCCTTTGGGGGATATAAGGCAATGCCTGTAATGCCTTTGGGGAAATATAAGGCAATGCCTGTCATGCCTTTGGTGGAACCTCCACTAGTAATAGCGCAGGCACCTGGACAGGCAGAAGTTCATGCCCCTCCCCACCTCCTTTTCCCCTCCCTGTCTTTCTGCCAAGAATATCTGAGAGCCCTGATGCAGGAAGCAAGCCAGGGACTGCCTGGCTCCTAGTTCTGGGTCATGAACTCTGGCAGAAAACATAAGCCTTTGTTCCTCCTGTAGGAGGATCAATTCCCTGCTTGGATGGGTCCAGTGGTTTTCTACAGAGGGATAGGTGGTTTCCATTGGGTTGCACTAGATAGTTGGAAGGGGTTGGAAGGGTGGGTGGGGAAATGCAGTGAAACGGAACTTGCTGCATCAGCTGCAAAGGGATGGTGCACAAAATATGGCAGACTCGCAGTGCTGTGACTCAGAGGAGGGGCCCTGCATGAGGGCATGTTGACCCTGAAGAAACCGAGCCATCAAGCTACAGCCTCCAGATCCAGGACTGGAACAAACATGCCTTATTCACTGCAAGGGATACAGGAATGGCCATGCAACCAGACACAGCCCGTAACAGCAGCTCAACACAACAGGATGTGAGGGGAAGAGGGAGGGGGTGGTGAACAGGCAGGACCCATTAATCCATCAGGAAAGCCTTCCCCACCCCGGACAGCACAAGGCAGAGATCATCATGAATCCCTAGACAGAGGTCATCGTGGACCCCTGGGAGAGAGAGTGACACCTGATCAGGATACACCAGACACCTGTGGTCCAAACATTAGGCAGACGTCATCGTGGACCCCCAGGAGGGTGACACCTAATCAGGATACACCAGACACCTATGGTTCAAACACCAGACAGAGGTCATTGTGGACCCCTAGGAGAGAGAGAGAGACACCTGATCAGGACACACCAGACACCTGTGGTCCAAACACTTATGGCCAGACCTGGCAACGAAAAAATAAATGATTGGGGGTGAAAAATTGTGATTTAGGGCTTTCATGGTTTTGACAAAAATAAAGTGTCATAGATCAACTGGTGTATGTGTTTTCTGTTATACTGAATCATAAATGTGCATTTGAAGCTGTGTTTTGAAGGAACTGTTCTGAAAAAAATCAACAAATTTAAGTTTGTGCAGATTCCTCAGAACCTTGTGATGGACATAATGCCGATGGGTGTGGGTTAAGTGCATGTGCCTGCTGTCAAAAATGGGATCTTCAGCAGATGTTGTTTGCTAAATTACCTTTTATCGCGAACTTGTATTTACTCTTGCTTCCATCCCCTTTCAAATCACTGCCAGTTACAAAAGAGAAACAGAGAGCATAAACCTGTAAGTGCAACCAGCAAGACATTTGGCTGAAGAATGAGAGTAAAGAGGAAGAGATACTGCATCATCTGCCAGTGACACAAGGTGGTGAGAGAGGCATCTACTTTACAGCATTTAAATAATAATAATAATAATGTATGGATTTTATATAGCGCAATTCTTGGGATCAACTCATTGCGCTCAGCACACACTCAAACACTCGCACTAACATGTGTTCACACACACACACACACACACCAACCGACACAGGCGCACTTATCAAGTTCATCGGTTCAAGCGTAAACAATACAGTTATGCATGCAGTACATAAAAAGTCAGGTCATAATAACAGACACAGCATTCAGATATTATGGTTGAAGAAGGCTTTCCTAAAGAAGTATGTTTTTAACTCTGACTTGAATTTAGATAATGTAGGCAGGTCACGTAAGCTGTCAGGAAGAGAATTCCAAAGAGTGGGCGCACTAAAGCTAAATGCTCTCTCACCGACTGTCTTTAGCGAGCGCCTAGGAATTTTCAGAAGTTTTTGAGAAGATAAGCGAAGAGACCGAGAAGTTTGATAGGTGGACAGAGAAGCAGAAAGATATTGTGGAAGTGTCCCATCAAAGAAACGATAGACAAAAACTGCGATTTTGAACTGCCATCGATATTTGATGGGAAGCCAGTGGAGTTCACGTAACAAAGGTGTAATATGCTCATTTTTACGCTTTTTGAGAACAAGCCGAGCTGCACCGTTTTGCACCCTTTGTAACCGTGCAAGCTGTTCTGAAGGAAGTCCTGCTAACAGAGTTACAGTAGTCTAGTCGGGACATTACCATGGCGGTGATGAGTCTGATTGTTGCCTGTGTGGAGAGGTAAGACCAGATAGAAGCAATACGTCCTGAAAAACTGGCCGAACAGAGAGGTAACAAACTCTTAGCTTGACATGGTATAGAATATGATGCCAAATATCAATTACCCTCCCCCCCCCCCCCCCCCTCTCAAAATATAGACTTAAACAAAATTTCAAAGTACTTGCGGAACAAAAAAAGAAAGAAAAAATATACACACAAGACAAACAAAATTTCAAAGTATCTGCTGAACAATAAAGAAAGAAAAAAAATACAGTAACAATTCTATAGATTTAAACAATTCAAACCCGCACATCCACATACACTACCTGTGTCAAGTCCTCCTTGAGTTTCATCCATAGGTTCCTGCTTAACCCATGGTTGTCCTGGTGCATCGTTTGAAGAGAAAGATGCATGATCAGTTCGTCCCACACCTCCTGGTCTACCCTGAACTTGTGAAGATGATGCACCATCACCAACTTGAGAGGCTAATGATAACAACTCATCTGATGACAGCTGCTCTAGTTTCACCTCCCCAATACTGATGTTTTCTTGTGATGTGCTCTGAGAAGACACAGTAGCTGCTGGCATGGACTGCTGCCTGTTCCTCCACTGAGGAGACCGGTGACTGCTGCCACCACCTGGACTACAATGCGACGACAAACCTGTTCGTCTCTGATCTGAACTGCCTGAATAGGCCCGCTTCACACCTCTAGACGGAACTGTTCCAGAGTTTGTACTCCCTAACACACTGTCAGGTTGGTCTACGATAAAAATATCATCGTCATCAGATGAAGCTCTTGGATCGGAAGTTTTAGATGTGTTGGCATCTGCTGGCATCTTGCTCTTGTCTTTTTCCTTTGGCAAAGCATGGAAACTATTGCTGACAAATGTAACAGAATTCTCATCGTTCTTACTGACTTTTTCATGCAAAATATAGTCTACTTTCTCTCCAGTGTCAATGTTGAGGTAAATGTGTCCTACAAGTTCAACCCCTCTTTGGAACTCTACATACCCATTGCACAGTGACTGCAAAAACTTTGTCAGAGATTCAATGAATTTGGTCGAGGAGTCATCATCCATCTTGGATTCTTTGCAAGAACTTTGTCACAGATGAAAACCTGGGGAAAGAAATGGCAAGATATTCATTTACAGTACTTACAGACTACAGCTCTTCAAAATCAATACTCCCATACTTGTTTAAGCTTTAAACAACAACAGATCTTCAAACTGGCTGCAGCTTTAAAAAAAAAAAAATTCACGAAAGATATATGACATAAAAAAAACAATCTTTAATAAACAACTGCACAAAAAGAAATAACCAAACTGTTCCAATCAAACTGCACACACACTTGCTCGAATTCTACAAGGATTAAGAGAAAGCACATTCTGTTCAAAAGCATCCTTTTACTAAAATACACGCGACACAGATGATGAACTGATTTTTCTCCCAACAGCCAGTCAAGCTACCTAACAGAGCTTGTAGCCAAAACCAAATCACTGTGGCCTAAAAATTAAATTGATTTATGTACTGCAGGTCACAAGAACACACACACACACACACACAAAGAAAAGTAAGAGTATGGAATCTTGGGGCTAACACTATTCACTATGCATCAGCTATCTGAAAAGTTATTTGGAAATTTTCTGTCAGCTTTAATTCAGTTTGGATAGAAATAGCACATGCATAAAGAGAGAAACAAGGTAATGCATTTAGTAAATCTGAAAAGTTGTTTGGGAATTTTCAGTCAACTTTAATTCAGTCTGGATAGAAATAATATATTCATAAAGAGAGAATCGAGGTTCTTGAAAAAGAGATGGCAAACTCTACAGTGGAGGGTACGAGTGAATATCAAGTTTTCGTTTGGAATGCAGGGAGAGGAAAGAGCAACGGGTGAGGAGGGAAGGGCAGCGGAACCAACAGCAACTATGAAAAGCCAAGGTAGAGGCAAAAACTTGTCGCTAAATCTAGAAAATCATGCAAGCCCAAACAATTTTCTTACCACAACTGACTACTGGACCACCATTTTCATCACTCCTGCATCATCATACACACTATGCAGCCCTTTCCCCCTTTCTAACCTCCTTCCCCCATCCTCCCTCAAAACATACAAACATACCTATTGTCATGCCAGCACGACCAGAAGCTTTATAATAAATAAAGGTAAAATACATACAACTATCTGCTTTTCATACAGTTCATGTGACTGGTGAATTTTCACACTCCACGTGCATACCTTGAATTCTTTATCAACACCGGTGTATCTTACAGTCTTAAGCACTTACTGTAAAACTGTATGAACATTGAATATGACAGACCAATATGTAAGCAGGGCTGGAAACATTTTAATTTGTTCACAAACCAATGGGGCCAGTGGATAAAATTTTTTTACTAGCCCGCCAAAGTTTTCACTTGCCCAAGATCTGAAACAACTTTTCTTTTTTCCTTTCTTTCTGCAACCAATAGCAAGCATTAAAATCGAAAGTAACCCCAACTTTACGCTTAAAAGATCAGCAGGAAATCCCAGCAAAGCAGCAGTGTTTTTAAATGATGCAACATCATTGCTATACAGAGAAATCCCTCTTCTTCAACGCAGACAAAATGCAGATAGAAATAACTATGTATGCAGAGACAGCAGGGCATTCTAACTGTATCACCTTCACGCAGATTAAGTGCCAATGACAAAGTCGACAGCCCATTTACATTTTAAAATAAAAACATCCGATTTTCTCCAAGAAATGATCAGTGCAGCCAGCTGATTTCCAATGGCCTAAAAGGACTCTCAGATAAAATCCACTTGCCCATCCATGTTTGCTCTTGTCTACGCTAACTGCTTTTGTCCAGTCCTGGTAAGTGTGCGAGTCTGCATCTTCCCAGTTCAGTTAAGATGGTGATATTCAAGCCGACATGCAAAATCATAAGAATTGTGTGTGTTCAATGATGCGAAAACCACAATTTAACGTAAAGGTTTGATAATGGAAGCCAGACACACATAAAATATCCTCTGGACACATTGTCTCCTACCAAAGTGGTGTTCGAACAGTAACAAAAAGCTTCCTGCTGCCCACATGGATGCATTAAACTAAAAGTTCAGACTGTTGGCGTGCTTGCATCCCCAGCAAAAAGATGAAAAAAAAGAAAATCAAAGAAAAAAAAAGGTAACCAAAATAATCAAATTAAAGTTAACCATTGCGTTCTTAACTAGCTGCGCGCATTAGGCTCAAATCAATCAGCCAACGTCAGACCATTCCTTCTGATGAGTCACTGTCAATTTTGAACACAGGGTTCAGTTCAAATTATCTTCACATAATTATCTACCTCCCTCCCCGCTCATTCCCTCCCCCCCCCCCCCCCCCCTTTTCCAAAAACTTAAAATTGAGAAAACCAAGAATGGTGCAAGTTCACGACTGGACAAACGCACCAGCTCTCCTTTGTTATAACTTCTGATCGTGCCATCTCCAATGGAGCAGACACAAATCTTTGTGCATGTTTGCAGTTTTTGGATGACCAAACTATTTGTTTTTTGACTCATTTCTTTTTCTTGCTTCACTCTTTTTCATAAATCTGCTGAATTTTATACCTCTGTTTGGATTCTCTAAGTTGGCAAAGAAATCTCGATTTTCCTCTATCTTTCCTAACCCAATGCCATACTTTTCTCGACTTTCCAAACTGGGAAAAGGGTTCCTCATTTTTCCAAAACTGTCTCACAAACCCTGGTGACAGTAAAAGATCACAGAATTGACAAATCTTTCAATGCACTGCCTCACCTAACCTGTTCCACAAGTTCTAAACAGCGCTGACTTCACAATGTGTCTGAAAAAAAAAGTGCAAAGTTGATTCAAACTAACCTGGACTTTTCAACCAATCAGAATAAAAACTAAAAAGTGTGCACTTGAAGGTTCTCACTTTTAATTATTTCAATAATATGTATACCTTTAACTTTTAGCCTACAGCGCGCACAGCTCCGTGCGCTGCTCATAGCTCTGCTGCATACGGCACGCACGGTGCTATGCGCCGACAGGCAGCTCTGTTGCCTACGGCGAGCACACCTCCGTGCATTCTTATTTTAAAAAATTCTACTACTCAAACTGTAACAGTCTAAGAGAAGTAACTCTAGTAGAGGGTTCCTGGTAGCCTGACATACCCTAGTTCTTAGCAAAGTTCACGTTCGCTTTCTGCAGCTGAGACAAAGAACCTCTTTCCCACTTGAACTGACCACATTTCTGGTACCGGCCTTTCGTCTGCTAGTCTAGTCAAAATGCCAGCTCAGCGCCGACAAATCATTTCTTTAGAACAAGTTACTGTTTCAATGTATTCAAGACAGTTCCGATAACGAAGGAGAATCGATCGACAGTGGAGATGATAGGGAAGATGAGGGATGTCTATTTGAAGTTCTTGATTACAATGGCAAATCAACCGAATCGACTGATTCAGTAACACACACAGGTGCTCGACTCACAAAATTTCTCTAGCCCAAATTCTGTGAAACTGTTTAATAAAAATGGATAATAACTGATAGCGAAAAGTATCATAACCATAACTCTATTAGGTGAGTGCTTTTTTGTATTAATTTTGTCTGCATGCCATTACTAAACACTGTTTGTCAAACTCTGCGCTTGCTTTTATTTGTGTGTTTTGGTTACTTCATTTATCCGTGCATTGTCTCAATGCAGGATCTCTTAAGAGTTTTGAAAGTACATTCAATGATTCATCTTAAAGTCCTTGATTTCTTCTTTTTGGACATACCAAACATGATGTTAACATGGACCAAACACATAAAATAAATTCCAAAAATGCCAAAATCACTACGTAGGCTGGGGTTTTAGCATGAGTGGCTGTGTGCGGGAGGGGGGAAACTCACGCTGCACGCATACGCAGCGATAGTGCCATGGATTCCCGGCTGGGAGGTCAAGGGTTTAATTCCCAAATAAGCAATTTATTTGTGGAATTTTTCTGTCCCGACCGCATGTGACCCAGAACCGAGTTTGCTACAGATTCAACAGGGAAGACTGGAACCAAACAAAGTTTCATCCACTTAGAGTCAATGAATTCCTCTCTGAGTGTTGCTCAGATTTCCTGACCAACACTTAAAGTGTCTGTATCTCTCGAGCCTGGCTGATGCCAGCAATTAAGTAAGTGTTGAGTATAGCACTATCAAACAGTCTCTGACTAGAATGGAACACTGTTCAATCATCTCATCAATCAGTTGATAAATGTTTCAAGTTCCATTTCCCTTCATGCCCTGCCTTCAAGATCTTCATTTCAATTTCCTCTTAATGTCTATGCCTCGATTAAGTTCTGTCAGGGTCACCGGTATCTGCAAATTCATGTGGACTGTTGTTGGATGAATTTAGGTGGAGCCCATTTCAGGGGGAGTTCATGCTGGCTTTACGACTCGCAATTACCGTCGTCCAGAGAGGGCTTAGTAATGGCATCTTGCGCATGTTGGATCAGAACAGGCTCTACTTAATAATAATATACCAACTAACTGACTCAGCAGCAGTGCAATGCCTCCACTGGTAGATTGCCTCATGATGACTTGGCACCGACTGCTCCCTGTGAATTGCCAGTGCTGGGGCTGCAGCAAAACAAACCAGGTGGTCAATGTGGAAGTAAGCCGGAGTGAGTGGTGTTTAAGAAATGATCCTGAAGTGGCATGGAAGATAAGACAGCCAATAAAAAAGAAAAAGGAGAATCATTTATGCATCTTCAGGACTCCCAATGATGCATGCTAGGTATGTTATCAACACTAAAATTGAATAATGACGCGGATTTCAATAGTTGTATACCTTTGTGATGCAGACATTTTCAAAAAAAAATTGAAAGACTTTTTCCCCTCCCGACGAGAACAACATACTATAGCAGATAGCTGACAGTTGACAATTTACTTTTTCTCCTGTGTCACCTATAGCATATCAGTTTCCATCAAAGGAAAAGAATTTGTAAACTGGAAACACAAGTGAAGAGAATGGATATTAACTCTGCCGCCATGAAAAATAGAATTGTGAAAAATCAAATTATAAAATAGCTAAGTCAGAAGTAAAAAAAAAAAATGGCACCAAATCTGAAAAGATTTTTTAACATCAAATTCTTACTTGCATACAAATGAACAGCAAAAATTAATGAACATTCAAAATAGAACTACTTCGCTTACATATACAAAATGTATATAATATAGTGTATCTTATAATATATTTTAATTTCAGTAACAACATACTATGAATGGGGAAGCGAGAGAGCGGCAGTATTATGCAATTTAATTAGCATGTTCTTGCAGTTCTCATGCGACTCTAAAAACAGAAAATTTGACAAAGAAACATCTGAAGAGGGTCAGCATTTCTGTGTGATGCTCAAAGCTCTGGGACCTCCTGATCCAAGACTACATAAGCCCACAAAGGTCAAGTCACGAGCCCACAGTTACTTCTCCTAGTCTAGAAAAAAAAGGGTAATTTTATATTTTATGTCAATGCTTAATTTCAGTAAAGGTTCAACTAAGCAGGTGCGCACGCATGCACACACATACACACGCACACACACAGACACACCACCACCCATGAGATAATTCTGTTGAAAATCAGTGTAACTAAAGCTTGGCCAAGCCCCCACCATTTCACCCTCACTCCTGAGACAATCTGAACTGAACCTTTCATAACTTAAGACTGAACCCTAAATTTCTCAGTCAGATACCCGTGAACAGTGAGAACCTTACTGAATGCATACAAAAGGTGACATTCTCATGCTACTACCACACTGCTTTTAACCAGGTTTATATTTATACTAAACCTTAACCAACCACTGCTCTCATCCTGTAGAACCACCTGTCCCAGAGTCCCATGTACCTATCCCGTAGTTAGCCTGCTAAAATTGTCAACTGCTGATGATGACTGCACAGAAATTGATGACATTTGGAAATCTGCAGGGGTAACACTCTGTGGGTTCGCACAAATAGAAGTTACCTGATGAAAGCTTTCCTGCAGCAGAAATCAATTTGTGTCAACTCACCAGTGATTGAAACCTGTTCATGGGCTTAGTAATTAGTAGGTCCAGTCCTGAGTATGTTGGATCAGAACAGGCACCACTGAACACTACTGAGGTGACACAACGGCAACGAAGTCTCCTCTGGTGGGTTAACTCTTGACAACTTGACATTGACTGCTCCCTGCGGATTGCCAGTGCCGGGGCTGCAGCAGGACAGGCCAGTCTGTGGCTGTGGACAGTGCGTCAGAATGAGCAGCTCTGGTACAATGCAACTGAGGTGGTACAGAAGATGGGACAGAAATTTTTTTTTTATGCTTTGTGATTTGTTGACATAAATTTCTATTCTCATTCGCAACTAAACATTTTTATTCATTTTTATTCAGTATATCCAGTATGGCAAAAACAGTCGAGTTAACAATGCTGTGAATATAAGTTAAATTTCTGACAACAGATTGCTAAAATCGACTTCACAGAAAGTTTAAAACAGTTTGAAGTTCAGTAGGTGTATTCCCTCCCTTGTGAAAAGAATATTTCAAACTACAATTAAGAATCAGTTCTTGGTTCACTGTAACTCTGCAAACCAGACTGTGAGCTTCCATCTAACTTCTAAGCAAGAAACAATGGCTTGCCATTAGTTCACAGTCTAGGTTCGTGAACCCATGGTTCATTGAAAAACAAAACAAAAACAAAAAAAACAGGCTTACTGCAGACTATCAATAACCCTGATTATTGCCCTGGCATGTGCTTTAAATCAAATCTCTTGACTCTGTATTTGGTTGGCCCATAAACAGAAAAAAAAGGGCAACTATTCACAATGGGTGATTGGAAAGATGTATAATCAATCCTGACTTCTTTTTTTTTTTCAAAAACAGGTCCATTTTGCCACATTGTTCAGTTTCACAATAACAGTTCAATCAGCAAGGGAAAATGCCAAACCATGGGTCACACTGGGTGTGAAAGGGTGGGCTTGTAATGCAGACACTGTGTATGGTTCTGGATCAGGATCAGGATTTGGGGCGTTGTATCAAAACAACTTAGCCTGTTTAGGATAAGATAAGATAATGTTGCTTATAGCCCAGCCGACTGCAAGGGGCCACATCAGGGCTGTCACCAAGTTAAAATCAACTCACAAGTCGCCTGTTTAGGCTTTATACGCCCCTTCTATATATATATACATTTTTTTTTTTTTTTTTTAGCCTATTATATGCCCTTTCTGTATATATATATATATATATATTTTTTTTTTTTTTTTATGTCTGTTGGTCCAGTCATAGGCTAGCTCAGTTTAATTAATTATTCATCGAATTCATATTTTATTTCAGTTATAATTTCATGTTCATCTATGAGGTTCTTAAAGTTAAATACATTAATACTAGGTGCACGTTTGATGTTTGTTGTTAATTCATTCCAAAATTTGGTTACTCTGTTAGTAAATGTACATTTTTTAAAATCAGTTCTGGAATACTGTTCAAGTATGTTATCTTCACTGTTCCTTGTAGTATTTTTCTGTGGAGCACAGAAAAAGCATGCACTATCAACATCATCAATACCATTAAATATCTTATATGTTTGAATCAAGTCTCCTCTTATTCTTCTTGCCTTAGTATTGGAAGCTGTAGATATTTTAATCTTTCCTGGTATGAATAATCCTTTATATTATGGATCATCTTTGTCGCTCTTCTCTGAACCTGTTCTAGAGCTTCTGATTGTTTCTTTAGCATTGGATAACATACAGTATTTCCATATTCAAGAACAGGTCTAACTAGTGTCTTAAATAATTGTAAAAAAGTGCCCTTTTCTATAAATGTAAAGGTTCTTTTTATTATTCCAATCATTCTGTTGGCCTTAATACTATTCGCAATGTTTGTCAAAGAGCAAATTTTTGTCGAAAGTCACACCTAGGTCTTTCTCTTCCTCACATTTAGATACTTTTACTTCCTTGTCCCCAATTTTCATTATATAATCCTTTTGTGGGTTTGATTTTCCAATATGAAGTACTTTACATTTTTCTGCATTAAAATATAGGTTCCAAGTATCAGACCACTGTACTAATGTTTCAATATCCTTTTGTAATTCCTTCGGAGAGTTATAACGTTTCGTGTTATCTGCAAAAATTTTCCATGTACTCTTTAATTCTACAGGGAGATCATTTATAAACACTGTATAATATTGGTCCCAAAATACTGCCTTGTGGTATCCCACTAACAACATCAGCACAATGAGAGAAAGAACTACCAATCATTACCTTTTGAGTTCTTTTTGATAAAAGTCTCTAACCCAACCATGTACATTTCCTACTATTCCACAAGACTCCACTTTCTTTTAGAGTCTTTCATGTGTGGTACTGAATCGAATGCTTTTCTAAAGTCTAAATGCATCTATATTCTCTCCTTTAGCTATCTCCTTTGTGAAGTCTTCTATCACTTCTAGAAGTCGAGTCACACGATATCTTTTTGCACAAAATCCGTGTTGGCACTCAGCATATAATTTACTTTGTCATATGTTTAACAATAGCCTCCCTAATAAAAAATTCTAAAATTTTGCATATAATGCATGTTAAACTCACTGGTCTACAATTCCCTGGGTCTGTCGTGTACCTTTTTATGAACAGTTTTGACTTCATTTATCAAAATACATGATTCACATGTCCTGTGATGTTTGTTTACAAATGATGCATGCACAAACTGCCCTATGATCTTGACCCATAAACTAAAAGTAACAAACGGTTTTCTGTTTGCAATGGCAAGACTGGTATGAACTTCACCCGATATCAACCCCCCCCCCCCCCCCCCCCCACTTTTTTTCTCATCTTGCATATTTTCACTGACTTTGACAGAAACATTCCCAATTCACTTTCAAAAGCAAAAAACAAACTATTAAAAAAAAAAAAACCGTAGCGACCATCATAGCTGCTAGCTCTTTTGTCTTTGGGTCTGATTTCCACCAACCAATAAGCGTGGCTGACCCTCTGCCTTTTACTGCGAAGTCCGTCTGTTGTCCGCCGGTCTCCGACTGGCTGATGATCACCTATCACAACCGATGTTCCTCAAGCCAGCTTTGAATTAGACATTATCTTATAAACCAAAAATGAAGAACCGCGACAATCAAGAAAACGTCGAGCGCAAGCTAAACTTGAGCGTATACCTTCTTCGATCACTAGTTTCAAATTACCTTTTCTGCTTCAAGTTCTGCTTCGATTTGAACATGGCCGTCTGCATGCACCAAACACACGCTCAACTTATCTAAATAAAACCCAAAAGACCGAGACTCCTAAGAATGATTAAACTTTGTTCCATTCAAAAGCTTACCTATCAATGAACGTGTGCAACCGGGAATATCAATTTCAACCCACAGACGCTATCGAAACGACGCAAAAAATAATGTGATGGGTTGGCCCGTCTGCTGCTGCTTCGAGGAAGCTTGTAACTCCCAGCATTCCAAGCGATTTCGGGTCAGAGCGCTCGTGCTGCAGGGTTCGGCTTGGGTTCGGAGAGGCTCACGTGACCAAGTCAGGCATTAGCTGACTGGCTATAGGCTACATGTGTAAAAATTGATTATGAAGCCAGTTGTAACTTCTTGCTTGTTACTTCTGTTCTCGCAAGAACTACTCGTCCGCAAGTTTGACCAGAGCGATCAGTAAAGCGAAAAATGGAACAGACTGTTCGTTGACAAAATAAAGACTAATACAAATACAGTAACGCTGATTTCATATAGGGGAGCACAGATAAAATAATTTTCGACAAATAGTCTTCCATACCGTGCAACAACAACAAAAATTAAAATCCACAAAACAATATTCCCTTAGCATAGTACAACTGTTATTGTCATATTATCCCCAAAAGTGGTAGTAGTCCTCTTTTTTAATTGTTTTGTTTTGTTTTTTTCAATATTTTCATCTTCATCGTAGTCATTATTTGTATTGCTCTCAGTGTTGTCATCATCATTACTATTTCAACTCGCATTATCTCCTTCCCGACGGCCTGGTTTTCATTCAACGCCCATCTTGCGCCGAATTTGACGAAGATAAGTGATACCTTGTTCTTAATTTACGTTGTCAGAAGAAAACCTAGGAGGTCGAAACGCATTGTGTTCTGTCTTTTGATTCATTTGTCCATGTTGTTCGGCGGAGTTATTATACTTTTTAAATTTTATCTAATAGCGGGTTTGGGTTTGTTTGTTTGTTGTTGTTTTTCTAATTTCTTGAACAGTTTTTTTATTTTCAAAAATTCACTGAACGGTATTGCAGGCTACTGTATCCAGGGAACAAAGTCCAATTTTTTTCTTCGACAGAGTAGGCATACCTCAACTTGGGCAACACCCCCCTCATTCACTGAATCCCCATCTACCTTCCGTCCTCCCGGCTCTTCCCTTGCCCTCCCCCATCCCCATCCCCCTGCTGTGTTTCTCTTGTAAAGCATTGATCATTCAATGGCCGTTCGAGCTGTGTGTTTCTCTTGTATAAAAAAAAAAAAAATGATCATTCAATGGCCGTCCGAGCTGTGTGTTTCTCTTGTAAAGCATTGATCAGTCAATGGCCGTTCGAGCTGTGTTTCTCTTGTAAAGCATTGATCAGTCAATGGCCGTTCGAGCAGCTTACCTTCTCTGTGCCGTGTGTGTGTGTGCGTGCGTGCGTGAAAAGTAGAGAACTATAAAATAGGCATTCTGGCTCACCCGGCTCCGCTGTTGCTCCGCCGGCTTACCCAGAATGCCTATTTTATAGTTCTCTAATAGTAAACACTTTACAAACATACATAATGTGTAGGATTATCTGTTTTTAATACTAATTTAGAAAACTTTTGAGACTTAAGTTTTTGCTTAATCCTTCGTTTTTCTTGATCAATAACATCATTTTCCCGCATACATTCATCAAATGTGAAATAAATTTCTGCAAAACTCTTCACATCTGGCCGCATTACTGATCACCTCTGGATCTCACTTGAGACCCTATGGTGCCCTAGGGCCCCAAGTCAGACCCAGAGGGTCACATATAACACGGCCAGATGTGAAGGGTTTTGAGATATGCCTCCAACAGTAGTATACTTTTATACTTGGTTGCCTGCTTACTATTTTTCTAATTTGGGGCAGTCCCCTTACCCCCTTTTTAGTGACTCTTCCAGATTTGGGTTTACGGGCGTTTATAGCCGCGCCAGTGACCCAGACAACACAACACATGTGGTTTACGGGCGTTTATAGCCGCCAGTGACCCAGACAAACGAAACACGAAATGGGAAGAGTCACTAGAGGGCAGGGAAGAGGGCCAAATTTAGACTTTTGCAATACCATGACAAACAAGAATATAAAACTACCGCAGGCATATTCTCAAAGTTATATATTTTAAGATTTATATATATACCCAGCACACAGAAAGCTTTACAATTCTATGGTGTCTACTTGCCTAGTGTAAAGTTGTTTTTTATTTTTGTAAAACAAAATTAAAAGCTAATTAACAAAGTGCATCTTACCTTACTTTTTAGTCACTACTTTTTAATAAAATTTATTTTAAATACTTTATTAGATTGAATATAAAAATGCTGCTTTTAATACATAAAATTGGGAAAAGATTATTTTGAGGTGGGGAATTTAGCCGCCTAAATTTATACAATGCCGCGTGACGGCTAACGCCTGCACTAAACGACGCCGGTGGGGAATTTAGCCGTCTAAATTTATACAATGCCGCATGGCGGCCTGCAGTAAACGACGCCCCGACTCCGTTATGTGTAACTCGACACGAACCAGGAAACAGTGCAACGCTTCGACTCGGCAATTATGCAGTTGAGTAAGCCGTGGCCAGACATGTCTGACCTAGAGTACTACATAAAGGCAGCAAACCCTTCAGAAGTGAAGAGGAGTTGTCTCCCCTGAAAAGAATGTAACAATTAATTGTGTTTTATGAAAAAATCGTCATTAAGTCGTTCTAGGTTCTTATTCAAGTCGGCATCACGTTCTTATTCAAGTTCTTATTTAAGTTTTTAACAAGTTTTTATTTAAGTTCTTAACAAGTCAACATCAAGTTCTTAACAAGTCATCATCAAGTTCTTAACAAGTTCTTATTCAAGTACTTATTCAAGTACTTATTCAAGTTCTTAACAAGTCGTCATCAAGTCGTCATTAAGTTCTTATCAAGTCGTCATTAAGTTCTTATCAAGTCGTCATCAAGTTCTTATCAAGTTCTTATTTAAGTTTTCATGAAGTCGTCATCAAGTCGTTATTAAGTTCTTATTCAAGTCACTTATAATTATTTATTAAGTTTTTGAAATATTACTGCATATCAAATGTATCAAAATGAGATTTTGTTGTTGGCAGTTCTGGTATTCTTTTTTGTTCAGATTTTGTATTTAGTGGCTGTGATTTTTGGGCTGCTTTGGTTTTTGCTGTCTTTCTTTATATGTTTTATAAACGTAATAACCACCCCCACCAACAGCAATGGCGCCAAAAATGCCAACTCTTTTAATCCAAATAATCCATGAATACTTTGGTGTTACGGGACTTGAAACAACTTGTTCTTGTTGTGGCTCTGGCACAACTGGTGTTTTTTCATTATGAGTTATATGTTGTAACTCTAATTTTCTTTTTTTGTTCCACTCTGCTAATTTTTTCCCTGCTTCAACGCGCCCAGGATTCTTTTCACGGGTCACTTTCTCCATCAACGTTTTCTGCTCGGTCATTTTTAAGAGAAATAAAATCTATATGATTAAACGTAATTAACCCCATAATTACTGGCGACAATAATGTTCCAAATCTGTAATATAGATCACATCCTAGAGACTCTAATGACTTTGTTAAAACTGGATCCTGCGTTAAATCATACATAAAATCTTGTTCAGAATCAATGGGCGCAAATCTACTAACTAGTTTAGTGTACAAACTAAGAACAGTTTGTCCGACACTTTTGACCATTCTTGACCCCAGTTGCGCTTCATACCTGTTGTGATACTTTACAATGTCTTGCGGCGACATCTGTTGAATCTGTTCTATGCTGAATTCATTTCCGAGGTACTGTTTTGTTTTTCCACACGCCGCCAAAGAATACAGCCTTTCCTTTTGGCGCATAATAGCTTGGTCATCAACTTGATTATTTGTAATCATAAGTTCAGGAACGTTTAGGCTGCCCTGCAGCTGTAGTAAATCATCGCTGTTCATGTTTTTTATTAATTATAATTATTTTATTTTTTAAAAATGAGCACCCAAAAAACTGTTACCAACCTTGTATACCATTCTGCTCTTATTGGAGGGCTAAGTGTAGGATACACGATGCTTGGTAAAAACTTGTTAAAAATAAAACCAGCAGATCTTGGCAAACTAGACTTTGAAGACTCAGCGAAGTTGATTGCTGTCATTACAGCTTCATTTGCTACGAAAGACTTTCTAGTTAAGCAAGGAATAATTCCAGAAAATATAAATATGTAAAAAAAAATACATTTATAAAAATGGCTTCACTCGTAATGATGATAGGCGGCGCAGTGGTCAACGCGCTTGCTTTCAGCGGAAGTAATTACGCGTTTAGTAAACTACAAAATAACGATGAGAGAAAAAGACATAACAGAGCTATGGAGCAACTAGCCGCTGCACAAGACACCTATGAAAAGCAAAGAATGGAGCAGTTAGATTTTATTAACGACAGACTTAAACAACAGGGACATGCAGCTTACACATTTAAAGATGTTGACCAGGCAATAAAAGAATATTTTCTAGTAACAGGCCAACAAGTTGAAACATTGCCCCCACCAAAATTCAGCGACTTTTATCAACCATCAGAAAAACAAAAGATGCAAGAAATATTGTTTATTGTCTTTGGCATGACCGCTGTGTATTTTGTTGCACAAAGTATTGGCTGAATAAAAAATGAACAAAATCTATTATTCTCCAAAAGGATACTGGAAGGGAATAACGGCAATTAAAAAGCTTAGCCAAGCAGCGGGAGTCAGTGAACAAACAGCAAAAGAATGGTTATCTAAACAAGCGATTTGGCAAATTTATCTACCAGCGCCTAAACGAATACAGAGACCACACTTTGTGAATATAACACCAAACGACACCCATCAAAATGGATCTTCTATATTTACCCCATGATACGATTAGACGAAAAAGATTTAAGTACGCACTTACAGTCATTGATATAGCTTCAAGATACAAAGATGCGGAACCATTAACACAAAAAAGTGCTTCTGCTGTTGCTGTTGCTATACAGCTGATATACCAACGAGGACCCTTAACTTATCCTCGCATGATTCAAGTCGATGACGGAAAATAATTTAAAGGTCAAGTGAATCAATTATTGTTAAAACATAGAGTTACCATTAAAAGAGGCATTCCGGGTGTTCATAGATCACAGGCTTTGGTTGAAAACTTTAACAAACAGTTATCTGAAAGACTTTTCTCCTACCAGTATCACAGAGAGCTGATTGACAATTCTCGCAACACAGAATGGGTAAAAAGACTGCCCTCAGTTTTGCGCGCAATGAATAATGAAGAATTTAAAGGGCTAAAACCAGTACAAGCAATCAGAAAACAAACAATAAATGTTGTTGAAGGAGACTCCAGTTCATCCAGCAAACTATTGCCATTTGGTTTGAAAGTGAGATACCTTTATTCGCCGGGAGAAGCGGAAGGGGACACTCGCATCAGGGCAACAGATCCAGTTTGGAGTGTTGATCCATATGAGATAAAAAAAATTGTGAAAATGAATCCGCCAGTGTATTATTTACGAGAAACTGACACAACAAAACGACCAGCCCCCCGAAGATCTTTTGTGAAGGAAGAACTGCAGATAATCCCGCCAGACACAGTTCCGCTTAATTAATTTACGTAAATATATTTGAGTTTAAAATGGAAGCTCAAAAGGAAGAAATCTTACATGAAACTAAAATGATGATAAAAAAAGAGACCTTAGAATTAATACAAGAATCATATGATACGTGTTCAGCTATTAAGGAAACAATTAAGTGGATTCATCGGTACATGGCAACGCATCCTGATCGCCTACGCCCAAAATCCCAAATTTTGATTATCAAAATATGGGATAAAGAATATCTTGAAAAAATAAAAAAAATTCGTGCACATCAAGCAAACATGAGAAAAATTTTGTCTGAATTGGATATTGATATGATTGAGCTTCTAGATAAATTTGAGGAAAAATATAAACCCGCGGATGAAGAAGGTATGTAATTATGCTGTTTTCCAATGCCCGATTGCATATGAAAACTCTGGATTAACAAACACACGTTTTGTGTTTGTTCTATCTAATGACTTCTTTGTTACAACAGTTGTGTTGATCTCATGTAGATTAGATCGTAGTTTTACGTTGTCATGATGAAAAGTCTTATTGTCAAACAATGCTTTTTTATAGTTGTCATGTGATATGCTTGATTGCACAACACTACGAGATATTCCCTTTGCTTTTTTGACAACTTTTTTTTGGCTTGAAAGACTGTACATTTTCGACCTTAAACCAATAAACTCCTTGATCACACCTCCAGATAATTCATCCTTCATCTTACCTAAAACCTTCTTATTAATAACTGAATGCAAAGGTGAATCTTTAGGGTAATCAGATGTGTCGTACCATCCCGCATGCCCTTTAGCTACTTCTCATTCCATGTCTTTATAGATATCTTCAGTAGGGATATCTATAACAAAGGAATCTGTATCTGTGTACAGAACTCTGGACTCTGGATACAAGGGTTTAAAGTAGTCGTAAAGAAATTCTAACATCAAAAGCTTCGACAGCTCTAAAACAGTAAACCCAATAAAAACAGGTTTGTCCAATTTGACTTTCTTTTTTTTCATCATTATTCCAAAAAGCTGATCATGAAATTTTCTAAAGTCTTGATAATTTGGTTTTGACACCAGCTTAATTGCATCGTTCTCTCTGGTGACCAATCTAACATCTTTACGCTTGTGCGGATTCTCCATAGTCTTTCCAAAACAGCTGTTGTTCATCAACTTGAAAAAGTCTTTTTCTGAAGCATCTGTGGATTTAGTTCTGAGATCAGTGTTCTTCATTATGTATGGTTTCATGAACTGTTCTTGATCAAATGCAATTATACGATGAACTGCTGTTAACTTTAAACCATGTCTTAAATAAAATTGGAGAAGTCTGTAATGACAGACATAATTTTTTTTGTCACGAAGATTAGGCACAAGTTTTGGCGGTTCTGTCATTGACACCTTTAGGGTTTCTGCCGCTAATGGATAGTCATTATGCAGGTCATGGAGTTCATGAGGATATTCTAAATCAACTTCTAGAATGAGACCTCTTTTACGATCAGCTTCTAGAGTAGGTAGCCATTTTATAAACTTTTGAGTGTCTTTGAGTCCTGTGTACATTTTAAAGTTACGTAACGGTAGTGATTGACTCATAGCCCAACCATACAGATTGTTTGCATCTAAATACATAAGATAGTTAGACTTCCTACTTGGATCATAGTCATCCAAATATTTGTTGTTTGCTTTACAGTAATGGTGAGACGCCATACTAATTCCGCCACGCAATCCGTTTTCAATCATCTGAAGCATTGGTAGGTCAGACAACAGGTCAATCTGTACACCAGTAAATTTTAAAAAGGAATCCCAACTCATCCCAGGCGCAGAAATATAATGCGCAGGATCTAGACTATAATGTTTCATGCAGGTCTTTCTGTAATTTTCAAAGATATCCGCCAACAAACAGGTATCCGCCATTAAATAGGAATCATGATAGTCTCCCATTGTTTTAGAGTCTAATTTTTGCCACGCTTCTTGAGCATAAGAATAATCAGAATCACTGATGTCCTTTCCTCTAAGACTACTAAAGAACGCACCTTTAGGCGGAAGGGCTGGCTCTTCAAACCTTTCCCAGCTGTTCATGTACTCATAAGGGTAAACGCCCTTTCTAACGAGCGTTGGGTCAAAATATTCTTCCGTTATTGGGCAGGACTTTAAGGACATAGCCAGTGACTCTAATGATCCCATCAGGTGTTGCATAGAGTCATAAAAAGATAAATTATTTAAAGTGAAACACATGTACTTTTCTGATGACTGCGCAATGCATGACACCCTAAAGGCACTAGTTACTGCTTGCAATATAAGATGAGAGTCGTAACCTCGCAAGTTATGAAAGAATATAGGCAGCTTCCATGTCTTTGGTTCAAACTTTAGTTGAAGATTGCATTTACTGTGTGCTGCTCCTCTAAACTTTCCACTAATGTGATCATGGTCTCTTACTGTTGGATTCTCTGCGTCTGGGGAGAGGTCTAAACCACAAATCCAACAGTGAGTGGCTGAGTCATACTGTTGTTGGTCTTCAGGCGTCATTATGATTTCAGATAAGTTTAGATTATTAGAACAGGCATTACGCACTTGCTGCATGCGTTTTAAGAAGTATTTTGCAGCATTTGGTCCTCTGTATAATTCTGGCTTTGAATGGGCGCCATCCGACCTAACAATGATGAAGGCAAATGAGCAAATCTGATGATTACTCATTAAGACTGTTTTAGGAAGTTTCTGTAGGGTTGGTCCTTCATAAGGAACAATGAGTGATTCGAAGTCTGCGTAAACAACATATGGACTAGTTTGCAACCGTTTCCAGTTCTTACAACTAACTTTACTGCCTTCTCCGGGCGTAGTTAGTTCTGTATCACAGTCAACTGGGCTGATGCAATGTCTTATATGTTCGCTTGCGGCTTGAACAGATGGAATTCTTGTTAAACATTTTCTACAGAATTCTTGTTTGCTATGTTGTTTTGTAGTATGCACTAGTAATCTACTCATTGTTCGTATCAATGTGTAATGCGGTAGCCCTGTTGGTGAAAACATCAGTAGTAAGTCAACATGATTTTTGTCTGGTTCGCCAATCGTTGGACTGTTCTTGGACACTTTAATCGGCTGTAGATTTGTTTCCTCATCCCATATGTAGATATTAACAGTTATTGGTTTGTTTTGTTCTTCAAACTGATCAATCTGATTTACACTAACAGGAAAGGATATTCCTCTAAAGTTAAGATCATTGATGTAAGGTTCATAGTTAGACACTCTCTCTGCGTTTTTGCGGACAGGATGCAGCCTAGCAAGAACGCACCACATAAAACATTTGTTGTCTGTATTCTTTATGTTTAGAACTGCTCGTTTTGCAACTAATGATGGAGGTAGTGGAATGTAAGCCTTGCCAACAATCGGCTCATACTTAGCCTGTCTTAATCTGATGTCTAGGACTTCACCCTCTGACCAACCAGAGCCTCTCATTTTAGCTGCTTCAGAGGCTTCATTAAACTGTGTAAGAAGTTGATCTGCCCAACCGGGTGTTAAGTCATTATAAGAAAGAATAGTCTGCTGTTTAGTTGAGACCCAGACTTCTAGATTTTCTTCGTTTATTGTTATATAGTCGATTAAAACAACTAACCTTACTTTAACTGGAGGGTTTATTGTTAGTTTACTTGGAACTTGAGAAATAGCATGTACAACGCTTGCCTGTACGTTTGTTGGATCAATAACTTCTAAAACGACCTCATTTAAAGCTTTTGACAAACGCTCTTCCTCTTCCATTGCATCAAACCAAGAGTCAAAACTGTCATATATCTTATCCATGTTGAGCTTCTTTTCTAACTCAAAATATTTATTTAAATTAATTAATCAATATCAGGTCTTTTTGTGCTTAGACTCATAAACTAAAGTATAAACGCCCTTTGGTGTTGTTAATGTGAGCTGTTTAGAACAGAGTTTAATGTTTCGTTTACTTTTTTTAAGCATTCCTTTTTTATCTGGTCGGTGTCTGGCTGTTGAGAAAAAGTTGCCCTTGCCTTTCTTTGAAGATCAAACTTTTGTCTTTTGTAGTCCTCAAAATCAGCCTGTAGGCGACTAAATTCTTCATCCGTGATGTTCGAGTCGGCAAGTGCTTTATCAATTATCAGTTTGAAGGAACTAAGTTTAGCTGTTATTAGTTGAACCATAGCTGTGTGCTTTTGGAGTTTAGCTTTTATTTTTTTGCTGACAGCACTTACAGCCAATGAACACAGGCCAAGAGTTAAAGACAAACCGCCTAGAGGTAAAGCTGCCGGTGCACCTACGCCTGTTGCTAAGAGACCTACACTTGTTCCTGCTGATAGAGCACTAGTGATCGATGCTCCAGTATTAACATATGTAACAGCATTAAAGACAGCAGAATACCTTCGTTTGGTTTTACTGTATTTTGAAAGGTCCTGCTCTAGTTGGGTTTGCATTTGTGTTATGTTTGTTAATCTGAAAGTTTTTATGTCTACAGCAACAGAGTTGCCTACTATCTCTTCTTTGGGCACTTTTGGATAAACCTGAACAGACATGCTTTTTTTTAAAAATAAAAATAATTTAGTATTGGATATCTTTTAATCTGTTATCTTGAATATTCAGCTGCGCATCATATATTAAAAACAAATGTACATTAAGTGGTTTATCACTCTCTTTTTCTTTATCAATTTGAATGTTTATTACGTCTTTAACTGTTCTCCCACTCCCATGCAACTGATTATCCTCTGTTGACCTTAGGTCAATCCATAAACCGTATTTCGTTGTTAAATATTCATCAAGTCTAACATTATGAAGATGTAGATCTTTGGACACAAGATCTGCTGTTGGACTTCTATGCCTCCCGCCTCCAAAATATTTTCTTATTTCGTCAAAATGATGATAAGGTTTAAGCCCACTACTGTAGATTTGGTTAGGACTGCCCTCAATTGAACATTGTACTTTCGTTATTTTAGGATTAATAAACTTTTCAGTTTGTCTTTCGTATGGTTTTTCATCTTCACACAGCAATAAAATACCTTTAAGCGATCTTGCTGAGGCGCTAAAACTAAAATTCCATATTGTGTCTGCCTTGTTTTTAGTATATTTAGAATGATGAATTACTCTTTCGTAATATATTGCTAATTTTGACTGATACTGTTGTTCAATCAACCTTGCTAAGTTAGGATCGTTAATAGTATCAAACTCCAACAAGATGTCAGAAATGCTGTACTTTGCATCTTTGACTGTAGATTTAATAACGCGATTGTATTCATTAAAAGTTAGTTCATATGTCAATCTGTCTTTTAATGCTCCTTGAAAGTATGGTGCATGCGCGCTTAATAACTCAAAATCCAAGGGTATGGAAAAGCGATTTCCATACGCAAAATTTACAGCTTCGGGCTTGTTGCCAGATGGAGCATCATCAGCATCTATTCTGTGTTTTAGTGCTTCATCACTTTCGATTCCTTGAAACGCAAGATCGGCCCTTTCATTCGCGGTTAGCCATAGATCACAATAGATTAAAAATATGTCTGCATTGTGTAAAGAAAATATTTCTTGCCCCTCAAGTTTTATAGAAATTTTCTTAACGATTGCCCGTCCCAGATTCTGAACTACTGTCCTGTTTGGGTCTGTTGCTGATTCGAGTTCTATTTTGAAAGTAAGTCGTGCAGAGCCTGGTACAATCATTTCATCTGCTCCTAGGTCTGGAAATTTGACAGTAAGAATCTGATCTGAATCAATAGTAGATGGATTATTTGGAACAATAATATTTTGCTTACTTCCCTTCACGCCAAAGGGCTCTTTCAGTCTTCTATGCGGGTCAAGAAATGAACCATATGCTTGTGACATTTTTTTATAAAACAAAAATAAAAAGTTAATTATTTTTAAAACATGGCAGGCATTGAAGATTATGATGTTTTTGATCCTGGAGACGACATGAGTGAAATGACGCCTTTAACACATCCATTACAATCATTGCGGTGTGAATTAACAGAAAGTAAGGTCAAATCATTTTATCAAAGTTTAGGCCAAGAACCTCCCGAATTTATAGACCCTAATGATTTTGAAACAAAAGATGACCATTTGTTTGTGAGAAACGACGAAGGACAACTTGTTCAGCTTACAACTAAACCAGACTCATCAAAGTTTTTAAAAAAGAGTACAATTAGACAAAGGCTCAGTGTGAGCGAACAAAATCGCCTTGGCATTACTAAACCAAAATTAGATAGGGAAGCAGTTGCTAAACTTCAAAACACACTACAAGAACTCCCAACAGATAACCAAATACAAAACATGGAACTTAAAGATTTAAGCCCAACAGCAGACGAAATAATACAAGCAGAAACCAGTTTTTCAGAAGAAACAGCATTAAAAACTATGCACGATCCGCCGCTACCTATGAGAGAAATAACGGCCCTTAATCATGCTTTGAGAAGCATCAGGGGTGAGTTAACAAACAATTTAGCAAAACTGGGTGAACTAGATGAGCATATACAAAGAGAAAAAGAAAAACTAGTTGAGGCTGATGACCACAACTTAGGACCTGGTGTTAAAGAAAGAATAACACAAAGACTAAAAGATCTTGAACAAGAGAGATCAGCAAGACTAGAAGTGTTGTCTACTAACCGAGAACAATTACGAACTCAAGTGAGCAGAATAAGAGAAACTATCCAAAGAATTTTATATGAAGACACAACGTTAGCAGAACGAATACGAACACTGTTTAGAGAGCAAGGTGTCACATTAGCAAGTGTTATAACAGCCTTAGGATTTGCAATAAGTACACTGGTGTTGGCTATTACAGGCGGCGGTGGGCAAGGGTTAGTGCCTCCGCCACCATCTCCTCCACCCGATAAATCATGGGTAAAAAAACAACTTGATCATCTTGCGGGTTTATTAAAAAAATTAGCCACTAAGGCCATAGACTCTTTACCTGGTATAATAGGGGGGATCGTTAGCTGGCTTTTGTCTACTGCAAGCAAAGTAGTTGGCTTTATGGCCGAGCACTTATGGACATTAGTTGTCTTAATAGTTGGGTTACTTTATAGTAAGATAAAGACCAAATAATCCTAGGGCAGTTAATCCAATAACAAGTGCTGTCTTTTCATATTCATGGTCATTATTTCTTAGGACCACAGGGATTGGATGGGGGGGTTTGGGGGGCTCGGGGATTGGTGGGGCTTCTTTTTTTATTGCTATTGCTGGCTTAGAATTTATGTCGTTTTTTCCGACCTTCTCTTCTTTACCAGCCACAAGGATTTCATTATTATAGTTTATTATTGTTCCTATCTGAAGTCTGAGGTCAGAAGGCAGCATGTATAAACCAGTGCCAACAGCAAAGTCTACTTTCGATCTTGCGTATTGCAAAACATTTTGGTACCTTTTAATACTTGAAGGTAAATCAACTGCAGAATTAATGGAGTCCTCTAAATTTGCTAAATACTGTTTTTGGGCGTCAAAGCCAGTAGAAGGATCAATTATGTTTGATCTCGTTTGTGCTTGCGAACCTAGCAAACACCAAACGTAAGTACGAATAGAGTCGTTTATTCGTTCTATTCCCGCTTTTGTTAGGCCCTTAGAAGTATCCAAAATAAATGTTGTCCATGCTGTTTTATGCTCTTGCTCTATGGACCCGAGGTGAACAGTTGTGCCTGAAGAGAAAGATGTGTAAGGAGGATTGTAATCATAGTTATACTTTCTGTGCACACCCCAAAAATAAAGGGTGCCTAAACCATGATTAAGATCCAACTTTTGTCTAAAGTCTGTCTTTGGGTCAATATCAAATTCGTTACAGATCCTTTCAAAAGCCTTGTAATCTATTCTGTTGCTGAATGGATTAAACGTTTTGTCATTTAGTAATGGCGCTTGCAGTTCAGATAAAATACGTCTGAAGGTGTAATAGAAATGAAATCTATACACTGACCTCACCAAAGGATCAGGATGATTTAAATGATCGGCATACGACACTCCACACCCAGTTGATGTGCAAAACACAGCAAAGTTTAACTGGTTCTGATAAAACTGCATCGGATGACTGAACCACACTTTCGCGATGTAGTCTTTTTTAATAGGAGGGTTAAGATATCTGTTCAATGGAGTACTAACCTTTACTTGAAAGGCGTCAGTCTGAGTCACAGAAATGTCAAGGGTATCAGTTGTTATATCTTTAGGACTGTAGTGCGGCCCGACAGAATATTTTGCATTAGTATATTTGAATGCACTCATTTTTAAATTTGTTTTAAAAATGTTTGTAACAATAACAACTCAAGACAGTCCTTCGTTTTTAGAATATGCTATTGATAATAACTGCGGAACCCAAAGGGTCGCACTCCATGAAATTTTTTACAAAGTCGTATGGTTTAATATAACTGAATCCAAGGAGAATAATAAGATTAAAAAATTTGATAATAGAGGAAACTTAGTTAGCCAGTTAACCATACCTGATGGTTATTACGGGTTTTGCTCGCTAAAAGAAGCAATGAGTAACTTCGACATTGCTCTCAAACTTAACAATGCAAATTTGAAAATAATGTTGACATTCAAACCTGAAGAAGAAGTAGACCATTACCTTTTTGATGTAGAGCTAGCTAAAATGTTAGGCTTTGCAACTGACAATCATGGTTTTAGAGTTACATCAGACGAAACTACTTATGAGGGAGAATATCCGCTCGATCTTGCATTACATTCATTACTCTATGTTCATTTGGACGAGCTGAGCACTGATGAAAACTTATATGATGGAAGGCCCTCAACTGTTTTAAGAGCTCTTCCATCAGGGAAAGCTGCATATTGCGATTATGAAATTATACAATTCCCTAATTTACAGTTTAAAAGATTAGCTTGTGGGAGGGTCAGATCATTTAATATAAAGATCACAGATAAAACAGGGAAAGTCGTGAAATGTGATAACCTGCACATTGTTTTAGAAATAAAATAATACGTTGTTTTAAAAAATGTCACGTGGGCCAGAAGAATCAGGAGTTACATTAGCGCCTGAGAGGTGTGTAACTTTAGAATTAAAAGACCTTGCAGACGTTGAGGACTTTGAACAGAACGGTGAGATAGGCACTTTGTATGGTTTTGAGTACACTAAAGATGGTTATTATAAACGCAAAGAGGTTAGCGACAGCAAAAGGTTTCCTAAACTAGAACAACTACGCAATGTAGAAGCAAATAATGCGGGTCAGTATGAATATAAAATAGTTCGAAAAACTGACAACAAATGGCACTTAGAACCATATTTAGAATGGGACATAAAATTTGAATTCTTAAGCCCATTTACATTTTTTGACCGTCAAAAAAGTTTCAGAAAAGCATTGAACTCTGGCCCTTTACATGTAAGTCTTATGCCAGAGGACAACAGTCGGAAAGAGATCGAAATAAAGCCGTTTGGGGACAAACAGTACATCCTCCACAGAAGAGAATCGGTTTTAAAGAAAGCTTCTACAAAATTACAGTTCATTCCACGCACAAAATTAGGAGACACGTTCACAATGATATTTAAAATTTCTGTCTTAAAGGATGAGGCGAGAAATGGAGCTCTGGGCGTCAGTGACAATCTTATGAAAGGAATTCTTATTAGCTGGCAAAACTTAGACGTTGACAAACTTAAAGTTACTGTCGTTGTTCTTTACAATGGCGAGGATATTAAGGTCATGACAACAAGCAACAAAATTGATATTAGTCTAAATAGAAACGATCTTACAGAACTGAACTGGATTAATCTTACACATTTGGGCCTTATAGGGTTTTATTATACTGAACAAGTTTTGACAGAGAGTATGATAAAAACAATAACTGGATTAGATTAAATTCTGTTTTAAAACTATGGAGCAGACGACTTTGGTGTCAATGCCGATGTTAAACTTTATGACAAAAACCCCTCATTGTTCATTGATTTGTGGACAGACTGGTTGTGGAAAAACAATATTTGTCCTCGATCTATTACAAACAGTTTATCGTTATAATTTTGATCATATAGTAATTTTCTGCACAACCTTAAAGTGGAATAAATCATATCGCGATCGAATGTTTATATGGACGGATGATGAAATCTATTTAGTTGATCCTAGCAATAAATTGAGTGAGTGTTTAGAACATTTCTTTAGACAGTTTGAAGGAACTCAGACATTATTTATTATAGATGATTGTTCAGCAGAAAAGGATATAGTCAAAAAAAGAAACACTTTATCAAAACTGGCTTTTAGTGGAAGACATGCTGGGATAAGTGTGTGGATTTTATGTCAGAAATATAACTCAGTTTTAAAAGACTTTAGAGAACAATTAAAGACCGTGGTTTTATTTCACATGAAAGACAGAGACGCATTTGATGAACGTATGCGTGAAAATGATGTTATTGAAAACGATCAAGAAAAACGAAGGATTAAGCAAAAACTTAAGTCTCAAAAGTTTTCTAAATTAGTATTAAAAACAGATAATCCTACACATTATGTATGTTTGTAAAGTGTTTACTATTAGAGAACTATAAAATAGGCATTCTGGGTAAGCCGGCGGAGCAACAGCGGAGCCGGGTGAGCCAGAATGCCTATTTTATAGTTCTCTAAAGTGTTCAGCAAGGATTGAGGGGGAAGGAAGGAGAGAGTTGGAAGGGATGAGGGGGGGGGGGTATAGAAGGAGAGGGCAGAGTGGGGAAGAAGAGAGAAATGGGTCAAGAGCAGAAGGACTGGGGGGGGGGGGGGGATAAAGTAAAAAAAAAAAATAAAAAAAAATAAAAAAAATAATAATAATAATGTTAAGAGACAAAATCAAGATAAGTGAGAACAAAGGGCTGTTATGGAGGAAAGTCAGTGTTTGATATTGATTCCATTTGGGTGGATAGTGCCAAGTTTGTGAATAAGGAGGGACTCTTGTTCTTTACGTCTTATAGAGGAAGATGAATTTTGCCAGACTGCAGCAATCTGCATGTGGGAGAGGTTGTGGCCGGAAGAGCAGAAATGGTTTGCAATTGGTGTATTGTAACCGAGACGGACTGCTCGTAGGTGTTCTGTGAAACGGTCGTTAAGGGTTCTGTAGGTTTCTCCAACATACAAGAGGCCACAGAAGGAGCAAGAAAGAATGTAAACTACATTGCGGGACTGACAAGTGAAAGGGTTGCGTATGGAAATTTTGCCTGAGGGGCCACAGATGGTTGTAGAAGAGTTTAGGTGAGGACAGGTTTTGCATTTGGGTTGCTTGCATGGAGAATTGCCAGGTGGTGAGACTGTGTTTGTGGACAATTTTGAATGCACAAGAAGATCTCTGAGGTTGGTGTCACGTTTGTAGGCAACTAGTGGAGGCTGGGTGAAAATGTGTTTCAGGGAAGGATCAGTCTGCAGAATGTGGTAGTTCTTCATAAGGATGTTTTTGATGGCGAGGTTGTGAGGATGGAAGGTGATAGCAAGAACAGGCCTGTCGTCTGATGAAGGAGTGATCTTTTGCTTAAGAGCGGTGTTTCTGGGAATTCTAGAGGCCTTTTGTAGGGCTTCTTGGCAAATGGGTTCAGGGTATCCACGTTCAAGGAAAAATGAGATCATCAGGGTAGATTGTTTGGCGAAATCGTCATCATCGTTGCAGATGCGTCGCAAACGAAGTAGTTGAGAGAAAGGAATGCTTGTTTTGGTGGAAGCAGGGTGACTGGAGGAGTACAGAAGGTATGAATGCGAGTCGGTGGGTTTGTAATGAACAGATGTGGTGAGGTAGGGTGAGTTGGGACAGATAGAGATTTTGATGTCAAGGAAGGAAATGGTAGTCCGAGTGATTTCAAAAGTGAATCTAAGAGCTGGATGAAATCCACTGACGAAGTCAATGAAGTTTTTCAGATCTTGGATTGGACAGGAGGCTGCACCGAGGCAATCGTCAATGAAGCGACGGAAAAAGTCTGGGAAAGTGCCTGTGTATTGTGAGATCTTTTCTTCAATGTAACCAACAAACAGGCAGGCGTAGCCAGGACCCATCCTGGTGCCCATGGCAACGCCGCAATTCTGTTGGAAATGGTCAGCACCAAACTGAAAGTTGTTGAGTGTGAGAACAAGCTCAGCAAGACGGAGAAGAGTGGTGGTGGGTAGATTTCTGCTGTCTTTTGACAAGAAGTGTTTGAGGGCTGAAAGCCCTTCATGATGGGGAATGCTTGTGTAAAGTGCACAGACGTCCATGGTGAAGAGGTGACGGTGTTGGGAGCCAGGATGGAAGGAGAAATTTTGCAGAAGATCAAGAGTATGGTTTGTGTCCTTAAGAAAGGTGGGGAGGTTGGAAACGATAGGCTGGAGGATTTTGTCGAGAAACAGAGATCTGGACAGTGGGACAGGAACAGGCAGAGACAATGGGGCGGCCTGGGTTATTTGGTTTATGTATTTTGGGAAGCAAGTAGAATTGGGAATCTTTGGGTTCAGAAACGACCAGGGAATGGGCTTCATTTGGGAGGTTTCCAGCGCTAATGCACTCGCGAATGAATTTTCTGATCAGGGTGTTATTGGTTTTGGTTTGACTGGGCTGTGAAGAGGTGTAGAATCTGGTGTCTGAGAGCTGGGAGAGTGCCTCGGCGATGTACAGGTCCCGCCGCCAGACAATAGCGCCACCCTTGTCAGCTGGTTTGACTACAATGTCTTTATGCTGGCGTAGTTCTCTGAGAGCTTGAGCTTCTGCTGAGGAAATGTTGGAGTGTCTGAGGGGTTTGGGTTTTAGAGCAGCGATTTGATGAGAACAGGTTTGGATGTAAAATTCTAGAGAGGGAAACTGGTTTGTGGGAGGGGTCCAGGAGCTGGGGAGGGAAGGAAAGGGAGGGAGGTCACTGTCAGGATCAGGTATAGATGGGGTGGTGTTGGTAGTGTTTTCAAAATGTGCCATGAGGCGTAGTCGCCTGAAGAAACGCTGACACTGAAAACCAGCGTCAGAACCATTGGCCTTGGGTTTGGTGGGTACGAAGTTCAGCCCACGATTGAGGACTTGACGCTGTGTGTCTGTCAAATGGAGATCAGCGGGAATGGTGACCACAAGGTTTTTGTGACATGAGGTTTGAGGGGGCTGTGGCCGAGGTTGACTGGAAAGCAGGTTGGATAGTTTTTTTTATTTGGTCTGTTTCAGGCTATTGTACAATTTTTCATTTGCTGAACGTACTGTTGAAATGATGAAATGTGTCATAGAGGAAGTGCAAAGGTCAGATATTTGTTTGCGAGTTTGTTGCAGTTTTTTGTCTGTTTGTTGGATAGATTGTTGGTGAGATCTGACAATGTCCTTCATGAGTCGGAAAGAGGTGCTTTGTAGAGTAGAATGGACAGAGCGGAGAGCAGGAGGCGACAAAGTAGAGGGATGAAACTTTAAACAGAAACCTTGGGGGATGACTTTTTTGTTGATGCAGGTGCGGAGAAAGGAGAGATGACTGCAGGTACTTGTCTTGTGAAGGACAGATTTACAGTAGAACATACCTGCAGAGCGAGGAATGGTAGGAAGGAAGCGGAAGGCAGTGCTCACTTGTTGGAAGAAGGGAGAGGAAACAGGCATGATGGGGAGGGAGCAGTCGTTGGTAGCTTGATGAAGAACACAAATGGTTGGTTGACTGCAGGACCTGGATCAATGAAACAACTTGCCTAGGTTATGGTAGCAGGTCCTTGAGGAAGAGGTGGATGAGGGCGCTTCGGTTCAAAACCTTCTTGGCTCAGGGGGACAGGTGGGAATGGGTGACAGTGGGCAGGGAGAAATGGGGAAGTGAGGAAGTGAGCACTGCCAAAAAGCTGAAAAGTGAATACTGCTAGAAGATGAAAAGTGTTCAGCAAGGATTGAGGGGGAAGGAAGGAGAGAGTTGGAAGGGATGAGGGGGGGGGGGTATAGAAGGAGAGGGCAGACAAGGAGTGGTGTAGCAGACCTGAAGAAAGAGGATGGCAGCAAATCAAAGTCGGATCAAGAGAAAGCTGAGATTTTGAATGCATTCTTTCATAGCGTCTTTACTGTAGAGGAGGATGGGGACCTGCCGGAACCACAGGAATGCAGTTATGATGAAGAACTAAGTGACTTCGAGATCGATACTGAGAAAGTCAGAAAACTTTTAGCAGACTTAAACACTAGTAAGGCTTCGGGACCGGATGGGCTAAACCCAATGCTTTTGTCCAAGACTGCTGATGTTCTTGCCACCCCAGTGGCCATGTTGTTCAGAAAATCCTTGAATGAAGGAAAAATCCCAGAAGACTGGCGTTTGGCACGGGTCACACCTATCTTCAAGAAAGGCAGCAAAATGCTAGCTAACAACTATAGGCCAGTAAGCCTTACATGCATCCTCTGTAAAGTAATGGAAAAATTAGTAAGGGAACAAATTGTCAAACACCTAGAAGAAAACAACCTTGTCAGTGAGAAACAACACGGGTTTGTAAAGGGGAGGTCATGCATCACTCAGCTTCTCGATGTCTTGGACACATGGACTGAGGTCTTAGACGATGGAGGCTCAGTCGACATTGTTTACATGGACTTCCAGAAAGCGTTTGATAGCGTTCCACACAGGCGACTTGCTTTGAAAGTTCAGGCACATGGTATCAAAGGGAAGATATTACTTTGGATACAGGACTTCCTACACAACAGGCGTCAGCGGGTTGTCGTCAACAGAGCACAGTCACAAGAAGCCAATGTCTCGAGTGGGATTCCCCAGGGTAGTGTTCTAGGGCCTATTTTGTTTGTGCTGTATATTAACGATCTGCCGAATCTCATTCATAACACTGTACACCTTTTCGCAGATGACACTAAGGTTTTTGCACGAAGTGATGATGAAGGAGCTACGCTTGTTTTACAGGAAGATCTAAACAGGCTGCAAACTTGGTCAAGACAATGGCTGCTGAAGTTCCACCCTGAAAAGTGCCATGTCCTGAAACTGGGGAATAAGAAGTCAGATGCTGTGTACCACATGACCGAAGTAAACATCGAAGGTGAGACATGTACCACAACTCTGTCCGAAAGCGAAGTCGAGAAGGACCTTGGGGTTTACATTGACAACAAACTGAATTTCAGAGAACATGTGGCCAAGGCAACTGCTAAAGCAGAGTTGTTGGTATCATCCGTCGCTCCTTTGACTTCCTGACTGAAGATACATTCCTACAACTGTACAAGTCTCTTGTACGACCAGTACTAGAGTATGGACATTCTGTCTGGCAACCCTACTACAAAACACTGTGCCAGGATGTAGAAGATGTTCAGCGCAGAGCAACTAAACTTTTAGCATCTCTCAAAGATAAACCATATCCTGAGCGTCTTTCTACTCTCAAACTTCCAAGCCTTGAGCACAGAAGAAAAAGGGGTGACATGATAGACTTGTACAAGTTTATACATGGCATTTACCGGAGTGATAAACCACGGTTTGAACCGTTTACCAATAGGGACAGCAGAGGACACTCCTTGAAACTATCCAAAGTTCATCACAGACTGAATATCAGAGGAAACTACTTCTCTCTTCGTGTGATTGATGTTTGGAATGGTCTTCCTGACTCCGTAGTAACAGCCCCTACAGTCAACATCTTCAAATCACGGTTAGACACTCATTGGCAGGAACTTCCGACAAAATATAATCCGGAATGCTATCAACATAGTCTCTGTCGTGACTCTCTTCCTTCCACGCATGCGGTGTTTTTCGTCTTAATGTTATACCTAGAATGGTGAACAGGCCTCTTAAGGCCTCTAACACCTACAAGTTCAAGTTCAAGTTCAAGTTCAAGTGTTACAATGACTAAAAATGACTGGCCATATTTGATAATGTCCTCATAATACACACAACAGTGTTACAATGATTAAAAATGACCGATTGGCCATATTTCAGAATGTCCTCATAATACACAAAGTAGTGTTACTTTTGTAAGGTGGATGGATAAGGAGGGAAGAGGAGTAGGAAATGGAGAAGAGAGCGAGTGGGCACATCTTCCACACCAACACTAGCTCCTTGGTTTTCTCTTTTATTTCAAATCATAGTTGGATCGATCCAACCACACCGACCTATTAAGACATAATGATGATCATAAACATGAATTATTATTTTTTTTTAAAAACACACAAAAAAACATATGCAGGAAAAAATAACCATTTAACATGAATAGTTTCAAAGGGAAGAGATCAAACATTAATAAGACACAAATCATTCAAATTAAGCCAAGACAAGTATCAAATGTTCATAATGGAATTGTGAAATCATACATTAAAACAATAGGTTTAAGCTTCAAAGAATATTTTAACATTGTCCCTGCATCACATAGACATTACCAAAATTAAGGTGCAAGATTTACAACAAAAAAGCACAAAAGGCCTCCCTGTTGCGAACGGTAGGAGGTAAAACATATCTGTGCAATCAATAACATAATCATTTCATAATCATAACATTAACCAAAGGGGATCCCCGTTGCAAACGGCAGGATCAACAACATAAGCTTAATAATTTCATTATCATAGCATTAACAAAGAGGCTCCCCGTTGCGAACGGCAGGAATTACGAACAGTCAAAAACATGGATCATAATTTCATAGCGAGTAACAGTGTTATAAATGAACATATATAAGCAGACACTCACAAAAGGGAACTCCCCGTTGCGAATGGCAGGAGCTATGAACAATGAATGAAATTAACATACATCTAACTTTCAATAGCAAGGCATCACTTGCGCCATACAGCAGCTACACAATTGTATGGAAAAAAGTAATCTGCGTAGTGTCCACATAAATGGTCAAATTCAAAAGGGACACATCTTACACATTAACCAGCCAGCTACAGCTATTTTTCTTTCTCAGTAGACACACCCACCTCAGGACAGTGCGTGTTACACGCTACAGCTCCTCACGTTTCACCCGTTAGGTCTACACCCTGGCCCAATAATGGCTGTTGCTTTTCAGCCCTGCAATGGACCCACGGGTGTAAATAACTGAACAAATGAACACTCACAGACTAACAGATGCAGTAACCAAACAAACAAACAGACTGACCAACCAGTGGCTACTTGCGCACAAAAATAGCCCCATGAACGCACAAACAACCAAATAGCATCCGAGTAATTATCTGCCTAATTACTCAGCCAATAAGCCACGCGACCTTTCAATCATTCAGATCATGAAACAATCGAACAAACAGGTAAAACACTCGTTTGTAGACAGGTAGCAACCCAGACACACATCAAAAACTACCTTCACTGACAGTATCTTAATCATTTGCACAGGCCACCACGCAGCTTGGTCACACTACCAATGTCCGCATATGCGGACATCGTACGACGAAGCGTTCGCTACCAATGTCCGCATATGCAGATCTGGATTTTGAAAATTCGCGCTGTCCGCGTGACGTATCGGTTACGAAACTCAAGAAGGGAGATGATTCCTTAGTTATCCCCTACCAACTTTTCATTCATTTGCACTGTGTGTGTAGTGTGGCTCGCTCGCTAGCCGACGAGAACAAAGGGTACCGTCGGCCAGCTCTGCTGCGTGATTGAAAAGATGGCGTCGCAACGAAGCGTTCGACACAGTAGGGCTGATGAATTGTTAGCTGGCGTTGAAGACGCACTGGAAATGATCCGGACTGAAGGATCAGATGTCGAAGAAGAGATCAGCGATTCTTCTGATGAGGATTTCGACCCCTACAGTAGGGAGACAGACGGGGATTCCGACACTGAAATGGGCGCTGATAGTGGCGAAGAAGCAGACGAAACTGTGCGAGCACATGGGCCTCAACAAGAGTTTCATTCGGATACTGACGCTGAAATGGGAGAAGAAGTCGACGATTTGGGAGCTGTTTTCACTGACGATTGGACTGATAATCAAAATTTACTTACTCTTGATCATCCATTCACAGGCACACCAGGTTTTCTGAATGACTGGCCAGTCAACACTCAGCCTTTGCAGTTCTTTGAGTTGTCCATGCATTCCATAGAGGTGGCTAAAGAGAAATTATTACTGCATAAATTGTGCTGTGTGTAAATGTGTCATGCATATTTTACATACTAAGTGAGTGCATATTTTTTGCAGTGATCCATTCATGTATCAGTAGACTAGGGAGAGAGAGGGGAAGGGGGGGGGGGGGGGGCGCAGGAAGGAGGGGCGAGAAGGGAGGGATAAAAAAAAAGAGTGATTATATGTACTGAGTATTTGTTTATTACTCTGTGTTGTGTGTGTGTGTGTGTGTGTGTGTGTGTGTGTGTTTGAGAGAGAACAGCTACACATGTTCATGTTTTGTAACTCTGTGCATGGGTATGTTTGTGTTTCCAGGCATATTTTTACTGATATTTATTGTGCAAAAACCAGCAGCAGTACAGGACTACATGGCATGAGTAGACATGAGTGATCAGCTCATGGCCTACATGCCTCTGAATAAGAAGACCATGAAGTGGTGGAAGAAGTTTTTCATCTTCTGACCTTGACCCTTATTCAGGGGTCTATTCTCTACAACAAGCATCTTGCAGTGTATGGTTTGCCACTGTGTGTGAAGCTGTGCCCAGGATGCAATGTCATTTGTCACCAGTGTTTTGTGCACAGTGAACTTTTTTGTTTTTCATCCAGCAATGACACATTTTTTTGCATTTTCACATTCTCCATCACATGCTTTTAATTCCATATTATATCTTCTGTGTCTTCAGCGACTCCGCTGTGCTAGAATGTGATGTAGAACATTTCTGAGCTGCTAAGGAACACTTAGTATATATATTTCTGATAGGTACAAAAGTGCTAAAAACAGGGCAAATTTTGAGATAATTTTCACCACCAAGATGGTTAGTAAGTAACTTTATTTTTTGTTCACATATAGACTAATATCCATTGTATCCACTCACCAAATTTCAAGTGGCTGTCTGCTCATCTATAATTGTGAGAATTTTTTTCCTATCCTATACAAACCCCGGGTATTCAGGGATTAGCCAGGGGAAAAACTCCTGGCATGGAGTGAGTTCCCTATCCATCTCACCAGCCAACGAGGGCGACGTTTACAAGCCAGTTCGTCTTCTGTTCGGACACAAGGAACCTGCAGGACGCGCGTACTTTATCCACAAATCACATTAAAAGACAGCAATGCCTGTAATCTATGTTTTCTGGCATCGATTTGTTGATTACTCACAATGAAAGCTGTGATAATACTGATTAAACTTTTTGATTTCATTCTTATTAAGCGCCAGCCCCTGCAGAGTTACTTGAATAATTGACTGTGGAAATTTGGTATATCACATTTCCAGGTAATAAGTAAATGCGGTTTGTACAATAAAATTGTAAGAACATAGAACTTTTAACTTCCATTACTAGCGTTGTTCCACTAAGATAATACTCTCGCTGCCCTCACTCTAGGTAAAACATAGCCAAACCAAAGGCAAAAACCATCAACATACCTTTACATTTACGAACACCTGAATAACGGAATCAGCGTCACAACCTTCACCACACTCTGCTCAGTGAAGAAATGGTCTCGGAGCCAGAACGCTGGAAGTATACAGGCCTTCCAGCCCCTTTCAACGAGATCTTTTGAGAAACACCTTTGTGGCCCGAGTCACAATGGAACCACTAGAAGCGTCTAAAGTGCCTAAGATCTGGCTTCGCTGGGCTGCTCTTGAACAGACATTCTATCACCCAGGGCCTGACAACCAACGGGGCCGACCGCCATGTAAGTGGCTGGGTCTGGAGGAGAGTAGGGCAAAATCCAGCAATGACTCCCACCTGAGGATATTTACCTTTCTAAAATCTCAAGTCCACCTCAACAAAGACAACACCAACCATGGCTCCACAGTCTCCCGGGGCTGTCCTCTCGGCCTATACTTACTCTTCCAGGCCAAGCCATCCAGACCAGCCATGGACAAAGAGAAGCTGAAGACCACCTTAGCAAAAATGACACCAGTTACGATGTGGCTGAAGTCCAATGGCTGTCTCTTCAAAACCAGTCTGCCCAGACCAGCCATAGGCAAATTGTCTGCTGAGTGACCAGCCTCTTAACCTCTTAAGTGGCATTTCAAACTACCAGCTAGATTACCCCTCACTGTGATCCTATCCCACGTTTGCGGGATTAACTACTGCAAACACTCTGTTCTCAAAAGTTGCGCAGAATCAGACCCTTTGCACAATGACTTAAAATGAGTCATTGGCCATATTTCATAATGTCCTCATGATACACAAAATAGTGTTACAATGACTAAAAATGACTGACTGGCCATATTTGATAATGTTCTCATAATACACAAAACAGCTTGCTTTGCTTGCCTGCTTTATCTTTTACAAAGTTTAAACTTAATTGGGTGGAAAAATAGGTTCGAAGTAATTACATTGTGTATGTGTGTGTGTGTGTGTGTGTGTGTGTGTGTGTGTGTGTGTGTGTGTGTGTGTGTGTTGTGTCCAGGGAGAGAAGAGAAGGATGAGAGAGAGATCGGAGAAGTATATGTCCATGGTTTGTAGGGGCAGAGGGATAGGTGAGAGGTTCAGGACCAAACACACAGGCCGCAGGGGACTAAAGGAGGGGTTGGAGGTGGGAGGTGAGGGGGCCGGGGGGAGGGGGGGGGAGTCGGGGGAAGCCGTGTTCAAAGCTGGTGCCTTCTATTGGTTCAGAATAACTTCAGGCCAAGGCTGGCTAACATCTGTTCAAGTGATTAATGGATGGTGTTTATTTTCTAAATGCCCTGTAGTAGGTGACTAATATGTGTGCTTGGACTAAGTGTATTTCAGTAACTGACTGCGCCATCTGAGTTGGCTACCTGTTAAAAAGGAAAACATTTCCAAGCAACCTGCCGATTTTTGCACCAGCGGCGGTGGTGGAGGTGTCTCCGTATAAAATATACACCCCCATTGTGATGAAATTCACTTGTTTACCCTCAAGAAACTTTCTTGGAGGTTCATTCAAAATACCAAACAATCTTATTAATGGATAGACTAACCAGTATCCTTTACATATTCCATCAGATTTAAGTGCATTCGTAATTTATCAGCTAAGACTTATCAAATGGATCAGATGTGACCACCCCGTAGAGCTTAAAACATGCCGCATCCTATCTGGTAGATGACAAGGTAAAGTAAGCCGAGTTACGAAAATTAAGAGACCTTTTTTTTTTTAAATTTAATATGGCTCAGTCAGTGTCTTTGAAACAAAATCCTCTTTTTTTTTCTCCCGATCTTTTAGTGATGGGTGAACTGAATGTCGAGACATGCATTCAACCACAGAAGATCATGGAAGATGTAACAGTTCTAGTGTGGTCAGTTCCATTGTTTTCCACTGTATTTGGCACTGCACAGTAGCAGACATCTCAAGAGCGTGAACTAAGTTTAGATTTGGTTTCTCTGAGTTGAAAAAGCAGTACTTTTATAATTGACAGGCTGCAGAAAAGTGCTTGTGCCCTCTCGATTTACAAACGCTGTTAAAATGCATTTTGCGTGCTGCCCTTTCTGTAAAATTGCTGTTGAAGATGAAATGCATTTTGTGTTCACCAGTCCATGTTTAAATCAAATTAGTCCTTGTCCTTGTCCTTGATCCCTTAGACTCCCGTCCGTATGGGCACCTGTGTAGCTCTGACAACCAGTCCTCTCCATTCATCCAGGCACTCCGCCCTCCTCAACACGTCCCTCAACTCCAGGCCCGTCCACTCTGTGATGTTTTCCCATCTTTCTTTGTCGACCTCTCCGCCTTCCTCCTCGTACTGTGCCCTGCAGGATTGTTTTGGCAAGGCCTGATGACCTCGTGACATGTCCATACCACTTCAGCTTGCGTCGTTTAACTGAAGTGAGGAGATCTGTATATGGACCGATTTCATTCTCGATGCGTCTCTTTACTTCCTCGTTGGTGATGTGATCTCTGTATGAAATGCCAAGGAGTCCTCTATAGCACCTCATTTCAACTGCTTTGATCCTTTTTTCGAGGTCAGCTTTTAGTGTCCATGATTCGCAAGCATAGAGGAAGACTGCCATGACTAAGGATCGCATCAGTCTGATTTTTCAGCTGATGGAGATGTTTTTGTTGTTCCATATTGGCTTCAACTTTGTCAATGCGGCTGTGGTCTGAGCAATTCTGGAGAGAATTTCTGGTCTTGATCCTTCATCTGCGATTGTTGCACCCAAGTATTTGAAGCTGTTGACGGGTTCAAGCTTCTTGTGGTTGATCATTATGTCGTTGGCAAAACCGATTGGGTTGTTTGTCATCACTTTGGTCTTTTCTGCGCTGATCTCCATGCCAAATTCTGTGGAGGTGTTGTTCAGCCTGTTGATCAGATTGACTAGCTCTTGCTCCTCTCCAGCTAAACCGTCGATGTCGTCGGCAAAACGGAGGTTTGTGATGGTTCTGCCTCCAATATTGACTGATCCTTCATGGTCTTCAAGTGCATCAGTCATGATTCTTTCCAGGAAGACGAAGAGCGTGGGAGAGAGTAGACAGCCCTGGCGCACTCCGACAGTTGTTCGGAACCATTCGCCTATGTTGTTCTTGAAGAAAACCGCACTGGTGGCTTTGTTGTAGACGCTCTCGATGACTTTTGTCACGTGGGTGAAGTCACGTGGTAATTGTTCAAGGGAAACGCTATGATCAGTCCCAACTCAATGGCGCCAACCACACAAACACCATATCCAAACACGGTAATACGAGTACAAAAAACTGAAACTTTACTGTCACAAAAAAAACCCATAGATGTTCACACCACGTTTACATACATATATAAGGACGGGTATACAGTTATAATAACTCCATAGGGCTGTAAATAAATGGAAGGGACACACACACACAAACACACACACACACACACACACACACAAATAATCCAATCTCTCTCAACTGAGGTTAACGTCCCGGCCGGATTCTGGGTGGGGCCAGAAGGTGAGGTGGAGCTGGAATGCGATCAAAAGGGTCAAGGAAAATTTAAAAAAAACAAAAAACCCAGGAATGCTTGCCAAAATCTGATCCCTCCCAAAAAAATTGGGATGATCAGTGCCAAGAAGTAAATCGAGGACAACAGCCTGTGGGATGAGACGGGATTACGGTTCAGAAGGAGAAATTTTAGCACTGGATCATTAAACAAGAAAGGCCAAAAAAAAAAAGGGAAGCGTCTTGGGCAATACCCTTAGAATGGGGTAGTGTACTGGGGGAGTTCAACTGCTAAGGACTGTAATTAAACATCCAACCTTAATTTCACCTTTTTTTTTTTTACCGCTAACAGATGAAGGAACAGTTCACCACAGAAAGGTAGCTAAACAGTGCATAGTTAAACCTGGGGTGATGGATAAACTGGAACCTTGCACACAAAAAACGCACCATACAACGGCGACAACCCTGGAACGCAAGTATCCTTTATACGTGGAAATACAAAACAAAACATTCATGTTAGGCAAGCACAACTATAATAGAATCATAAAGCGCTCTGCTGACAAAATTGATGTAATGCCTGTCCTTTATCTCTGCAATAATTAAAATATGTGGATGCCAGACTTACGGACCGACCCCCCAAAGCCTCAACCGTGAGACAGTCCTGCGCGGGTCCGGCAAAGGGAGAGCGCGTCCGCCCCGTCGGATACACACCAAGTCGCAGACAGGATAGCGTCCTATCTCCCTCCAAGGAGATACAGTTACACACAACGACGAGGGCACGAAGGTTCGAGGGTGAAGGCGAGATGCACTCAAACCAGGCACACAGGCGTGGCGGCCGTCCAACACCTGTATGCAGCAGGTAGAGCAGTGGCACCAGCGACCCACGAAGCTGTAGGGGTAGAGAGTGGGGTCGCCGACGCAACACAAGATGAAGAGATCAGGGTGGAGGTCCTCTCTCCAAAGATGGTGCCTGGCGGACTGGTGCGTCCTCGCTCCGACCCAGGGGCGAGGTCCTTGCCGGTACCCGGGAGAGGGGTGAGGAGGAGAAAGGGCTGAAGATTGCAAGAGGAATGGGGAGGGATGATGGGGGCGATGAAGAAGATGAAGGAGGCAGCGCAGTCAAGCCGTGGTCGCAGCAGCAGCAGCAGCACCGATGGCGGCAACAGCAGAAACCGGAAAGGCGGCGAGACCGGCAACAGCTGCAAGGTCGGCGGCAGCAGCAGCGGCACACAGGTAAGTCAGCCACTGGTGAGGGAAAGGAGGAAAAAAACAACAAGTCCTGGAAAACACACAAAAGATGGTTTCCCATATAAAACGGGTGCAAAGCAAAAACCCGTAAGCACAGACATCCATTACAGAGAGTAACAAGGACAGGCACGGAGCGCACTGGCAGAGCGCTTGCTAATCTCAGTTCTCAAATAGTATTAAATACAAAATTTCCCCGGTTCAGTCACTTTGCCCACATACATATAGCCCATAAAAGTTCCCAACCGTTTATGTCAAACACCCTGGGGTTGGCTCTCTTGAGCTATAAAAAAAAAAAAAACGAATCATCTCCCTCGGGACGACTCTACTCTCCTTTTCGGAAACAAAAGCTGGAAGCGTTAACAGCGCCACATAAACTTATGGGCGCCCTAAATATTTACAAAAATGACAACAACAAAAATGGAAAAGAAAAAGCCTAAGTCCTGACCAAGCGCATTTACAAGTAACGAACACCAACACATAAAACACGTGTGGCAAGACACTTGACCCGGAATGTGGTACAGGCACGCGACAACACGCAGAACACAACAACACTACATATTTGGAGGGGAAAATGAATAACACGCCCAACTGCTGTAAATGTAAAAAAATGGCCTAGAAGTAAATGAATTAAAAGTTGGTGTAAACGAAATGGTACTAAAATGATAAACGAAAATAATTCTCAAACACAACAAAAAAAAAAAAAAATGTAAGAATTAAAGTAATAGCTGGGAGGAAAACCAATTCTTTAAAACAGATTGGGAAATAAATAAATAATAAAAGAAAAACACATATGAACTAACTACGCAACGTACTCAACCAGACTTGTGAACGGGACTCCCTGAGGAGCTGGAACAGTAAGCCCTGCACGGCTAAACCCTGGTCAGGGCCTAAGAATTTAAGAATTTAGAAACACAGGCTTCTGCCTCTAAGTGAATACGGGGATTCACGACTGTGATACCGATCACAGGTATACTACCAAAAAGGTAACTAGACAAGCTGATACAGCACTCGTACGGAGTACTACGGTTCGGTTCCACCCAAAGGTGAAAACCTGATGCCGAGAGCCGGGAGATATGGATCTCCAAAGAAAAAAAAAATGCAACGCAGTTTCCCTCAAAGGCGAAACAGTGGTGGCTCATCGAGGGATATGGATCCCTCACAAAAATGCGATTACCAAGCAAAGACTGCAAGCATACGGCTTGCACGACACGTTATGCCACCGCCCTCTATCCCATCCCAACCTCGACTCCTCTGGTCGGCTTAAAAAAAAAAACCTGATGGGCAGGTGAGAGGAAGCTCACTCAGCCTACGTTTAACACCACGTGCAACCCGAGTCCACATGGAAAACATGACAATGCAGGATGGAAGGTGGGTTGCAGAGATTTTAAAAGCTAAAGTAAAACTAAGTTTGTTTGTTTTTTAAACATATGACACACTGCCTAAGGTTATCGTTGAACAAAACTAACCCCCTACACAAATTCTTCCCTCTAGATAAAACGGACCTTGAACATGACAGTTGGAAGAAACGTGCAATGCGTGACAACTTTGATGAGGTTGGCATTGATGTTGTAGAGTTTCATTGTCGCCCATAATGCATCATGCCACACTCGGTCAAAGGCTTTCTTGAAATCTATGAACACGTGGTACAGATCTTGTTGGTGTTGGTTGTACTTTTCACACAGTATTCTTAAATTGAAGATTTGCTCTGTTGTACTGCGGCCTGGCCTGAAACTCGCCTGTTCTTCGGCGATGATCTTTTCCGCTTGGGGATTCAGTCTGTTCAGGATTACCTAAAGCATGACTTTGCTTGGGTGGCTGATGAGGCTTATAGTACGGTAGTTCTGGCATAGTTGGAGATTGCCTTTCTTTGGGAGAGTGATAAGGGATTGCATCCAAGGCGTTGGCCACTTGCCGGTTTCCCAGATCTTGTTCCATATTACTAGTAGCATGTCTACCATTGGGTCCCCTCCCTCCTTGATCATCTCTGCTGGTATGTTGTCCACACCAGGTGATTTTCCGGGCTTCAGTGATGTAAATGCTTCGACTATTTCCTCCCGCATTATTCTGTCCTTACTGTTGTTCGTTGGTTGAGGGGCGACCAGGACTGTTGTATTTCCTTTAGCGTTATGCGTGTACAGCTCTGAGCAATACTCGGTCCATCTCTTTTGTACTTGTTCTTCATCGTTTAGACATTTACCACTTTTGTCTTGGATCGTTTGTTATTTTTGCTTGTGTCGTGTCTGTTAGGTCTTTTACAATCTGGTAAGCCTCTTTGCTGTTGTTTCTTTCAAGCTGTTTTCGATTTCTTTGCATCGGTTGTCGATCCACGTCTCCATTGCTGTCTTTAGCTCTGTTTGGACTTTCCTGTTGACATCATTGTATTGTTTCCTACCTTCTGGTTCATTCTTCTTGTTCTTTAGTTCGCGGCGTTTGTCACATAGCTCCAAAATATCGTCGGTCACCCATGGTTTCTTTTTCGGTCGATGTTTGCCTAGCACTTCAGTTGCTGTTTCTGTGATGGCTTTGTTGAAGGAGTCTGTGAAGGCTTCTAGGTCGATGTCCTCGTTGGTCAGGACAAGTAGCGGTGCAAATTTTCCTCCGATGTTCGCTTTAAAGGCTTCCATTATCTTTGGATCTTTAAGTTTCTCTACATTGAATTTTAGTCTGTTTCCTCTTCTCTTGTTTTTGAGGCGAAGGGCAAACGTCATCAGTGCCAGCTCATAATCACTTCCAGTGTCAGCTCCAGGGAAGCTTCTGGTTCTGGCGATGTTGACACTGGATTGGAAGCGGTGTTTAACCATGATGTAGTCAATTTGATTGTGATATGTTCCTCCAGGACTGTGCCATGTCGTCCTCCTTGACATCTTGTGAGGGCCAGAGGTGTTCATTATTTTCAGGTTGTTTGAGCTAGCAAATTCGAGAAGCCTCAATCCTGTCATTTGTCTGGGTGTTACAATATGGCCCACAGGTTTCTTTCCAATCTTTGCAAGCATCTTCTCTGATCTTTGCATTCCAGTTGCCTTGCACTACTAGGATGTCTTTCTTGGGTATTTCATGCAGCACGTCTTGTATTTGGCCATAGAATTCTTTGACTTCTTCATCATCGTAGTCTGATGTTGGTGCATAAGCCTGTAAGATGGTTATGTTGAATGGCAATGCCCTCAGACATATGGTCATGATTCGACTGGAGACTGGTCTGCATGCCATCACGGTATTAACTGTGTCCTTGTTGACAAGAAATCCATCTCCGTGTTCGTGGCGATCTTCCCTGCCACTGTAGTAGAGTTTGTGACCTTCTGGGGTGTTCATTTCTCCAAAGTTTTTCCAGCGTACCTCGCGTGACCCTAGGATGTTCCAGCGGTATCTCTTCATTTCATGTTCTAGTTGTTCTAATCTTCCAGTACTTCGAAGTGTTTTTACGTTCCACGTGCCAATAACGATATTATTCCTGGCACGGATGATGTTTCTTGGTCCACCAGTAGCATAGTTTCCACTTCCGCCCTGATGACCGCCAACAGAAGAGGTGGTCCTTGTTGACCCGGGTGACGACCGAGCCGGTATGCGATTGTTTTTGATTGTCATTCTCCATAGGTGTGTCTTGGGCAATGTCGCATAGCAAGCCCATCCCTCTCCATGCCAGACCACAGCCGATATCCTCCTCCATGGTGGTTCGCCTTGGTCCTGAAAACGTAGCCGTTAGGTTCATCTGGGAACTTTCTCCGCCTTGGCCGGTCACCTGCATCTAGAGGTTACGCCCAGTGATGCCGTGTTAACATCACCCCCTCACACGGTTCGGCATGCCTGCTGAGGCGAGGTCCCGGGGTATGGTGCTAGGAACCACGTGTGAGAGATTCAGGAGATGGAGAACCAGTGTGCCCGTCCTTCCTACGAGTAGGAAGCAGCAGCCAGACA
>CM065716.1:851894-1066894 GCA_033310375.1 Conus canariensis
CCTCCCAGAAGGGAAAGGTCACCAAATCATCAGCAAGAGTGGCTGAGACCAGAAATAGTAGTCCACTCTAAGTAAAACCAAGCAGCTGATCAGATCACTCACGGTGCCATATGAGAACAGAATGGAGGCAGCTCAAATCTCAAGACTGAAAAGTATGCTGATCTGGCAAACAGCCTGAGGAAGAAGGCTATCAGGTCAAAGCCCTCATGCAGAAATTGGAGCTAGGGGGTTTTAGGAACGTCTGCATACAGCCTCATAAAACGCTCTCATTGCGGGGAAGGAAAAAACCAGAGCCCTGAAAGCAATGGCAAAAAGCGGCAGAGAGGTGTTAAGCTGGATCGGGTAAAGGGAGGAACAAAAGTGAACTTATAAGGTTTTAATTTCCCTACAAAATCAGGTGTCCCTGGGCTCAGGGGTTAAAGCGCGAGCATTAAGTGGAAAATGACATGTCCAGGGGGTCATGGTTCGAATCCCAGCCATGGCTCTCCCAAGATGGGAAAAAAAGGGGCAGCAAGGGACACCCGGGATCATAAACCCGGGTGTGGCCCAACCCCCCTGAGTTCAGGAGAAAAGGGGCCGAAACACTTGCTTAAAGGGGGGCTTCCTTCTGAGGACTTCTGCTCCCACGCTCTCCACGAGTTTCTTTCACTGGGCCTAAAAACTGAAATGAAGGTACATCTCCTTTAACGACGGAGATCTCTGAAATTCTGTATTTCAAAAGACATTTCCTCTGAATTAAACGTAGTTCTATGGCAGTGCACGAATATGAAATGACTCATTCACTTAAAACAAACGTCTTCATGAGGCTAGATGGCGTTGTCAATAAAATTCTGAAATCCTGCACCAGTCTTTTCCGAAACTCTCATTTACATCTAAACGGCATCTTTCCCCTATGCAAAAAATTTTCCTTTACATAAATCAAGAGACTTTCAGTCCCTTTCTAATATGGGCCTATTTCTTTATTACCTTCTTGTCTCAACCTTAGAATATCACGTTAAGAAATCTGTATTTTCCCATTTCAATTTTTTTTCAATTTTTTTCACCCAAACAGCCCTGGTTTCACAGCTAACACTCATGCCTACAGCACGACATCCTTAGTAAAAAATGATCACTGCCACTTTAAATCCCGTCACCACTCGTCCAACGACAATCCCATGACGTCGCCCAACGACATCCCCATGACGTCTTCCAACGACAATTCCCTGACGTCTGCCCAACGGAAAATCCCCATGACGTCGTCCAACGCAATCCCTATGGGTCTGTCCAAACGAAAATCCCCATAAGTCGTCCAACGACAATCTCCATGACGTCGTCCAACGACAACCCCATGGGTCTGTCCAACACAATCCCCCATGACGTCGCCCACGACAACCCCATGGCGTCTGTCCAACGACAATCCCTGAGTCTGTCCAACGAAACCCCCATCAATTTGCCCATATGGCGCCCCCGACGAAAAAAACCCAAGACGTGGAAAGGCAATCGAAACTGAAGTCACCATGCAGCAGGGCACGGAGGGCCACATCATTTGAGACTTTTTTTAATGCTGTCGATAGGAGAGGGCGATGAAGAGGGCTACGGATTTCCTTCAGGTCTGAGACTGCGTGACGGGGCTGCATTCTACTTTTACTTACAAAAAAGATCCCAGATAAATCAGGCCAAGAATACAGACACCTGCAGTGTTGGTCAAAAAATTAAGTTCTCTGTGTTTGACAACTGACAGTGCTGCTGTATTCCACCAAACTCTGAGCACTGCTGATCGATGTTTTATAGTGCAGAATTTGTGTGCATGTGTGTGTGTGTGTATGTGTTGTGGGGGTGTTGCTGCTGCCTGCGCGCACGCACATGCATGTTGTGTTTGTGTGTGTGTGTGCGGGTGTGTGTGGCCCCCAAACATCAACACATTGACATCTTTACTGTCCAGTGTTGAAGGGGATTTTTCTGTAGCCCCCTGATCATAACGAAAATACTACTACTAGGGGTACTACGATATACTCTATTACTTTTCTTCTACTAGGGGAAAAACCCTACACACACACACACACGGATTCTTTATCGTTCATGGAAACGTAAAAAAACATGTGTTGGTGTTATGAAAAAAAACCACACACACACTACCGCGCGCACGCACGCAGCACACACACAGCATGCCCCCCCCCCCCCTGTATATACTTTTTTTAATTAATTGACGGTCGCAACCCCGGCGGCCCTACCACCCTTACCCCGCCTATCCCACTAGGTCAGCAAACGCACTAACCATTTTTAAAATCAGCACGCTTCTTTTTTTCACCACACACCCAGGTCCACCACTCACGCACATCCACAATGCCCAAAATTTTTTTATTCCCCCCGACTACCCTCTCTACGATAATGACCGGGAAGCCCCCAACCTAACCAAAACACCGTTGCGGAATCACTTTGACCGGGGACACAGCGATAGCCCGAACGTGGTGACAAAATATAGGGAAAAAATTTCCAAAGGGCTCAACTTTAACTCGGCTACCACCCACCCCCTCTCCCGGACTCACCCTTTCTTTTAACCCGGGCCACTACTGCACGATCGCTGCGTCCCTAAGGGAGCAACGACAGTCCCTACACTTGCGGGGCCCCTCGTCCTAAAGGGGGCAGAGCTACACCCCAAAACCCCACTGCCAAACCCACACCCCTTCTACCACAAAAATGGGAACAACCCACCCGGCCCGGAAAAGCTCCAGTCCTCGGGCTGTACGTGGCCCCTCACAGGTGACACCCCCCGGGGAAAACTCTGCCCCCCGGGGCGCTGCCGTGGTCCTCGGGGGCCGACCCCCCCCGAAGACTCTGCACCCGCGCTGACCGTGGCTTCCCAGTCGACTCCTCCCCGGGGGACTGTGCACCCGGCCAAAACCTGGCCCCCCCGCGGGCCAAACCCCCCCAAAAGACTCTGCACCCCGCGCTGACCGTGGCTTCCCCCAGTTGACTCCCCCTGCGATGGGCACGACCCCCAACGTACACAAACCCGGGGCCCTCTCGACGGGTCCGGGGCTCGTGGACGCCTCCCCTCTGGGGCCCCCCGCCGGAAAACCCAAGGGGGAAAAAGGCCGGGGTGCAGCGCCCTCTCACAGGGCCTGAACAGGGACAGGAACCAGTCCGGAGAACTCCTGGAAAGCCCGGTAGCCGAAGAGAGCTGCCCCAAAAGGGGAGAGGGCCTGGTGGAGAGAATGAAATATGTTTTTTCAAGACCACCCATCTTATTTTGCACAAAAACCCCCCCTTTTCCAAAATCACGTCCATTCATGCTTTTTTTTCCCAAAATTAACACCTGTTTTTAAAAAAATTAACACGCAAAACCTCCAAAAATCGACGTAATCGGACTTAAAAAAAATGGGGGGCTTGGTGCTAGATAATTTTTTTGGGTGATGGAAAACAAACATTTTACATTCCTCCCCAGCTATTAACGTCCGCGGGACTTACCCTTACTTTTTTTTTAATATGTTTTTTACTTCCGCACTATTAATAATTCAGAACAAACAATACCTTTTCCATTTGATTGTTATTTTTACATCTAATAATTTTAGCCCCCTCAATTAATTCTTTAATTGACTTTTCCCCAAACCCATATAGCTGTAATCGCAAAACCCCGCCTTAATTGCGGCAGCACTCTTAACTGTAGATGGGGACCTTAAGCAAATATATTTTTTTAACTGTTGTAAAATGAACAAAAACTTGGGGGTTTACGGAAATCAAAGGTTTATTCCCTTTAAAAATTGATAAGCATCTTTTTGGCAAATTTTTAAAAGATTTGTCATAATGTAAACCCAAGATTTGAGCAACCCTCTAGGAAAAGTTTTTACTCTCTTTTTTTTCTAGTGGAAAATTCATAAAAATTCTATTTTTCCCCTCGTTAATTGTTAACAATATGCCAGTTCGAAAGACTTCTTTTAAAAAAAAAAGTTGAATAACCTTGGGGTATTTGTTTTGGGGTTATTTGATTCCTTGTTCGTCAAAAACTTTAAACCCCCGTTATTTTGAGCCCTTTCAGAATGTTAACCCACAAAATTTAAAAAGCCATTTTTAAGGGCATCCTAAAACCCCCCGCCCAATTGGAAAATTGGGTCGTTAAGAACCACGTTTTTTTGTTGGGGTTATTGAGAAAATCTTTTTATAATATTTAAAAAAACTAATTTAAAAAGGAAAACCTTTTAAATAAAAAAAAGTGCCCTTAGCGTGGAGCATTTTTAACCCCCAAAAATTTTGGACTTTGTAACCTAACCATCCAGAGACGAAATGGGGCTTTTAGTCAGACTTTAAACCCACTAACTAGAATTTAAACCTCCAATAAAGATGACAGAGTGCCACCCATGGTATCCCCCCCCCTGGCTTTTTACAAATCTTTTAAATTTTCCTTTTTACTGCGCAACCATGGCTGCGGTTTTCTACAAACCTTTAAACCCCCCCCCAACCTCTTAGTAAGGTCGTATAAAATTTTATGTTTATTTTCAGTATGACGCTACTAACTGAATTAAGTACGCCCCCCCCCAACCATTTTTAGCCCAATGGACAAATCTATGAAAGAATCTGCAATGAATTTAAAATTAATCCTTTCAACTGATTTTTGACAAAAGTTGACCGCAATCAGGGCTGGGGACATTGTATTTGGGGGTAAAAAAAAAAGAATATTTATGACTATGGCCGGGCCACCCTCTTTTAACCAAACAAACAAGTTCGATTGGGATCCATAGAACAAAAACACCCCAATGCTTGGGGAACATTATCTTAGATGAAAGTAAGGGGCCCAAAATGACGGAGTGCAAGGCTTAATGCCCCTACGGATACGTTTGGGGCCTTTTAGGGCAAAAGCACAGACTAAATCTAGATAGAGATCAATCTACAGGGTTTGATGCCAGAAAACAATTTCTAGCTAATTTTGAAGATGCTATTAACTCTGCTGTTGTTTCCTTTCCAGCATAAAAGGGGGCCAAAAAAGTTTTTACACACCAGGTCAAAGGTTGCTTTGTTGTGGGCCATGGATTATAATGCCCCCCTCTGCCTTTGACTACAGATTGCTGATACAGAATTATAATAATAAATCCTCTTCCCCGGGACGATAAAATTTTGGACAAATAAAAATTTAAAACAAGGCCCCCCGCCACCTTTTTAAAAAAATATTTACCCAAAACCCGCAGAAAGCGACCCCCCACCAGTTATAAGCACCCCCAAAGCGACCCCCCCCCCCGTTGATGTCCTCACCCCGACAGACACACTAGGAAAAGAGGCCCTTGTTGTGTTTTCAACTTTTATGGTTGCCAACTTTATTTCACAAAAAAATTAACCAGCAGCTAGCACTCCAACGTCCACAGATGGTCGGCCATAAAACCCCACTTTGCCTAGGAGACAAAACCCAACTAACAACACTCCTATTATCCCCGGCAGGGGATCAAGCGTTTTTCAGCTAATTTTTTTTTTAAAAAGTTTGCTAGATGGCGCAATTTTTTTAATCCAACTTTTTCCGGGGGAGGGTTGGAGGCGCACTGGCCCTGTTGGGCCTCCCCGTTAAAGAAAAAACCCGTGTAGAGATAGCAAACCCAACACCGAATATACTAACTATTGTAACCCCCCGTTCTTAAAAAAGAGTCCTTTTTCTTTTGCTAATGTGTTTTTCATAAAGTATTCTGTTTTAGTTTCTCTGATTCTGCTTGTTTGTGATGCAGCTGGCTCTGTTAGTAGCAGCATTCTAACCGGCCGCCCTTTCTAGCATTAATCCTGTATTTTCGCTGTTTTCTAGCCTTTTTTCTAACCCCTAAATTGTTATCTCTGATCAGCCAGTTTATTTTTTTTTTCTCTTATCTCTCTCTCTACTGCCAATTTTGACAATTGTTTTTTAGCTCGCCATTTATTCCCGTAAGCATCTCAAGCCCCCGAGTTCCGTATAGAGCTTTAGATTCCCTGTGCCTCTCAGGCATGAGGATCATAAATTTTTTTTTAAACCCTTTTTCTTCTTCAGGACTCAGCTCACGTTCTCTTTAAATAGGCGAACCGCAATTGTTTTAACTGTGTCTCCTCATTAAAACTCGTCTCAATTTCTGCTATTGCTTCATTTTTTTTGATTAATTTTGAATAAGACTTTCTATTTCAGATTGTGTTGGCAGCCTTTCCTCAATTTTTGTAAAGCACTAACAGCCTGGGCCCTTAAATCTTTAATAAGGGCTAATCGCCTTCGGTCGGCAAAGGGAGATTTTAAAAATTGTGTCTTTTAAAAAACTTGGTTGGGTCTGGTTTTGTAGAAGTCGTAAAGGCCTTTAAAACTAGTCCTTAAAACAGATGATTTTTTTATCCACTTTAAAATAAAAAGCACTGGGCCTTCGGGGGGCTCTAGCCTATTTTTTCCTAAGAATGAGTTAATTTTATTTGTTAATGTTTGACGGCTGAATAACCCGGGGGTGTTTTTTTCTAATAAAGGGGGTTGAAGAAGTGTTTTTAAAATTCATCTTGCAATGAAGGCCCGATTCGGGTTCATCATTTCTTCTTCAATAGGACTAATGGGAAAAATTTTTATCCATTTTTTTATTTATTTTTTTTTTTGTTTTTTAAAAAATGAACTCATGGGGGTTGTGCCTCGATCCATACAGAAAAAAAAGGGAACCCCGGGCGTAGAGGTTAAGGCAGCTGAATTAGTGTAAATACTCCTAAAGTTCACCCGGGGACAAATTTAAAATAGTCAATTCCCCCTGTCTTGGCTTGATGTTTTTATAATGCCAGGCACTGCTAAATATATTCAAAATAGATATTACATCGGAAGACCCAAAATGAAAATTTTGTAATTTGGGGGGGGCAATTTTTTAAAATAGGCAAAAAAATGGGGGCAGAGAAGCTTTGTACTAAGGAGGCAGACATTTTTGCCCTCTATTCTGACCTAGCTGCCAAAAAGAAAGAAAAGAAAAATTTTTATCGGGAATCCAAAGCCCAAAAGGGCCAAAAAGCCAGTTTTGGAGCCGAGGATGCAAAGAATGTGTTAAAGATGAGGCAGTAGCAGAAGCATTTGCAATTTTCTGCACCCTCAGATTTTGAGTTTAAAAAGCGCATATGCCATTTTCCCCCAAGGCGCACTAAAAGAAAAATTCCCCTTAACTGACATTAATCTTAGCGAGTCTGTTGTTCTGTCTGAAGACTGAAGAAAAACACAGTCAGCGACATTTTTCTTGGTTTGATGTTGTTCTAACCCTGAATGGCCAGAACAATTTAACCCCCAAAAAAAAAATAAAAGTTATTTATAGAAAGAGTTATACCTCCACACAAAAAATGAAACAAGCGAGACACTCTCTGGAACATACATCAAATCAGTCCTGAATCTTTAAAAAAAAATTTTGTTCTTGTTTATGAAGGAACAACTCCTTTTATAGAGAATCAGAAGGGTTTAAAAACCAAAAATTGAGAAGGTTGATGTGAATAAATAGTAAGTCTGATCATTGATTCGGGTCGGGGACTTTACCTCCCAACCCTTTTTATGAAAAAAGAAAGTTATTCGTGGAGGTAGGCAAAGAGATCCCGCGTTGATCGTGTTGTAAAAAACTTTGCCTTTATGATGTAAACTCAAAAAAAACTTAAAAACTAATTTTGGGCTTGGGGGTTTTTTAAACCACATTTGACAACAGTTGTTTGGAAGTGGGAAAGGGTAGGGAAAAATGGTATAAAAATAAAATTCAAAAAGAAAGCAGCAAACGCACCAAAAAAATTCTGTTTTTAGGTTTTGTGAGCTCGAAAAAAAAGAAAAAAAGGCAAAAGAGTGGCTTTTAAAATGCAAAGAAATATTCTAAAAAAAACAGAGGGGTAGTTTGAAGTTTGCCCCAAAGACCCCCATGTTCCTTTCTGGGGGTTACTGGGTGTGGGAAACTGTTTCGACTTGATTTGTTAAAAAATATACTTTTTTATTCGAGCACATTGTTATTTCTCAAAACCCTTAAGCCAACAAGTTTACAAAAAAGGAAAATTTTTTTGGAAGACGATAAAAAATTTTTTAGTTGTCCTACGAAAAACTGAGCGACGGTTTTGAACATTACTATAGACTTTTGGGGGAACTAAAAAGCTTTTTTTTTTGATGACGTCACTGAACGAGCATTGTTAAAAAAAAAAAAGCTCTGTCAAAGCTACCTTTAGTGGCGCCCGCCTTAGTTTCTGTGGGCTTTAATAAAAAAAAATCTGTCTTAAAAGATTTCGATCGCAGTTAAAATCGGTTGTATTTTTTACACTAAGGACAGGGATGTTTGAAGAATGTTTAAGTGAAATTTTTAAAAAAGGAAAAAGATGAGTAAAAAAAAAAAAGAGCATTGAAAAACTAAGCACGCAAACTAGCTTAGGGGCGCCCCCCATTTAAAAACTTTTTTGTTTATTGTGATTTTATTTTAAAATTTTAATTTAAAAAAAAATGTTCGAGGGCCAGAACAAAAGAGAGTTGCTCCTAAATGCGTTGCAGAAGCTAAAAGATCTAGAGACACAACTGACTTTGATCTAAAGGAGTGACAGGAAATGTTTATGGATTTAATACACGAGATGGGGTTTACAAACGAACAAAAATTTAAACAAAAAACGACGCAGTACCCCAAACCGGAAGAGAAAGAAATTTGGGGGAACGATTTTGGCAAACACGAAACAAACTTCTAAACGAGAGAATGTTTGGGGGTTTTTCCTGACTTAAGGGGGTTTTAAAAATTTTGAACTACGAACCCCCCCCTGTATACTTTTAAAAGAAATAAATTTTTTGAAAATTTTTTATTTAAGGAGCCTTTTTGCTAGCCTACCCAGGATTAAACGAAAAGCAGATTGAAATAACGGCAGGGCCCGTATTATGCTGCGGAGAAAGAAAATCCTTTGCTGAAGTGGGGGGTGACACCGTGGGGTTAGAGTTTACCCAAAAAACTAGAATCACTGCCTAAAAAATGACGAGCTTTTTCGCTTATTTATTACCCGGGGGGAGTCTGTCCTAGTTGCCAGACATACGTTAATCAGAGGTTAAAATTTAAAGTCTGAAAACTTGGACGGGCCTCTCAGGCTTGTTATGTATTTCTAAAAACAGGGATGAAATAAACACTTCTGTATCTTTGACAAAGTTCTGTGTGGTTGACAATGCTAAACTAACAGTGCTTGATTTTTTTTCATTAAGTTGTTGATTTTATTGCGTTTTACCTGTTGTGAAGTGCGCCAAAAGGGTTATTAAGAAAATATGTACAAGATTAATTTAATTAAAAAAATTAATCTTAATTAAAAAATGGAGGTTCAACGTTTAGGTTGGGGCAAATAACTGAACTTCAAAAGGAAATAGAAAGTGATTGGATAAGTATAGGACACTAGAAAGAAATATGCTAAAGCTTTAAATACTCTTTCTTAAGTAATTATTATTGGCCATCAGCTGTAGCTAGGTAAGTGCTGGGTCTAGGTTGCTCTTTTAGTACTGGGGCCGGGCACCAGCCTCTTTGCATTAGGGGGCCTTGGACTAGTTTTGGGCGCCATGTCTATATTGTAAGTGCTGTTTTAAAAAAATTTAACTCCTAAATTACAAAGCACACCGCCATTGTTGCCTTGCATCAGCAAAACTTTGTTCTTTAAGATTAAGAATAAGCAAATCATTACGGAGAAAACATTAAGCTGAAGAATTTCAGAAGTTTATGGTGATGGTGAGGATTATAGACGACAAAAAATTGAACTTCAAAAGGAGGGGAGAAAGACTTTTACTTCGCGACAGGTAGAACTGATGCAATTAAACAGAACATTGAAAAAACAAACACTGACGGTTAAACCCCAAATAACCAAAAAAAATAAGAGGGAAAACTAAAATAAATAAATAAATCATAAGTTTTAGCAAAAAAATAAATACTATTTTTTTAACTAACGGGCACTGTGTTTGGCGGGACAAACTTGCAATCTTCGCAACAAAGGATCTTTTAGGGGCAGGTTTTTTAGACGCAGTAGACCGCTAGAAGAGAGAGTTTCTCTTAAATAATACCGGGAGGGGGGGGGGTTTTTTCATGATTCTTTCAACTTCATATACGTCTCGCTCCTATGGGGTCTGTGGTCAAATTCTAACATCGCCCTCTGCCTCTCCAGGAGCATACAAGTATCTTACTTTTAATCCAAAAGGCAAGAGTTTTTGATTCCTTGAATGTCTTCAGTAATGCTAATTTTTTTTAATTTGATCGCGTTTACTGGTTTAAAGGCCGGTTGCTTTAAATTCTTCATTGTTCATGGCACGCAAACTGCTGGCAACCCTAACCCATTCTGTTTGGTTTTCTGTCCATAATTTCTCTATGATATGATAGGTAAACAGGCGTTCGGCTAGATTCTTATTAAAGTTTTTACTAGGGCTTGTGACCGATGGTTGCCTGGGATCCCCTCTTAATGTAACATGGTGTTTTAAAAACTGGTTTTCAGAACCTTTAAACTTTTTCCACATCAACTTGAATATCCTAGGATACTTTAATGGGCCTCTCATGTATATTTTTGTAAACCACAGCCCGGCAGTTTGAGCTTTTATCTGTTAAAAGGTTCGGCGTCTTTGTATCTTTAAGCCTTTTCAACAACTGTCAGAGCATACTTAAACTTTTTTCTTCTAACTTTATCATGTGGAAGATCAGCAAGTCCATCTGGGGGGGTGTCATTTGGAACTAATTAACAAATTTAGGCCTTATTATTCTTTTTGGGCAGGCAGATATTATTTGCCAAAAATTTGCTTGTTTTTTGGAAAAAGCCAGTCTTTGCTCTATTCAGACACCCCAGAGCTTTTCTCGTTTTTCAATAGCAGTCTTTTCCTTTCCAATACCCTCTAGGAAATAATATATTTTTTTTGTCTTCGTATTGTCCAAATTTTAAATGCAGTTTATTTTACACCCAAGAAAAAGTGAGCAAAAAGATAGGCTGAGGTCATCCCAACGCTATAAAAATATCTCAACTCTCTGTTCTCAGATAGTTCTAAAAGGGCGGCAGTTTGGGGGGGCAGGTTAAAAACCTTTTTCCTGCACTAAGTATTACTCATTCATTGCGCATCACGCGTAAATGTGTGCTCTGCATGACCCTGTTTTCTTAATTTTTATTAATAAGTCTAAGGAGCAATCTCCTTTCTGTAAGGGGTCTCTTTCCTTAGCTAAATCTTCCCATTGCCTTGTTATGGCGTTTCTTTCTCTTCATGGGACCGCAATTTACTAAACATATTTTTTGCTGCCAGAGAAGGCCAAAGCATTAACAAAGCTCCCCCCATCAGAACCAAACCAGACATCCTTTTTATAAATGAATAACTTTTCTAAAATTAACTTTTTAAATCATATTTTCTAGTTAATCTGCCTAAATGCATTAATCTTCTATGCATTAATCTGCCTATGCATTGATGTTTCTGGGATAATCCCCTCCCCGCAAAAAAAAGAAAGTCTTTTGAGGCAATCCCTGCCGTTTATTACAACTATAACCTTAACAACATCCTCAATTGTCTAACCTTCCTAGATCCGCGGCTTCATTTTTAACATGTTTTTTTGCTAGCACGCTATAGCCTATACTAAGGCGCTAATTACAGCAGAATGGTAAATCGTATTGATAATCTTTTTTTACTCATCTTTTTATTAACTAAAAAAATAATTAAAATAATCATAATACGAAAGGCTGTCTATGTGCTTTTTAATCAAATAATCTTTTGTTGTTAAAGCTAAAAATAAGGCTGCAACTAGTCTTGGCGAATCTTCTATCTTTCCCATGTTGGGCGGTTTTATTCCTAACAAACATTTTGCGAGGGTTGAATAGACTATAAACACCAACGATAGGCACTGCATAATTACCAGCGTTAAACTCATGGTTTTAAAAGTATTATTATTATTTTTTATGCTTTTAAAAAAGGATTGTGACGAACATTAAAGTGTGAGGAGCAGGCAGACCACTCCGTAGACCACTGCCATAAAGAAAATTATACTCTCTGGCTGCATGTGGAAAAACTAAACAGTATTTAGCACTGAACTAACTATTGAACAGATTCAGCAACGTCTACATCAGAGTTGAGAAGTATTACGCCAGGTACCGAAGCACAGTGGGGTCAAAAATGGTTAGATCGGTGGACAGACAATGATTAGTCTAATGCTAAGTTAGTAAGTAAGATGCGCCGGTTGATTCAGAAGAAGATTTAAATACGACTTTCACAAGATCCGGTTTTAAACAAGTCCCTAGAAACCCTCGCATGTGACATGTATTACAGATTTGGGACAATGTTATGCCCTTCATCTGGGATTAATTACTTTTAATCATATTAATTTTGATCATATTAAATTTAATCGCAATAAAAAAAATGAGCGATCAGGAAAGAAGATTGCGATGCCGCAGGACAGTTCGCAGGAGCAGAATGCGCTACAGAGCATCCCACGGTGAAGTACCACAAGTGGTAACGTTACTAAGTCAAAAGTCCGGACGTGTTGAGGCTGGTCGCAAACTAGCTGAATGGAACAGACTAAAAAAAGCAACCAAGCAGCAAAACAAAAATTGTTAAATAGTAATACACATCGCCGCCACCAACACACAATTAACAACAAACACAATTAACAACAACACAATCAAACGATAAGATGTATCATTATGTATTGGGAGCTGCGTTGTTGGTGTTGGTGGGTTTTTAGCATACAAATACCTAACGCCAACCTAGCAACAAGTCACAACCCCCACAGTAAAAGAAGAAGAACCAGCTTCTGCAAAAAAAGTACAACCTCCTGCTTAGACCCATTTTCTATGGATAGTTTTTAAAGAAACTAGTAAAGTACAAGTTAAGAATAGATAAGTACAAGTTAAGTTAGTTATAGAAAGTACTTTTTAAGTTAAGCGCAAGTAAATTACAAGTTAAGTGCAAAAAAAAATAAGTTCTAGTTAGGTTCTTAAGTAAGTTCTTGTTAAGTTCTTAAGTAAGTTTCTAGTTAGGTTTTTAAGTTAAGTACAAGTCAAGTCAGTCAAGTTAATCTTTTAAAATTCTCCAATGTCCTATAGCGTATGAAAGCTCGGGATTAACGTAAGTTCTCTTTTATTGTTAGAGACTAGTGATTTCTTGTTAACTGCAGTTGTGTTTACTTGATGAAAGTAGAGCGCAGATTAACATTTGTGTGATAAAATACTTTGTTTTTCAAAGAGAGCTTGCTTGTAGTTGTCGTGAGTTATATTTTTTTTGACAACTTCTTTACTTATGCCTTTACCTTCTTCATTACAGAAGTCTGGCTAGCAACGCTATACATCTTCGACCGCAAACCAACATATTCTTTGATAACTGTCCCATTGAGTTCATCCTTTATCTTTCCAATCATTTCTTGTTAACAGTTGAGTGTAGAGGGGAATCTTTAGGATAGTCACATGTGTCGTACCATCCATCAACTCCTTTAGCTACTTCTGTTTCTAAATCCTTATAGAAGTCTTCAGTTGGGACGTCTAAAATAAAAGAGTCAGTGTCTGTGTAAAGAACTCTTGCTTCGGGTACAGTGGTTTTAAAGTAGTCGTACAGAAATTCTAACATCAATAACTTCGACAACTCTAATACGGTGAAGCCGATAAACACTGTGTGGGTTTTCCATAGTTTTGCCAAACAGCTGTTTTTTCATCAGTTTAAAGAAGTCTTTTTCTGAAGCGTCATTGGCTTTAGTCCTAAGATCGGTGTTCTTCTTGATGTATGGCCTCATAAAGGGTCTTGGTCGCATATAATTATTCTGTGAACAGCTGCCAGTTTCAACCCGTGTCTTAAGTAAAACTGTAACAGCCGATAATGACAGACATATTTTTGTTTTTGTTAAAGAGGTTAGGCACGAGTTTAGGCGGTTCTGTGGGACTCATCTTTAATCTTTCTGCGGCTAGGGGGGAAATCGTTGTGGAGATCGTGTAATTCTTTAGGATATTCTAAGTCTACTTCCAAGATTAATCCTATTGGATTATCAGGTGTAAGCTGTGATAGCATACTCAACACGGCAGTAACCTCATGAGGCCCATTTATCATTTCAAAGTTTCTTAGTGGGAGTGCCTGGCTCATGGCCCATCCATACAGATTGTTAGCGTCTAAGTACATTAGATAGTTGGACGGTTTAGTCGGGTCATAATCATCTAAATATTTGTTGTTGGCTTTGCAGTAAGGATGTGAGGCCATGCTAATACCTCCCCTTAAGCCGTCTTCAATCATCTGGAGTGTGGGTAGATCAGAAATTAAGTCAATCTGAATGTTTGTAGACTTTAAGAATGCATCCCAAGAAAGGCCAGGCGCAGAGATGTAATGTGATGAGTCTAAGCTGTAATGTTTCATGCATGTAGATCTGTAATTCTGAAAGACGTCTGCCAATAAACACACGTCTGCCATCAAGTAGTGATCATGATAATCGCCCATTGTTTGACAGTGTAATTCTGTCCAGGCTTTCTGAGCATATTCATATTCAGAGTCAGTATGTCTTTGCCTCTAAGACTAAAAGAAAGCGCCTTTAGGAGGAAGCGTGTCTTCGTCAAACCTATCCCACGAGTTCATGTATTCATAAGGATAAACTCCTTTACGCACCAAAGATGGATCAAAGTATTGTTTAGTGATTGGAAAGTCTTGTAGAGATCCTGCTAACTTATCTGAACTCCCCATCAGATGTTGGGCAGAGTCATAAAAGGATAAACAGTCAAGAGTAAAAGTCATGTACTTTTCTGAAGACTGTGCAATGCAGGTAACCTCTTATATTCATAAGTCACTGCTTGCATGATAAAATGAGAATCGTAGCCTCGTAGGTTATGAAAGAAGATAGGCAGTTTCCATTTTTGGGGGTCAACCTTAAGTTGAAGATTACAATTGTTGTGCGCGGTCCCTCTGAACTTTCCAGTAATGTGATCGTGGTCTCTTACTGTCGCGTCTTTACTGTTAGGTGTTAGCTCTAAGCCGCAAATCCAGCAGTGAGTGGCTGAGTTATAGCGTTCTTGGTCTTCAGGAGTCATAATAATGTCTGAAAGATTTAGTTGGTTGGAGTAGTAATTACGAAGTTGTTTCATCTGCTCTAAAAATCTACTAGCTGCGTTGGGACCTCTGTAAATCTCAGGTGTTGTGTGTGCCCCATCTGACCTAACAACAATAAACGCATAAGAACAGATCTGATGGTGGGTTAATAAGGTTGTTTTTTGTTTTTGCTGTTGTGGGCCGTAGTACTGTGGCAAGATTGATTCAAAGTCAGCATAAACCACGTATGGGCTCATCTGCATTTTGTGTACATTCTTAAAACTAACTTTAGACCCGGGTTTAGGTGTGAGGAGTTTGGTTTCACAGTCTACAAAACTTTTACAATGTTTCTTATGACTGGCAGCTGCTTCTATAGTAGGAATTCTGACCAAACACCTTCTACAAAGCTCTTGTTTAGCTGGATGCTTTGTAGTATAGGCTAACAGTCTGCTTATTGTTCTGATTAATACATAATGGCTCTTTGTACTATCCGCAAACAGTATCAAGTCTACATGATTCTTAAGTGAATCGCCTAAAGTAGGAGCATTGGGAGAAATCCTTAGAGGCACTAGATTATCTACTGCAGACCATGTGTATACATTTACGGTGATTGGGGTGTTTGCTCTTCAAACTGAGATATGCTTTCTATACTCACTGGAAAGGTTATGTTATCAAAGTTCAGCTCGTTAAGATGAGCCATATAATTAGATACTCTGTTTGCATGATTTTTGACAGGATGTAGATGCGCTAAAACGCACCACATAAAACACATGTTGTCAGAATTATGTATGTTTAAGACTGCTCGTTTTAACTCCAACTCTTTTGGGAGAGGAAGGTAAGAATTGCCAACTATAGGATAGAACTTTGTTTGTTTCAATATAATTTGAAGGACTGTTCCTTCAGACCAGCCAGAACCGCGCAATTTTGCTTCTTCACTTGCATGATTAAACTGTGTAAGCATGTAATCAGCCCAGTTAGAATTAAAGTCGTGATAGCTAATAACTTCTTTCTGTCTTGTTGAAACCCAGACTGGCATGATACTATCATCAGGCGTTATATAATCAATCAGAATAGTTAACAGAACTTTTACTGGCGGCTCCATCTGAAGAAACTCTGGGATTTTAGAGATAGCATGTGCCACGCTTTCATGAACGTTTGTGGGGTTAATGATGTCCATGTCTACTTCACTAAACATATTGCTTAATTGTTTGTCACTACTAAATATTTCTCCATCGTATATAGTTTTCCATCCTCGAATTTACTTGTGGTCGTCATTTTTAAAGCCACAATATTTACGTAAATTAAAAAAATAAATGTAAATAAAAGTAAGTAAAACGCGCTTTTATTCTTCACCCAAGCGTTGCAACACTTCAAGACACGTTAACCTTACAATAACACCTGCTAATATTTTAGCTTTTTCTGAATCACTACAGTCAATGTTCATCACTTTAACTGCTTCGTCAAATAGTTCACTATGATCTTTTATTATATTGTTTACATCATTCTCAAACCCAAATTCACTAAAATCGATGTTTAATACTTTCATTGTTTCGTCAAATAGTTCATTACAATTCTTTAAATCAGATTCACTGAGTTCGACAGCCATTTTTAAATCTAAAATAAATTTAAAAAAATAATTGTAAATGTAAATTCAGCTATTGTTTATTATTCATAGTCTTTTCTAATCGTAAAACCTGATCTTCATTAAAGCGAATAGCTACTCCTTCAGGGCTGGTAGAAACAGTCAGATTAGCATCCTCAGGAGCTATATCATCAACTAAAATAGCAAACAACTTTATAGCCGGTTGGGGCCAAGAATCTGGTATTTTACTGATTGCCTGCTTCACACTTTCTCGAATATTCATGCGTTCAAAAAGATCAGTAATTAATTCTTCAAACCTGCTCTTTAACTGATTTTTATCAGCCTCCCAATCCAACTCGTAAAGTATATTAATAAGCTCTGTAGCTAGTTCAGCCTTCATTTTTTAAACCAAAATAAAAACAACAATTAAAAAATAAGTAAGCCGCAGCATGGGCCTGTAGCACGCTGCAATGCGCTCCGCCTATTGATCGTTGGCGGCTGAGGCCTATTTTGAGCTCTGGGGTTTTCCGCTCTCTGACGGCAGTTGTAGTAGAGTATTGATTTCTACCTTCCTTGTTCACACACGCACAGAGTAATCATTAACAATCAAAATAATCAAACCAATGATAATGAAAGTGATTTATCTCCCTTTAATTATGCATAAAAGTAATTGTCTTCCCCTGAATAAATTATCTATTTATAGATCAGTGAGAGAGAATTGATTATTAAAAGTTGTGTTTTTGTGTTTAATTTGCTAAAGCTTTTAATATGAATATTGTACAAAGTAGATACTAAAAAGTACTTTAAAGCACAGTTGTTGTTTAACCTTTAAAACTATTCTGCTTGAATAAAAAACAATTTTAATAACAGTCACAATTATGCATAAACACCATAAAATTATGAAAGCTTTCAGTTTGTACAGTATATATATTAATCCAAAAAGTGTAAAGTTGAGATTATGCCTGCAGTGGTTTTGTGCTTGTTTGCGTGGTTTCTGAAAGTCTAAATTTGGCCCTCTTCTCTGCCCTCTAGTGACTCTTCCCATTTTCGTGTTGTGTTGACTGGGTCACTGGCGCGGCTATAAACGCCCGTAAACCACATGTGTTGTGTTGTCTGGGTCACTGGCGCGGCTGTAAACCACATGTGTACACACATACATGCACGCTCGCGCGCACACGCTCTCTACCTTGAACCACCTCTACTCTTAAACACATGGACATACTGATTTAGTACCGCCGATCGGTGACATATATATTTATATGTGTGTGTGCAATGTGAGTGAAATTATGTAATTATGTCCCTTGAATCCTTCACCAATGCCTTCACAACTTTCACTGTGAGTGGTACAATGCCTGTATTTATGAGGACTGAAAGAGAAGCATTGGAGCTGGGGCAATTTCATCACCAATTTCCTTCAGGAGGCAAGGGGTCATTCCGTCGGACTAGGGCTTTGCTCAGGTCTAGGCCTTTTCACAGTTTTCTGACTCCCGCTACTGAGATGTTTTCTACTGTTTCTTTCCCTGGAAAGAACCTTGGCATGGATGAGTGAGCGTGCAGTTATCCGCCAGTTCTGTTTCTTTCCCTGGTGAGCGGGCAGTTGTTCACCAGTTCTGTTTCTTTCCCTGGAAAGAACCTTGGCGTGGATGAGTGAGCGGGCAGTTGTTCACCAGTTCTGTTTCTTTCCCTGGAAAGAACCTTGGCGTGGATGCATTTGAACAAAAGTCATCAAATAGAAAGCATATAAAACACCTTGTCATTCATTTTCTTGGCAGCTTTGTGATGTGATGTGATGTGATGTGATATGATATGTGATGTGTGTATGTGTGTGTGTACATGCACACACACACACACACAGACATACAGAACAAGAGAGAGCTACACATACAAAACGAGAGAGAGAGAGAGAGAGAGAGAGAGAGAGAAGTGTTTATCGAGGGAAAGGAATGTGCACAAAGTCAGTGGCTTTTTTCGTCCAGCCCTCAAAGCAAAGATATGTAGATATATGACGGAAAATGTCGCACAAAACTACATATCAACACATATCTAAAATAAATACATAACAAATCAGAATGAATAATGCAAAATATATTTAGAAGAAGATGAAGAAGAAAAAGAAGAAGAAGAAGAAGAAGAAGAAGAAGAAGAAGAGAGAGAGAGAGAGAGAGAGAGAGAGAGAGAGAAGTGTTTATTGAGGGGGAGGAATAAGCACAAAGTCATTGGCTTTTTTCGTCCAGCTCTCAAAGTGAAGGTATGAAAGAGAACGTCGCATAAAACTGAATATCAACACATACATGAAATGAATACATAACAATTTTGAATGAATAATGCAATGTATGTTAGAGGAGGGTGGGAGGGAGGAAGGGATGGAGAACGACAGAGAGAGAAGGGGGTGGCGTGGGGGAGTGGAGAAACAGTATGAAGAGACAGTCTATGTCGTAGCCACAGTGTATGGTGTAGCCCTGGTTTCTGGGGTAGCCACGGTCCCAGGTCTGTGATAAAGAGAACCTGGTCTGTAGTTAAGTATCTGAGAGTCTGGCTTGTTGAGTTCACACACTGGCCCTCTATCTTTCAGAAGAGGTGTGAGAACTCAGCCATCAAGTGATTGTCCTATTGTAGAATTTCTACTACCATCATCAATCTCCACTTTTGTTTAGAGTGAGCTTACAAAAAGGTAGGAGACAGTAATACAATGCTAAACAGTTTTGGTTAAATAACTCTTCCATGTTTCTTATGAGTTAAATCACATTAACTTGGAATACCTTTAGCCCAAGTACATATGTGGTGTAGACTTAAAGTCATACACTACAAATCATTCTAACAATCACCCGTATTTATAAATCAACTTAGCAGTTTTCACCTAGTACAGGCATACTGTTTTTCTGATCTAAGTTTTGCGTTCTGTTATCATCTTAACAGACAGAATTGCATACTGGCAAAAGTCAGGTTGAACACAAAGAATAGTGGTCAGATTGTTAACAAAGAATCATAACCACATGGTGATAGCTTTTACCACATGGTGGCAGGCAAACTACTACACAGAACAATCATTCATCATTTTGAAAAATGTCACCAAGTATTAGCACAAAGGTACATGGTTAAATCACATGGCATACTTATAATAATCAACGCAGAGATTCAAAATGTAAAAACATACGCTCAACTTACATTTCTGAGGATAATCAGAACTCAAGACTGAGTCAAAGAGTGGAAGAGATTACCGTACCTCCTCTCCTGGCGTCCGGCTAGTTACTTAGTTCTGATCTACAGCTGGTCGTCAGGAATCAGTGAAGTTGCGACACTATGTGCCTGCTATTTGAAACGCAAGAGTGTGTATTCTAGATCAATCCTTGGAGACAGGTTGTCACTCAAAATCTTGAGAGGGAGGGGAATTGTCTGTCAATTCCCTCCCCCAATAGTGGTTTTGACCAATCACAAACTATGGAAACTGCAGTTGTGTGAACTTAAATCGACATAGGATAATTTATGCACACATCTGTAGAATGAATGCCAATTAGCAAAGCGCGAGTAAACACTTGTGCCTCATCTGCCAGCTGCGCTGGCCGGCCCGCGAGTGGGTGGGTGAATATTAGAGGGGGGGGATGATGGGGGGGGGGGGGTAGGGGCTGGAGAAGGAGGGGGAAGCGAGGAGGAGAAGGCCCGGTGCCTTTGTGTCAAGTGAGGGGGTGGGGGGTGGAAAGAGTGAGGGGGAATGGGGGGTGAGAAGGGCAATAGACGTGAAACTGACATCATCTTATACGGTAACACATGTTGCTGAGCCGGCTGTCTCGTGGTTTCAAAGAGTGTTTCTGACCGACAGCGGGAAGAGGGAGGGGGTGAGCGGGGGTACGACCCGCGACACTGACGTCACATGAACTGGTCGTGCGATACTTTCGCTACATCAGCGAGAAAAAAAAAAAAAAAAAGGGGGGGGGGGGGGGGGGAGGTTGGCACAGATTTGAAATCTATTCTGTCCTTGGGGTTTTTTACAGTTTGTACAAGATGGGATTTGAGACCGATTGGTGGACCTGTCAAGTGACTCGTCACACCGAGAACCGAAAAATATATCAGTGGGTTTAGATGGTGTCTCTAATGAAATGTTGCGTCATGTCCCATCTAATGTTGAACGCTTTATAAAGGTATTGATTCAAAAATGCTGGGAAATGGCAAATTGCCTTCATTATGGAAGCATTCTACAGTAGTTCCTATACATAAACAAGGAAAACCTCAAAGTAACATATGCAGCTACCGCCTAATTGCCCTAATGTTGCGTACTGCAAACTAATGAAAATGATTGTCCTAAACAGATTACTTTATTTTTGTAATAAATATCAAATTATCCCTATGAATCAAGCTGGGTTTAAGAAAGGCAGATCAGCAACAGAACATCTAGTGAAACTCACGACACATGTTAAACAATTTACAAGATGAAAAAAACATCTTGGCAACTTTCTTTGACGTAAGGAAAGCATACGAACATGTGACATAAACGACTTTTGTATAAACTGAAAACTATTGGAATAAATGGAACCATGTATGATTATATAGTTTTCCTTCAAAGTAGAATTATTCAAACAAGAATAGAGCATACGTTTTCCACCGCTAGAACACTGGAAATGGATCTTCCACAAGGATCAGTATTATCTTCAATCTTATTTAATATCCTATTTGCAGATATAACCAAAGGCTTATGCAAAGACATAGTTTTAGTATAGTTTGTTGATGACGTGTGTCTGTGGATGAAAGTCACTATGAAAAGAAACCCCCATTAAGATTCTTAAATTACATAAAGATCAAACATCAACATGAATTAAACAAAATCAGTAGTTTCTCACATGAAAATGGATTGACACTCTCGGCAGAAAAAACAAATCTAATGCTTTTTAACTCTAGATATGACCCAGACAAACTTCCACAATTTACCCTGAATGGGTCTGTCTTACAATACGTCAAATCTATTAAATTCTTACGAGTATATCTAACATCAAAACTTTCATGGAACCAACCTATTGAATATATTTTGAATAAAGCAAAAGAAAGTTTAAACTTTCTAAAGGTCATAAACAAACAAAATGGGGACAAGATAAAGAGAGTTTAACACTCCTATCTTCTGCGCTTGTGCGGTCTAGATTGTTTATGCTCAAGAAGTCTTCTTCAGTGCTCCACAGCATCTACTTAATAAGTTACAAAGTGTAGACTAAAAAGCATATAAACTTGCTCTTGAGTTCCCACACATACATGTAACATTCGGACGTACTATGAAATTGGAATTTTACCTTTGAACGAGTTTCTAAAAGTGTCCTCCACCAAATTTGTTTCAAAGAACCTTTTACAAAAAAGTTTCTGTACAAATGAAAAGAGCAAAAGACAAAAAAAATCAGCTAAATCTATTCAGTCATACACATCTACTCTTCTAAAAAAAAAAAAAAAAAAAAAAAAAAACCCACCAAAAACAAGGTGCAAAGCATATAAACGTACTCCCAGTTTATCTTGAATACAAGTACTTTCTGAGTTATTCCATAAAGAAAAAAAAACGTTTAGGGCCGTTATAGCCGTTAGTAACAGCTATTCTGGTAAAATAAAACATCAGGCATCATCCGTTACCCATAATGAACATACGTACAAATTTTCAGAAAGATCGGTCCAGAAGTTTTGTCTGGAGCGAGTGGAACACATTTTGACCACAGACAGACACACAGACAGACAGTCAGACAGACAGACAGACAGCATTTCTTCGTTCCCATGGTAAAGTACTCCCTGTTCTATAAGAACTGGGAGTACAAAAACCAACATTAACCAAAGTAAAATAGCTGTCAATCCGTCCTTTCTACCCATTCCCAAATGGGAACAAACCAATGCAAATTATGACACAAACTGTCCTGAACTGAACAAAAACAATCCCCCATATCTTTTTAAAAATCATGTAAATTCTCATTTGGAAATATCAATAAAAGGACCATCTTCAAATTTTTACAGATGGCTCAGTGTTAGATGACCATAGAACAGGAGCAGCTTTTGACTTGACTTGACTGGATCAACGATTTAGGCCTCTCCCGAGGCCTGTTCGCGTTCTAAAAAAACTGTCACTGACTTGGTTGCATGCGTGGCGAGCGCGGGTGAACCAAATCAGTTGGTCTGGCAAGACGGGTTGTGCAGACCAGGTAGGTCCCTCCAATGTTTATCTAGACGGCTCTTTAAGGCGTTGACACATGGTGTCAGGACCACCGAGTCTGGGAGACTGTTCCACTGTGTCACCACTCTGATTGAAAAGTAGTTCCCTCTGACATCAAGGCGAAAGCGTTTTTTCTGGAGCTTCATGGTGTTGCCTCTGAGGTTTCTACTTTGTGACGGCTGGAATGCTGGCCTCTGTACATCGTAGTGACCGTGGAGGTATTTAAATACCTCTATCATGTCCCCTCTCAGCCTCCGGTGTTCCAAACTTGGTAGCCCCAACAATCTCAGTCTCTCAGGGTAAGGCTTCTCTTTCAGTGAACTTAGGAGTTTAGTTGCTCGCCTCTGAACAACTTCAATGTCACTGCATAGCGTTTTATGAAACGGTTGGCAGACACAGTGGCCATATTCCAGTAATGGTCGTACGAGGCTTTTGTACAGCTGAATGAACGTTGTCTCAGTCAGAAAATCAAACGATCGCCTTATAAGCCCAACCACTCTGTTTGCTTTGGCTGTCGACTGTGCAACATGCTCTTTAAAACTCAGTTTGTCGTCAATGAGCACTCCCAGGTCCTTTTCGCTTACCGTCTCTTTCAGTGTCACCCTTGTACTGTTGCCCTCTTCATTTTTGCCCGTCATGTAGTATGTTGCCTCTGACTTCTGCCCCCCCCCCCCTCCCCCCCAGTTTCATTACGCTGCATTAGAGAACAGTAAAATAGGCATTCTGGCTCATCCGGCTCCGCCCAGCTCCAACCGGCTTAAGCCGGTTTCGCTGCTGCTCCGCCGGCTTACCCAGAATGCCTATTTTACTGTTCTCTCTTTACAAACATACATAATGTGTAGGATTATCTGTTTTTAACACTAATTTAGAAAACTTTTGAGACTTAAGTTTTTGCTTAATCCTTCGTTTTTCTTGAGAATTTTCAATAACATTGTTTTCTTTCATACATTCATCAAAAGCGTCTCTGTCTTTCATGTGAAATAAAACCACTGTCTTTAATTGTTCTCTGAAGTCTTTTAAAACTGAATTATATTTTTGACTTAAAATCCATACACTTATTCCTGCATGTCTCCCGCTAAAAGCCAGTTTTGATAAAGCGTTTCTTTTTTTGACAATATCTTTTTCTGCTGAACAATCATCTATAATAAATAGTGTCTGAGTTCCTTCAAACCATCTAAAGAAATGTTCTAAGCACTCGCTAAGTTTATTGCATGGATCAACTAAATATATGTTGTTGTCTGTCCATATAAACCTTCGATCGCGATATGATTTATTCCATTTTAATGTTGTACAAAAAATTACTATGTGTTCAAAATTATAACGATAAACTGTTTCTAATAGGTCTAAGACGAATATTGTTTTTCCACAACCAGTCTGTCCACAAATCAATGAACAATGAGGGGTTTTTGTCATAAAGTTTAACTGCTCCATAGTTTTAAAACAGAATTTAATCTAATCCAGTTATTGTTTTTATCATACTCTCTGTCAAAACTTGTTCAGTATAATAAAACCCTATAAGGCCCAAATGTGTAAGATTAATCCAGTTCAGTTCTGTAAGATCGTTTCTATTTAGACTAATATCAATTTTGTTGCTTGTTGTCATGACCTAAATATCCTCGCCATTGTAAAGAACAACGACAGTAACTTTAAGTTTGTCAACGTCTAAGTTTTGCCAGCTAATAAGAATTCCTTTCATAAGATTGTCACTGACGCCCAGAGCTCCATTTCTCGCCTCATCTTTTAAGACAGAAATTTTAAATATCATTGTGAACGTGTCTCCTAATTTTGTGCGCGGAATGAACTGTAATTTTGTAGAAGCTTTCTTTAAAACCGATTCTCTTCTGTGGAGGATGTACTGTTTGTCCCCAAACGGCTTTATTTCGATCTCTTTCCGACTGTTGTCCTCTGGCATAAGACTTACATGTAAAGGGCCAGAGTTCAATGCTTTTCTGAAACTTTTTTGACGGTCAAAAAATGTAAATGGGCTTAAGAATTCAAATTTTATGTCCCATTCTAAATATGGTTCTAAGTGCCATTTGTTGTCAGTTTTTCGAACTATTTTATATTCATACTGACCCGCAGTATTTGCTTCTACATTGCGTAGTTGTTCTAGTTTAGGAAACCTTTTGCTGTCGCTAACCTCTTTGTGTTTATAATAACCATCTTTAGTGTACTCAAAACCATACAAAGTGCCTATCTCACCGTTCTGTTCAAAGTCCTCAACGTCTGCAAGGTCTTTTAATTCTAAAGTTACACACCTCTCAGGCGCTAATGTAACTCCTGATTCTTCTGGCCCACGAGACATTATTTTTAGTACACCTTATTATTTTATTTCTAAAACAATGTGCAGGTTATCACATTTCACGACTTTCCCTGTTTTATCTGTGATCTTTATATTAAATGATCTGACCCTCCCACAAGCTAATCTTTTAAACTGTAAATTAGGGAATTGTATAATTTCATAATCGCAATATGCAGCTTTCCCTGATGGAAGAGCTCTTAAAACAGTTGAGGGCCTTCCATCATATAAGTTTTCATCAGTGCTCAGCTCGTCCAAATGAACATAGAGTAATGAATGTAATGCAAGATCGAGCGGATATTCTCCCTCATAAGTAGTTTCGTCTGGTGTAACCACAAATCTATAATTGTTAGCTGCAAAGCCTAACATTTTAGCTAGCTCTCCATCAAAAAAGTAACCTACTTCTTCTCCTTCAGGTTTGAATGTCAACATTGTTTTTAGATTTGCATTGTTAAGTTTGAGAGTAATGTCGAAGTTACTCATTGCTTCTTTTAGCGAGCAAAACCCGTAATAACCATCAGGTATGGTTAACTGGCTAACTAAGTTTCCTCTATTGTCAACTTTTAGAATCGTATTATTCATCTTGGATGCAGTTATATTAAACCATACGACTTTGTAAAAAATTTCATGGAGTGCGACCCTTTGGGTTCCGCAGTTATTATCAATAGCATATTCTAAAAACGAAGGACTGTCTTGAGTTGTTATTGTTACAAACATTTTTAATACAAATTTAAAAATGAGTGCATTCAAATATACTAATGCAAAATATTCTGTCGGGCCGCACTACAATCTTAAAAATATAACAACTGACACCCTTGACATTTCTGTGACTCAGTCTGACGCCTTTCAAGTAAAGGTTAGTACTCCATTGGATCGTTATCTTAATCCTCCTATTAAAAAAGACTACATCGCGAAAGTGTGGTTCAGTCATCCGATGCAGTTTTATCAGAACCAGTTAAACTTTGCTGTGTTTTGCGCATCAACTGGGTGTGGAGTGTCGTATGCTGATCATTTAAATCATCCTGATCCTTTGGTGAGGTCAGTGTATAGATTTCATTTTTATTACACCTTCAGACGTATTTTATCTGAACTGCAAGCGCCATTACCAAATGACAAAACGTTTAATCCATTCAGCAACAGAATAGATTACAAGGCTTTTGAAAGGATCTGTAACGAATTTGATATTGACCCAAAGACAGACTTTAGACAAAAGTTGGATCTTAATCATGGTTTAGGCACCCTTTATTTTTGGGGCGTGCACAGAAAGTATAACTATGACTGGAATCCTCCTTACACATCTTTCTCTTCAGGCACAACTGTTCACCTCGGGTCCATAGAGCAAGAGCATAAAACAGCATGGACAACATTTATTTTGGATACTTCTAAGGGCCTAACAAAAGCGGGAATAGAACGAATAAACGACTCTATTCGTACTTATGTTTGGTGTTTGCTAGGTTCGCAAGCACAAACGAGATCAAACATAATTGATCCTTCTACTGGCTTTGATGCCCAAAAACAGTATTTAGCAAATTTAGAGGATTCTATTAATTCTGCAATTGATTTGCCTTCAAGTATTAAAAGGTACCAAAATGTTTTGCAATACGCAAGATCGAAAGTAGACTTTGCTGTCGGCACTGGTTTATACATGCTGCCTTCTGACCTCAGACTTCAGATAGGAACAATAATAAACTATAATAATGAAATCCTTGTGGCTGGTAAAGAAGAGAAGGTTGGAAAAAACGACATAAATTCTAAGTCAGCAATAGCAATAAAAAAGAAGCCCCACCAATCCCCAAACCCCCCTCAAAACCCCATCCAGTCCCTGTGGTCCCAAGAAATAATGACCATGAATATGAAAAGACAGCACTTGTTATTGGATTAACTGCCCTAGGATTACTTGGTCTTTATCTTACTATAAAGTAACCCAACTATTAAGACAACTAATGTCCATAAGTGCTCAGCCATAAAGCCAACTACTTTACTTGCGGCAGACAAAAGCCAGCTAACGATCCCTCCTATTATACCAGGCAAAGAATCTATTGCCTTACTGGCTAATTTTTTTAATAAACTTGCAAGATGATCAAGTTGTTTTTTTACCCATGATTTATCTGATGGTGGTCCTGGTGGCACTGCTCCCCCACCATTACCTGTAATAGCCAACACCAGTGTACTTATTGCAAATCCTAAGGCTGTTATAACGCTCGCTAATGTGACACCTTGCTCTCTAAACAGTGTTCTTATTCGTTCTGCTAACGTTGTGTCTTCATATAAAATTCTTTGGATAGTTTCTCTTATTCTGTTCGCTTGAGTTCGTAATTGTTCTCGGTTATTAGACAACACTTCTAGTCTTGCTGATCTCTCTTGTTCAAGATCTTTTAGTCTTTGTGTTATTCTTTCTTTAACACCAGGTCCTAAGTTGGAGTCGTCAGCCTCAACTAGTTTTTCTTTTTCTCTTTTTATATGCTCATCTAGTTCACCCAGTTTTGCTAAATTGTTTGTTAATTCGCCTCTGATGCTTCTCAAAGCATGATCAAGGGCCGTTATTTCTCTCATAGGTAGCGGCGGATCGTGCATAGTTTTTAATGCTTCTGAAAAACTGGTTTCTGCTTGTATTATTTCGTCTGCTGTTGGGCTTAAATCTTTAAGTTCCATGTTTTGTATTTCTGTTGGGAGTTCTTGTAGTGTGTTTTGAAGTTTAGCAACTGCTTCCCTATCTAATTTTGGTTTAGTAATGCCAAGGCGACTTTGTTCGCTCACACTGAGCCTTTGTCTAATTGTACTCTTTTTTAAAAACTTTGATGAGTCTGGTTTAGTTGTAAGCTGAACAAGTTGTCCTTCGTCGTTTCTCACAAACAAATGGTCATCTTTTGTTTCAAAATCATTAGGGTCTATAAATTCGGGAGGTTCTTGACCTAAACTTTGATAAAATGATTTGACCTTACTTTCTGTTAATTCACGCCGCAATGAGGGCAATGGATGTGTCAAAGGAGTCATTTCACTCATGTCGTCTCCAGGATCAAAAACATCATAATCTTCAATGCCTGCCATGCTTTTAAATAATTAACTTTTTATTTTGTTTTATAAAAAAATGTCACAAGCATATGGCTCAATTCTTGACCCGCATAGAAGACTGAAAGAGCCCTTTGGCGTGAAGGGAAATAAACAGAATATTATTGTTCCAAATAATCCATCTACTATTGATTCAGATCAAATTCTTACTGTTAAATTTCCAGACCTAGGAGCAGATGAAGTGATTGTGCCGGGATCTGCACGTCTTACTTTCAAAATAGAACTCGAATCAGCAACAGACGCAAACAGGACAGTTGTACAGAATCTGGGACGGGCAATCGTTAAGAAAATTTCTATAAAACTTGAGGGGCAAGAAATATTTTCTTTACACAATGCAGACATATTTCTAATCTATTCTGATCTATGGCTAACCGATAATGAAAGGGCCGATCTTGCGTTTCAAGGAATCGAAAATAACGAAGCACTAAAACACAGAATAGACGCCGAAGATGCTAAAGCCAGCAACAAGTATGAAGCTGTAAGTTTTGCTTATGGAAATCGCTTTTCCATACCCTTAGATTTTGAGTTGTTAAAAGCGCATGCGCCATACTTTCAAGGAGCATTAAAAGACAGATTGTCATATGAACTAACTTTTAATGAATACAAACGTGTTATTAAATCTACAGACTCTGATTCCAAGTACAGCATTTTCGACATCTCGTTAGAGTTTGACATTGTTAGCAACCCTAACTTAGCAAGGCTGATTGAGCAACAATATCAGTCAAAATTAGCAATATATTACGAAAGAGTGATTCATCATACTAAATATCCTAAAAGCAGGGCAGACGCTATATGGAACTTTAGTTTTAGTGCCACAGCAAGATCCCTTAAAGGTATTTTATTGCTGTGTGAAGATGAAGAACCATTCAAAAGACAAAGTGAAAAATTTATTAATCCTAAAATAACGAAAGTACAATGTTCAATTGAGGGTAGTCCTAACCAAGTCTACGGTAGTGGGCTTAAACCTTATCATCATTTTGATGAAATAAGAAAATTGTTTGGAGGCGGGAGGTCTAGAAGTCCAACAGTAGACCTTGTGTCTAAAGATCTACACCTTCACAGTGTTAGACTTGATGAATATTTAACAACGAAATACGGTTTATGGATTGACCTAAGGTCAACAGAGGATAATCAGTTGCATGGGAGTGGGAGAACAGTTAAAGACGTAATAAACATTCAAATTGATAAAGAAAAAGAGAGTGATAAACCACTTAATGTACATTTGTTTTTAATATATGATGCGCAGCTGAATATTCAAGATAACAGATTAAAAGATATCCAATACTAAATTATTTTTATTTTTAAAAAGCATGTCTGTTCAGGTTTATCCAAAAGTGCCCAAAGAAGAGATAGTAGGCAACTCTGACATAAAAACTTTCAGATTAACCAACATTACACAATGCAAACCCAACTAGAGCAGGACCTTTCAAAATACAGCAAAACCAAACGAAGGTATTCTGCTGTCTTTAATGCTGTTACATATGTTAATACTGGAGCATCGATCACTAGTGCTCTATCAGCAGGAACAAGTGTAGGTCTCTTAGCAACAGGCGTAGGTGCACCGGCAGCTTTACCTCTAGGTGGTTTGTCTTTAACTCTTGGCCTGTGTTCATTGGCTGTAAGTGCTGTCAGCAAAAAAATAAAAGCTAAACTCCAAAAGCACACAGCTATGGTTCAACTAATAACAGCTAAACTTAGTTCCTTCAAACTGATAATTGATAAAGCACTAGTTGACTCAAACATCACGGATGAAGAATTTAGTCGCCTACAGGCTGATTTTGAGGACTACAAAAGACAAAAGTTTGATCTTCAAAGAAAGGCAAGGGTAACTTTTTCTCAAGACACCGACCAGATAAAAAAGGAATGTTTAAAAAAAGTAAACGAGACATTAAACTCTGTTCTAAACAGCTCACACTAACAACACCAAAGGGCGTTTATACTTTAGTTTATGAGTCTAAGCACAAAAAGACCTGATATTGATTAATTAATTTAAATAAATATTTTGAGTTAGAAAAGAAGCTCAACATGGATAAGATATATGACAGCTCTTGGTTAGATGCAATGGAAGAGGAAGAGCGTTTGTCAAAAGCTTTAAATGAGGTCGTTTTAGAAGTTATTGATCCAACAAACGTACAGGCAAGCGTTGTACATGCTATTTCTCAAGTTCCAAGTAAACTAACAATAAACCCTCCAGTTAAAGTAAGGTTAGTTGTTTTAATCGACTATATAACAATAAACGAAGAAAATCTAGAAGTCTGGGTCTCAACTAAACAGCAGACTATTCTTTCTTATAATGACTTAACACCCGGTTGGGCAGATCAACTTCTTACACAGTTTAATGAAGCCTCTGAAGCAGCTAAAATGAGAGGCTCTGGTTGGTCAGAGGGTGAAGTCCTAGACATCAGATTAAGACAGGCTAAGTATGAGCCAATTGTAGGCAAGTCTTACATTCCACTGCCTCCAACATTAGTTGCAAAGAGAGCAGTTCTGAACATAAAGAATTCAGACGACAAATGTTTTATGTGGTGCGTTCTTGCTAGGCTGCATCACGTTGCTAAAAATGCAGAGAGAGTATCTAACTATCAACCTTGGGTCAATGATCTTAACTTTGATGGACTCACCTTTCCTATGGCTGTAGACAAAATTGATCAGTTTGAAAAACAAAATCCACCAATAACTGTTAATGTCTACACATGGTCTGAAGAAACCAACCTTCTGCCAATTAGAGTATCAAAGAACAGTCCAACAATAGGCGAACCAACCAAACACCATGTAGACTTACTCCTAATGCAAAGCCTTAATGGGTTGCACTACACTCTAATACGCACAATGAGTAGATTACTAGTGCATACTACAAAACAACATAGCAAACAAGAATTTTGTAGAAAATGTTTAACAAGAATTCCGTCCGTTCAAGCTGCGAGCGAACATGTAAAACATTGTCTCAGTCCAGTTGACTGCAATACAGAACTAATTATGCCAAGAGAAGGCAGTAAGGTTAGTTTTAAGAATTACAAAAAACTCCAGAGGTCTCCATACGTTGTTTACGCAGACTTTGAATCGCTTATTGTTCCTTATGAAGGGCCAACTCCAAAAAATTTACCAAAAACAGTCTTAATGAATAACCACCAGATTTGTTCATATGCTTTCATTGTTGTTAGGTCAGATGGTGAACATTCAAAGCCAGAATTATACAGAGGACCACATGCAGCAAAACATTTCTTAAAACGCATGCAAGAAGTTCGTAATGTCTGTTCTAATAATCTAGACCTATCCGATCTTAGGATGACCCCAGAAGACCAAGATCGCTATGACTCAGCCACTCACTGTTGGATTTGTGGATTAGAGCTAACCCCTGAAAGTTTAAATCCAACAGTAAGAGACCATGATCACATTAGCGGAAAGTTTAGAGGAGCAGCGCATAACAATTGCAATCTTCAACTAAAGTTTGATCCTAGGACTTGGAGACTTCCTATATTCTTTCATAACTTGCGAGGTTACGACTCTCATCTTATATTGCAAGCAGTAACTAGCGATTTCAGGGTGTCATGCATTGCACAGTCATCAGAAAAGTACATGTGTTTCACTTTAAATAATTTATCTTTTTATGACTCTATGCAACACCTGATGGGAAGTTTAGAATCACTAGCAGGATCCTTAAAGTCCTGCCCAATAACGGAAGAATATTTTGACCCAGCGGTGATTAGAAAGGGCGTTTATCCTTATGAGTACATGAACAGTTGGGAAAGGTTTGAAGAGACAGCCCTTCCGCCTAAAGGTGTGTTCTTTAGTAGTCTTAGAGGAAAGGACATCAGTGATTCTGATTATTCTTATGCTCAAGAAGCGTGGCAGAAACTAGACTCTAAAACAATGGGAGACTATCATGACTCCTATTTAATGGCGGATACTTGTTTGTTAGCAGATGTCTTTGAAAATTACAGAAAGACCTGCATGAAACATTATAGTCTAGATCCTGCACATTATATTTCTGCGCCTGGGATGAGTTGGGATTCCTTTTTAAAATTTACTGGTGTACAGATTGACCTACTAACTGACCTACCAATGCTTCAGATGATTGAAAACGGATTGCGTGGCGGAATTAGTATGGCGTCTCACCATTACTGTAAAGCAAACAATAAATACCTAGACAACTATGATCCAAGTAGGAAGTCTAACTATCTTATGTATTTAGATGCAAACAATCTGTATGGTTGGGCTATGAGTCAATCACTTCCATTACGTAACTTTAAAATGTACACAGGACTCAAAGACATTCAAAAGTTTTTAAAATGGCTTCAGAGTCTAGAAGCTGATCAACAACAGGGCTTTATTCTAGAAGTTGATTTAGAATATCCTCATGAACTTCATGATTACCATAATGACTATCCATTAGCGGCAGAAACCCTAAAAGTGTCAATGACAGAACCGCCTAAACTTGTGCCTAATCTTCGTGACAAAAAAAATTATGTCTGTCATTACAGACTTCTCCAATTTTATTTAAGACATGGTTTAAAGTTAACAGCAGTTCATCGTATAATTGAATTTGATCAAGAACAGTTCATGAAACCATACATCATGAAGAACACTGATCTCAGAACTAAATCCGCAGATGCTTCAGAAAAAGACTTTTTCAAGTTGATGAACAACAGCTGTTTTGGAAAGACTATGGAAAATCCGCACAAGCGCAAAGATGTCAGATTGGTCACTAGAGAAAACGATGCAATTAAGTTGACTTCAAAACCAAATTATCAAGACTTCAGAAGATTTCATGATCAGCTTTTTGGAATAATGATGAAAAAAAAGAAAGTCAAATTGGACAAACCTGTTTTTATTGGGTTTACTGTTTTAGAGCTGTCGAAGCTTTTGATGTTAGAATTTCTTTACGACTACTTTAAACCCTTGTATCCAGAGTCCAGAGTTCTGTACACAGATACAGATTCTTTTGTAGTTAACATCCCTACTGAAGATTTTTACAAAGACATGGAATTAGAAGTAGCAAAAGAGCATGCCGGATGGTACGACACATCTGATTACCCTAAAGATTCACCTTTGCATTCAGTTATTAATAAGAAGGTTTTAGGTAAGATGAAGGATGAATTATCTGGAGGTGTGATCAAGGAGTTTATTGGTTTAAGGTCGAAAATGTACAGTCTCGCTTGTCAAACAAGTACCATTAAAAAAGCAAAGGGAATATCTCGCAGTGTTGTGCAGTCAAACATATCACATGACAACTACAAAGAAGCATTGTTCAATAAAAAGACTTTTCATCATGACAATTACAAACTACGATCTAATCTGCATGAGATTAACACAACAGTTGTAACAAAACGGTCTCTTGACAGCACTAACACAAAAAGAGTATTTGTTAATCCAGAGTATTCATATGCAATTGGGCACTGGAGAATAGTATAATCTTCATGGAGTTTCTGTTTGGTCAAGTGTTATCAGAAGCTCAACTATATCATTATCCAGTATAGCCAAATCATTATTATTCATTACTGCTAAATGTGCTTCAATTTTTTTTATCATTTCAAGATTTTGATTTTTCCATATCAAAATATCAGAATCTAGGGGTAGTAAGCGATTGTCTGGCATAAGATTGTCAATGTTCTTAAATATTTTTTTGATAATAATATTATAAGCAGATAATTGACGTATTAATTTTGAATTTTTCTTTTGAGCTTCCATTTTAAACTCAAATGTATTTGCCTAAATTAACTGGAACTGTGTCTGGTGGGATTATCTGCAGTTCTTCCTTCACAAAAGATCTTCGGGGGGCTGGTCGTTTTGTTGTGTCAGTTTCTCGTAAATAATACACGGGCGGATTCATTTTCACAATTTTTTTTTATCTCATATGGATCAACACTCCAAACTGGATCTGTTGCCCTGATGCGAGTGTCCCCTTCCGCTTCTCCCGGTGAATAAAGGTATCTCACTTTTAAACCAAATGGTAATAGTTTACTGGATGAAGACTCTTCAACAACATTTATTCGTTTGGTTTTGATTGCTTGTACTGGTTTTAGCCCTTTAAATTCTTCATTATTCATTGCGCGCAAAACTGAGGGCAGTCATTTTACCCATTCTGTGTTGCGAGAATTGTCAATCAGCTCTCTGTGATACTGGTAGGAGAAAAGTCTTTCAGATAACTGTTTGTTAAAGTTTTCAACCAAACCCTGTGATCTGTGAACACCCGGAATGCCTCTTTTAATGGTAACTCTATGTTTTAACAATAATTGATTCACTTGACCTTTAAATTCTTTTCCGTCATCGACTTGAATCATGCGAGGATAAGTTAAGGGTCCTCGTTGGTACATCAGCTGTATAGCAACAGCAACAGCAGAAGCACTCTTTTGTGTTAATGGTTCCGCATCTTTGTATCTTGAAGCTATATCAATGACTGTAAGTGCGTACTTAAATCTTTTTCGTCTAATCGTATCATGGGGTAAATATAGAAGGTCCATTTGATGGGTGTCGTTTGGTGTTATATTCACAAAGTGTGGTCTCTGTAGTTTTTTAGGCGCAGGTAAATAAATTTGCCAAATCGCTTGTTTAGATAACCATTCTTTTGCTGTTTGTTCACTGACACCCGCTGCTTGGCTAAGCTTTTTAATTGCTGTTATTCCCTTCCAATATCCTTTTGGAGAATAATAGATTTTGTACATTTTTATTCAGCCAATACTTTGTGCAACAAAATACACAGCGGTCATGCCAAAGACAATAAACAATATTTCTTGCATCTTTTGTTTTTCTGATGGTTGATAGTAATCGCTGAATTTTGGTGGGGGCAATGTTTCAACTTGTTTGCCTGTCACTAGAAAATATTCTTTTATTGCCTGGTCAACATCTTTAAATGTGTAAGCTGCATGTCCCTGTTGTTTAAGTCTGTCGTTAATAAAATCTAACTGCTCCATTCTTTGCTTTTCATAGGTGTCTTGTGCAGCGGCTAGTTGCTCCATAGCTCTGTTATGTCTTTTTCTCTCATCGTTATTTTGTAGTTTACTAAACGCGTAATTACTTCCGCTGAAAGCAAGCGCGTTGACCACTGCACCGCCTATCATCATTACGAGTGAAGCCATTTTTATAAATGTATTTTTTTTTACATATTTATATTTTCTGGAATTATTCCTTGCTTAACTAGAAAATCTTTCGTAGCAAATGAAGCTGTAATGACAGCAATCAACTTTGCTGAGTCTTCAAAATCTAGCTTGCCAAGATCTGCTGGTTTTATTCTTAACAAGCTTTTACCAAGCATTGTGTATCCTACACTTAGACCTCCAATAACAGCAGAATGGTATACGAGGTTGGCAACAGTTTTTTCGGTGCTCATTTTTTAAAAATAAAATAATATTTATTATTAATAAAACATGAACTGCGATGATCTACTTCCTGAACTTATGATTACAAATAATCAAGTTGATGACCAAGCTATTATGCGCCAAAAGGAAAGGCTGTATTCTTTGGCGGTGTGTGGAAAAACAAAACAGTACCTCGGAAATGAATTCAGCATAGAACAGATTCAACAGATGTCGCCGCAAGACATTGTAAAGTATCACAACAGGTATGAAGCGCAACTGGGGTCAAGAATGGTCAAAAGTGTCGGACAAACTGTTCTTAGTTTGTACACTAAACTAGTTAGTAGATTTGCGCCCATTGATTCTGAACAAGATTTTATGTATGATTTAACGCAGGATCCAGTTTTAACAAAGTCATTAGAGTCTCTAGGATGTGATCTATATTACAGATTTGGAACATTATTGTCGCCAGTAATTATGGGGTTAATTACGTTTAATCATATAGATTTTATTTCCCTTAAAAATGACCGAGCAGAAAACGTTGATGGAGAAAGTGACCCGTGAAAAGAATCCTGGGCGCGTTGAAGCAGGGAAAAAATTAGCAGAGTGGAACAAAAAAAGAAAATTAGAGTTACAACATATAACTCATAATGAAAAAACACCAGTTGTGCCAGAGCCACAACAAGAACAAGTTGTTTCAAGTCCCACAACATCATCATGGATTATTTGGATTAAAAGAGTTGGCATTTTTGGCGTCATTGCTGCTGGGGGTGGTTATTACAGTTATAAAATATATAAACAACGCCAGCAAAAACCAAAGCAGTCCAAAAAATCTCAGCAACTAAATACAGAAGCCGAACAAAAAAGCATGCCAGAACCACCAACAACAAAAGATCATTTTGATCCATTTCAGATGCAATAATATTTCAAGAACTTAATAAATAATTATAAATTGACTTGAATAAGAACTTGGTTGTACTTAGAGGATGACTTAAGTAAAAACTTAAAGTAACTTAAGTTAAGAACTTGAGGTAACTTGATTAAAAACTTAAGGTAACTTGATTAAGAACTAGATTAAGAATTTGGGGTAACTTGATTAAGAACTTGGGGTGACTTAATTAAGGACTTGGGGAAACTTAATTAAGGACTTGGGGTGACTTAATTAAGAACTTAATTAAGGACTTGGGGTGACTTAATTAAGGACTTGGGGTGACTTAATTAAGGACTTGGGGTGACTTAATTAAGGACTTGGGGTGAAAAGTGGAACTGGTAGGACCACTTGTCATTTGATATGTCAGCCACTTGCTTTGTGACTGAACAGGATGTGCCTGGGCGCTGAGCAGTGATTCGTTGTCGGGCTGGCCTGCAACTACTAGTTAAGCGCGATGAAGAACAGAGAAAGAGGCAGCTCACGCTATAGCAAAGAACGTGTTAGCGCACGCCCGCTGTGCGGACAGACCTATTGGATTAATAAACTAAGAAAGACGACAGAACTCTTTGAAAAATATCCGGAACTTTCAAATCTGACAATTTCTATTACACAAGCCATCGCGTTGACGCCAAAGATACATGCTGCTCTAAAAACCCACGCCGGTGTGGCAGCTGACTGGATGTGAAGAAGGTATGTATATTGTTTGGTTGTTAGCATTGTCAACTAACTGACTGTGTGCTGTGTTCTGTGTAAACAAAGGCCTCTTGTCTGTGTTAAGTCGTAAACCCCACACACCAACAAACCGACACGCACACTGAAAACGGCGAAGTGGTGGCTTCCCATTCGAGAATGTTCAAGAACATTTGCTGATGCAATAATGTTGCAAGTTGACCTGGCCAAAGCGCCCCGCGAGCCCGGTGAGAGAAGAAACGCAGTAGGCGCGCGAGGCGTGTTTTATTGATTTTTTGGTCAGAACATAGGGAGACACACAGTTTGTAAACAGGACGCTCGGCCTGCTGACTTACTGCGTCGTTATAATTGTGTTGTCTTGGTCTTGCAAAAAAGCTGACAGTCAACCGACTGGTAGTACAGACTGTTTGGGGGAACGCAGACACTATTTATTATAGATGACTGTTCGGCCGAAACTGGCTTTCAGTGGAAGACATGCTGGGATAAGTGTGTGGATTTTATGTCAAAAATATAACTCAGTTTTAAAAGACTTTAGAGAACAGTTAAAGACAGTGGTTTTATTTCACATGAAAGACAGAGACGCATTTGATGAATGTATGCGTGAAAATGATGTTATTGAAAACGATCAAGAAAAACGAAGGATTAAACAAAAACTTAAGTCTCAAAAGTTTTCTAAATTAGTGTTAAAAACAGATAATCCTACACATTATGTATGTTTGTAAAGTGTTTACTATTAGAGAACTATAAAATAGGCATTCTGGGTAAGCCGGCGGAGCAACAGCGGAGCCGGGTGAGCCAGAATGCCTATTTTATAGTTCTCTGCATTTCTGCGGATGGAATTTGAGCAGCCATGTGTCAGACCAGTGCTGAAGTAGGTCAAGATCATCCTGAAGATCTTTTGGTCCCGTCTCTGTGTCACTTCTGTTGAACACTTTGGTGTCGTCCGCAAACATTTTCACTGTGCTCTTTTATAATACCAAATTTAAAAGTGGAGAAATTATATTATCTTGGCAAACACTTGTCAATATTTACTGCAGAATTAGCTGCTATTCTAGTGTCCCTAAAGTATGTTTTAAATTCTTCCATAGAAAATTGTCCACTTTTACTGTGCAGTGATTCAAAGTCAGCCCTTTCTGCATTACAGTCTTTAAATCCAAAGATCCGCTGTAAGACTTACAGAAATTAATTACGTGACACATCTCCAATCGATGAAAAGAATAAATGTGACTTTCTGTTGGGTGCCCTCACATTGTGGAATTTCAACAAATGAGAAAGTTGATTAAGCTGCTGGGAGAGCAGCTCGCAATATTGAAGGAACGACTGCACTGAACATTCCGCTAGACCTATCAGAATGTTGAACTTTAATTAATAGAGCATCCTTTAACAGTTTCAAGAGGTTATTGGAAGACACAGATAGCCAATATTATCGCAGTTGTATACAACCAAATCCTGACATCCACCCCAAGACTCAATCAGACAAATTCGAAAAAAACGACATCTAGAGAGGTACTAACTTTAATTCATAGGATGCGTTTAAATCCACTTTGAACAAAATACAGTAAAAATGTTACATGTGTGTGTGTGGGGAAACTCTTAGTATACGTCACCTATTACTAGATTGTCCAAGAGTAAAGAATACAATGCACAAGGCTGGTACTAATATTTCACATAATAGGTCGACTCCACTGACATTACCAAAAATGTTAAATAATTATGCTTTCCTTTGTTCGTTATGCCCACATCTGTCACGCAGTCCAGTAGGAATTTATCTTTAACTTTCAATAACCCCTCGTATACAAAAAGAAATTACTTACACACACACACACACATACACACATATGCGCGCACGCACACTCACGCATGCAAATAAACAGGCGCGCGTGCACACACACGTACACACTTACACACACACACACACACATACACACAAACCATTACACAATCCGTCTGGAATCAGGTAAAATTGAAGAAGAACATGTGCGCACACATACACACCCAAGCGCACACACACACGCATGCACATACACACACACACACATGCACACGCGCACACACATGGGCCCGTGCACACACATTCATACACACGCGTACATTCACAACACACACACACACACACACACAAAGATGACAACCAATGTTAGGTAAGCACTCAAGGTCTGACCAGCGCATTGTGCTAATACGTAGGTCAGACATCTTCTAAGTCGTAGCCACGAGAACATCTTCTTCAATTCTCTCATCTTAGTTGATTCATTTATCCATCAGCTTAAAATCATATGTTGTGTGTGAAAAGAAGACAGGGTACAGTATTCATGATGGAATGGACATAACTCTGAGCGTGAAGATCTAGTTGGTTTATTCTCTAGTCCTCCAAACAAAGCTGTCGCATTATTGTGGGAGCAGTTTCGTATAACACAGTTTCGTACCATGTATAACATCCCCCTTCTTTCAGCAGAGGATCCCATTTTGATAACATTGAAACGATCAAACTCAAAATTAAATAACTTTGTTCTTGTACACGAAAATTGATACTTAACTAGCACACAACCTGTGCATGTAAGAAATAAAGAAAACGAAAAGCAAAACAGTTTCCTTGTTTGGGTACTGCGGTGTGTGTGTGTGTGTGTGTGTGTGTGTGTGTTTGAACAGACTGTGTCATTCTTCCCTGTATCTCAGGGGCTTTCTCACTTCCCTGCCAGATCGCGTATGCTGCATGAAGGAGGGCTCTGTGCCGCGAGTATCTGATTGTCCCGGGGCACTTGGGGAACGGGGGAACTCTGGCTGCCTGCCGACTTCGATTTATCCGGAACAGGTATCTCCTTTGGTCCGCTGGCCTGCTGCTGTGTCGGTGCGTCTCGTGTCCCAGACGAGGCCTGTACTTTCCTCCCCTGACGCGCTCGCGCAGTCGATCCTGTTCCGGCGGGGCGTGCTGCCCGTGTATGTTCTACGTTGTACAAGCTGAGAGTGGAGGCCTTGTTCACCACCTGTCATGGCTCCCATCTCTTGGTCTCTGTCACGGTCGCTAAGCCGGACGGCCCTACCACCCTTACCCACGCCTATCACACACTAGGTCAGACAACACAGCACACTAATACAGTTTTACAATCACGCACACTTCTTTATTTCACACACACTCTATGGCGCCACCACTCACGCACATCCACAACTGCACACAAGTATCCTAATTCCCGCTGACTCACCCTACTCTACGATAAAGACCCGGAAGACCCTAACCTAACCTAAAACACCAGTTGCGGTATATCACTGTGACCTGGGGACACAGCGATAGCCCGCACACGTGGTGACTAACTACTAGGGACAAGGATTTACCAAAGGGACTCTAATCTCTTAACTACTGCTACCACCCACACCTCTCCCCGGGACTCACCCTTCTCTTTTAACCCGGGACCACTACTGCACTGATCGCTGCGTCCCTAAGGGAGGCAACGACCAGTACCCTACACTGTGCTGGCCACTACGTCCTGAAAGGAGGCAGTAGCTAACACCCCTAACCCTACTGCCTAACGCTACACCCCTTCTACCACAAACATGGGACAACCCATCCCGGCCCGGAAAGCTCCAGTCCTCGGCGCTGTACGTGGCCCCTCACAGGCTGACACCTCCCCGGAAGACTCTGCACCCCGGCGCTGACCGTGGCTCCTCCGCGGGCCGACACCCTTCCCGAAGACTCTGCACCCCGGCGCTGACCATGGCTTCCCGCAGTCTGACTTCTCCCCCGATGGGCACGACCCCCAACGCACACACACACCAGACGCCCTCTCGACGAGTCTGGGGCTCGAAGGACGCCTCCTCCTCTGAAGGCCCCGTCGGACACCAAGGGTGAGGGAAAAAGGCCTGGTGCAGGAACGAGGAACCAGTGCCAGAGAACTCCCGGAAGAGCACCGGTAGCTGGAGGAGAGCTGCCCCACAGAAGGCAGACGGCCTGGGTGGTCTCCCTCTCCCGGGAAAACAACAGGCACTGGAAAGCGCCGCTCACCTGCCGGCACGCGGCAGTAGACTGAGGTGGTCTGGCCCCAGCCTCAGGACGGAGCAGGATACCTGCTGACACAACTGCCGGCACGCGGCAGTAGACTGAGGTGGTCTGGCCCCAGCCTCAGGACGGAGCAGGATACCTGCTGACACAACTGCCGGCACGCGGCAGTAGACTGAGGTGGTCTGGCCCCAGCCTCAGGACGGAGCAGGATACCTGCTGACACAACTGGACAATACAGACGATCAACCACACCAGTTCTGCAACTGGCTGACAGTGGCTGCAACAAGGACGACACCAACTCAGCACAGGCCAAGGGCACCCAAACCCGACGAGGACCTGGCCCTAACTATGACTCGAAGTCACGCTTCAAAAACTAACGGCGCTGCCGCCGCACCTACAAGGCGTACGTCCACTCCGACGAACACCAGGGACCGAAGTGAAGCTACCCCAACACATTCCGCCCTGGTCGGAATCAAGCGAACTCTACTCACCACACAAAACAACGATTGGTCAGAGCAGTGTATCCCTCCGCAGAGCTGACACGCCTGACCAACGGACTAGTTGTTGCTCGTGCAACAACACGACAATTTACCACAACAACTCACAGACTTTACAACACAACAACAACCGATATCCTGCCCCGCCTTCTCTGGTATAGAACCAAAGTAACAAAAGGGTAACAATCGGGAATGAAACCAACTTCCTCCTACCACTCCCTCAATAAGTGAAGACTGGAATGAAAGAATACTGTATGTCCTATTTTCCCAGCCTCCTACCTAGCCTAATCTTTCTACCTAACCCTGAGGAACTTAACCTAACTCTAGCTAACTAAACCCCAACCTCACATACGCGCGAGCGCGCGCGCACACACACACACCCACACCCACACACACACACACACATACGCGCACACGCTCTCTATCTTGAACCACCACTACTCTTAAACACATGGACATACTGATTTAGTACCGCCGATCGGTGACACACCCCCCTGCCTAAGTTTTAACTACAGGTTAAAACAAACAACAACTTCTCACTCGATCGGCGTTTTAGCCACACCCTACCTATGACACTCCAATTCTCTATCACTCATTCTGTCCTACTATTACTTTTGATGCACTCCAAAACTTCCATCCCAACAACATCAACCTTTAAATACATCAACAACCACAGGTTACATTAATCAACCTGGACTAACTCTGCCTCGCACGACCTTAACGCAGGCACTTATGGGCAGCCGTTACACTACGCACTACTTATGAATTTTATAACTGAGGCTGCTCTGATTACGCACAACTGCTATGCAACACGTACTACAAATACCACACCCTCAGTAACACTTTGCTACGTCATTCTCTTCCAAAGATAATAACACATGCATAGCTTCAATAATGTCAACCTCTCATTACTCACGTAATTGGAACTTAAGGTTCTCTCTCTCTCTTTCTCTCCCCCACTCTCTCTCTCTCTCTCTACGGCAAGCGACTCAAGAGGTCTGCCGCCACATTGTCCTTCCCAGACACTGCCTGCACCGTAAGCTGGAATGGCTGCAGCTGCAGTGCCCACCTTGTGATCCTCCCACTAGCACTCTAGACCCTACAGCTATCTTCCTGGGTTTCGTCCTCAAGTGGGAATGTCGCTTGTACCTGCAAGCTGCGGTTGCCAAGTTCTTTGCCAACTCATACGTCTCAGTTACCTTGTTCCTTAAGTTAACGACGTACTCTGCTGCTGTGCGGAGCTCTTGCCTTTCTGGTTGCAACCACAGATCCCTCAGTATCTGCATGGGCATGCGCATCAGTGGCATCCTTACAAGGGGAACTCTTGACACTCTTCCCTTGTCCACAGTATGCTGACACTGGAAGCATGACTGGCAGTACCGACGAATGTCAGCATGCATGCCTGGCCAATAGAAATGGCGACCAACTCGCTCCTTGGTTCGGGTGGTACCTAAGTGACCAGACATGGGTACGTCGTGGCCTAGCTTCATCACCGTGGTCCGTAGTTCAGCTGGGACGCAGATCTGACTCGCTACATCCTTGGGACCCTCAAACCGCCGGACCAGTACACCAGACTTCCGCGCGTACTCAACTCGTCCAAACTTGGTGTGGAAGTGCGTCCCTGCTTCACACGCACTCCGAGCCTTCCTCAGGGTTTCATCCTGGTCCTGCATCTGAATTAACTGCTGGGTAGAGGTGTTCAGAATGCATTCCTCGACGGGCAGTGGTACGGGTTCTTGCTGCTCCCTGGCTCTCTGCGCGCGTGTCTGCACTGCCCCTACCAACGCCGGGTCTGCGTATACAGGCACACGTGTCCAACCGGGATCTCCTACTCTCTTTGCAAAGTTTCCGATCAGGACTTCCTGCACAGGGCTATTCATGACCAAAACCTCCAACTTCCCTGCGATGAATGGTGACTTCAACTCTACTACCGCCACAGGTAACACAGACCTACATCTGGATTCAGCCAACACTACTGGGACTGTCTCTCCTGTGTACGCATCTGCCGGTACTAACCACTTGGCCACTACGGTGTGTCCGGCACCAGTGTCCCGTAATCCATTGGCCGGAGACCCGTTAACTTCTACGATGCACGCAGGCTCGTACCGCTGCTCAGCGCATGGGCGACACAACGTAGGGACCACTCGAGCTTGGGGCTGGTCACAACAATGAACAGCTCCAACAAAATGGGGCTCAGGGCATTTCCTAGCGATGTGGCCTGGCTTCTTGCAGTTGAAACAAACTATGGTCGATCTAGGCCCTTCTGATCTCCTGTTCAGCTGCTGTAGTGCACCATCACTCTGTTGGGATCTCTGTGTGGGCTGGCTCCCTACTGTTTCGCGCCTATTACCCAGGTTGGGCTGGTTAACTGTTCGGTCTTGCCTCGCCTTCCTCCCCAGTCTTTTGGCCTCTGCCAAAACAGTAGCTTCCGTTGCAAGTTGTTCCACAGTTTTCGGGCATGTCTTCCGCACCTCAGTTGTGAACTCTGGAGACGATAGCTGATAAAACTGTTCCTGGAACAGCAGATCCTTTACGTCGTCTGCCACACTCTCATCCTTGCCCGCTGCCGCACACCAGAGGGAAAACCACCGCTTCATCCTTCCCAGCATCTGGCCGAAAGTCTCAGCAGCGTCCTTCTTGATGCTCCTGAACTTTTCCCGGTAGGCCTCAGCATCTAGCCTGAAGTGGCTTAACAGGGCGCCCTTTATCTGATCATAGTCGCCTAACTCATCCGCACTTAACCGCATCACCGCTTCTCTAGCCTTTCCTCTCAGCAGAGACATCAGACGTGTGGGCCATGAGGTCTTGCTCCACTTGCACATCTGGGCTACACGCTCAAATTGGGCGATGAAAGCGTCCACGTCGTCGTTCTCTCCTAACGGCTCAAGGTGGACATGCTTCGTTTCCTCCACCTCAATCAAGCGTTTCCTATGCGCTGCTTCATCTAAGGCCTGTCTCTCTTGTATGATTAGCTCTCGCTCTCTTGCCTCTAACTCGGCTTCATCTCTTCGTCTCTTGAGATCTAACTCGGCTTGCCGTGCTTGAGCTTCTATTTCCCTTATTGCCCTTTCTTCCTCCATCTTCTTCCTCTGCAGTTCCAGTTCCATCTGTCTTGCTGCTTTCTCGTCTTCATCCTTCCGCTTTAACCTTTCCCTCTCCTCTTCGATCTTCTTCTGCTTCACCTCTAGTTCCCTCTGTCTATCAGCTTTCTCCTCTTCTATCTTCCTCTGCTGCATCTCTAGCTCCCTCTGCTTCATCTCTAGCTCCCTCTCATCCTTCATCTTCTGCCTCACTTTCTCCTCCATCCGGAGCTCCAATTCTACTTCTCTCGCCGTCTTCTCATCCTCATTACGTACTGAGTCTGTGACGAACTTGGCGAGGTCTCCCCCAGCTAAACCCATCGCCGCTCCCAACTTGGCAAACTTTGCATAAGCCCCCGTCCCCTGTTCTCGATCCACCCCCGCATCCTGGTCACTAACCTTAGGTTTGGTATCCGCCGTAGGGGCCTGTGGATCCATGACACTATCGGGGTCGTACTGCGGATGGGCTCGGGTGTGCTTAGACATGGGATAACCCCTACCACCACAGAGCTAACAAGGGACAATATCCAATATGAACGCAAGTAGATGTTCCTAACCACGCGCTTGCCCCCCTAACCAACAAACTAAAGCAACTCAGCACAAGTATACAATGCTCTCAATGAGTCACGCAACAAGCATAACTCCACCCACACTTGTGTACCTCATACATATACCCCTATGGGCTCCAACCCATATAATACTACCAATGCACTGTCTGGTCACGGACTGAACCACGTGACACCGTGTGTCCACTGTCCACTGTGCATGCGCACCAGTTACCCACAGTCACAGGCTTCACTGTCTCTGGTAGGCCGTACCCACACGATCACAGTGCACTTGCACCCCGCAAGTCCATATGCACTCCCAGCACACCTTAGTGTCACAACCCTGCGCACCCTCGTGCTTCCCACACACAGTCACCTGGGCTTACTCTGCCCTTAATCCCCACAGGATATCCGAGCACACAGTGTGCACAGTCACGGGCCGGGTACCACTCTACCTACTCACTGGGGTATACCACATGTAAGGGACACAAAAGACACCTGGTACCCTCCGGCACCTCACCTACACTGTACGGTGTAATCACTCACACTTCCAACAACCACTCAATGTTTATTGACCATTCATACCTCACTCACACGGTAGCGCCAACCCATTCACATCAACACAAGTGCCCTGCCCAATGCCAATGGAAACCTGCCTGAAGTGAACAGGGACACTACGTACCACCTCCCAGGGTACTGGTACGCTCCCACCAACCACCCACTTACATTTCACACAACGTACACACCGAACACAACACCCCCCTACCTCCCTCCTAGCTACCTATCACCTACCCAGAACCGCTTATGTTACCCCGCATCTCCACCAAAGTGTCACGGTCGCTAAGCCGGACGGCCCTACCACCCTTACCCACGCCTATCACACACTAGGTCAGACAACACAGCACACTAATACAGTTTTACAATCACGCACGCTTCTTTATTTCACACACACTCTATGGCGCCACCACTCACGCACATCCACAACTGCACACAAGTATCCTAATTCCCGCTGACTCACCCTACTCTACGATAAAGACCCGGAAGACCCTAACCTAACCTAAAACACCAGTTGCGGTATATCACTGTGACCTGGGACACAGCGATAGCCCGCACACGTGGTGACTAACTACTAGGGACAAGGATTTACCAAAGGGACTCTAATCTCTTAACTACTGCTACCACCCACACCTCTCCCCGGGACTCACCCTTCTCTTTTAACCCGGGACCACTACTGCACTGATCGCTGCGTCCCTAAGGGAGGCAACGACCAGTACCCTACACTGTGCTGGCCACTACGTCCTGAAAGGAGGCAGTAGCTAACACCCCTAACCCTACTGCCTAACGCTACACCCCTTCTACCACAAACATGGGACAACCCATCCTGGCCCGGAAAGCTCCAGTCCTCGGCGCTGTACGTGGCCCCTCACAGGCTGACACCTCCCCGGAAGACTCTGCACCCCGGCGCTGACCGTGGCTCCTCCGCGGGCCGACACCCTTCCCGAAGACTCTGCACCCCGGCGCTGACCATGGCTTCCCGCAGTCTGACTTCTCCCCCGATGGGCACGACCCCCAACGCACACACACACCAGACGCCCTCTCGACGAGTCTGGGGCTCGAAGGACGCCTCCTCCTCTGAAGGCCCCGTCGGACACCAAGGGTGAGGGAAAAAGGCCTGGTGCAGGAACGAGGAACCAGTGCCGGAGAACTCCCGGAAGAGCACCGGTAGCTGGAGGAGAGCTGCCCCACAGAAGGCAGACGGCCTGGGTGGTCTCCCTCTCCCGGGAAAACAACAGGCACTGGAAAGCGCCGCTCACCTGCCGGCACGCGGCAGTAGACTGAGGTGGTCTGGCCCCAGCCTCAGGACGGAGCAGGATACCTGCTGACACAACTGCCGGCACGCGGCAGTAGACTGAGGTGGTCTGGCCCCAGCCTCAGGACGGAGCAGGATACCTGCTGACACAACTGCCGGCACGCGGCAGTAGACTGAGGTGGTCTGGCCCCAGCCTCAGGACGGAGCAGGATACCTGCTGACACAACTGCCGGCACGCGGCAGTAGACTGAGGTGGTCTGGCCCCAGCCTCAGGACGGAGCAGGATACCTGCTGACACAACTGGACAATACAGACGATCAACCACACCAGTTCTGCAACTGGCTGACAGTGGCTGCAACAAGGACGACACCGACTCAGCACAGGCCAAGGGCACCCAAACCCGACGAGGACCTGGCCCTAACTATGACTCGAAGTCACGCTTCAAAAACTAACGGGGCTGCCGGCGCACCTACAAGGCGTACGTCCACTCCGACGAACACCAGGGACCGAAGTGAAGCTACCCCAACACATTCCGCCCTGGTCGGAATCAAGCGAACTCTACTCACCACACAAAACAACGATTGGTCAGAGCAGTGTATCCCTCCGCAGAGCTGACACGCCTGACCAACGGACTAGTTGTTGCTCGTGCAACAACACGACAATTTACCACAACAACTCACAGACTTTACAACACAACAACAACCGATATCCTGCCCCGCCTTCTCTGGTATAGAACCAAAGTAACAAAAGGGTAACAATCGGGAATGAAACCAACTTCCTCCTACCACTCCCTCAATAAGTGAAGACTGGAATGAAAGAATACTGTATGTCCTATTTTCCCAGCCTCCTACCTAGCCTAATCTTTCTACCTAACCCTGAGGAACTTAACCTAACTCTAGCTAACTAAACCCCAACCTCACATACGCGCGAGCGCGCGCGCACACACACACACCCACACCCACACACACACCACACACATACGCGCACACGCTCTCTATCTTGAACCACCACTACTCTTAAACACATGGACATACTGATTTAGTACCGCCGATCGGTGACAGTCTCCTTGCTCAAGATGCGAATGTCCTGTCCTGGATAGAGTGGGGGCAGGTCACTGGAGGCAGGTTTGTCATAATTGATTTTCACAGTCTGTCGCCTCTCGTCCAGCTGTAGCTTGTACTGTTGATACTTGGAGCGCGGCGCTACCCGGGAAGGAGGGTGGCTAGGGGGCGGCTGAAAAGCATTTTGGTGGTGTATGGGAGCTTGGAGTCCACAGGAGTGGCTTGGAGGTTTAGCATGGCGAGCTGGAAACCTTTTCCATCCCTGTCGCATTTCTTGATGGTCTTCTTGACCGTTTGCACCTGGCGCAAAATGAAGCCATTTGATTGGGGGTATCTGGGGGCGAGGTGACGTGCTCGACGCTGTATTTGTCCATGAGTGCCTTGAAAGGCTGTCCTTGGTACTGTGGCCCGTTGTCGCTGACGATCTGGTCGGGACAGCCGAACATGACGATGGCCTTCTTCACTTCTTTTGCCATAGCTTGGCTGGACGTGCTTCTCATCTGGGTCACATTGGGATACTTTGAGAAATAGTCCGCAATCAGGAGGAAGTTGCGGCCTTCGATCTCAAACAGGTCTGTTCCTAGTTTTCTCTGAGGGCTGTTGGGAATGTCATGGGGGAGAAGGGGCTCACGGTGGTTTGCGCTCGCGAATTCCAGGCATGTTGCGCATAACCTGACTGCTTGCTCAATGTCTCTGGAGATGTTTGGCCAGTATACACATACTTTGGCCAGGAGCCTCGTTTTCTCAAGGCCTTGGTGAGATTAATGGAGTTGCCTCAGCATGTCCTGCCAGAGAGCCTCGGGTATGATGACTTCCTGTCTTTTGAAGATGATTCCATCCTCGATTGCGAGCTCCTCTCTGAATGACCAGTATGGACTGACGTCTGTCGGAAGTGCTTTGATGTTGTTCATCTACCCGTGAACTATGGTCTCCATAAGGCTGTTCAGCACAGGGTTGGTCTTGGTGGCTTTGCACAGCTGGTACTGCTTCTTGGATGTGAAGCTGATGAAGTTCCAGTTTCAGTTTCAATTTCATCAAGGAGGTGTCACTGCGTGCAGACTAGTCCATAAACGCTACACCACATCTGCTAAGTTTTGAGACCACATTACGCATGATTTGAAGCTGAAGGATAAATGAATTAACAGCTAAAATGAGACAATAGAAGAAGAGGGTCTCATGGCTACGACTCAGCGGATGTCTGCCCTACGCATTAGCCCAACGCACTGGTCAGACCTTGAGTGCCTACCTACCATGTTTTTTTTTATTTTTTTAAATTTTATGTGTGTGTAGTGAATGTACAAGTGTGTGTATGATGTGTGGGCATGGGCCCATGTATGAAGCTGATGAAGTCGTACTGACAGAAGCTAATTTCGTCCTCGGAGAGGTCTAGGCCATCCACATGGAGGTCAAGGTCAATGGATGTCTTGTCCGCCTGGGACAGAAGTCTGGACAGCATGTCCGCAAGGGTCATGGATTTCCTGCTGCGGTACTCCACCTCGTAGTAGTACCCCTGGATCTTTTGTAGCATGCGCTGGAGACGTGCTGGGGCTTTGAGAAGAGGTTTCTGCACAATCATTTCAAGTGGTTTGTGATCCATGATCTCCTTGAATGGCCTCCCGTAGAGGTATGTGTGGAACCGTGTAATTCCAAAGACCACAGTTAGCATCTCATGGTTGATGTTTGGGTAGTTCCTCTGTGTGGAGTCAAGTGGCTTGGATGTGAAGGCAACGAGGTATCCATCCTGAATGATGGCTGGCCCAGTCCCTTCATGGAACTGTCGACCTCCAGCACTGTTGGTTTCTTTGGGTCAAAGAACTTGAGGCATGTGGTTGATGACACCAGCTTCTTGAGGTTGTTGAAGCAGCGGATGAGGTCTTCTGACATGAAGAATGGGACGTCTTCTTTCAACAACTTCCTCAGCAGTTGCGACTCCTTGCTGAAGTTTGGGATGAACGTCAACAGATATGTCATCATGCCAAGGAATCTCTGTAGGTCTTCTTTGTTCTCAGGTATTGACGTGCCCTGGATGCCTTGGATTTGGCTGGATTCGGGCGAATCTTGTTCATGGAATATACATTCCCAAAGAAGGAGACCTCGTCTTTGCGTATGTTGCACTTTTCTGAATTGAAGACAAGCCCACATGCTTGGCTCTTTCCATCATGCACCTGAGGGTATTGTCGTGCTCTTGCACATCCTTGCCGTACACGCATACATTATCTGTAACGCTGGCCATGCCTAGGAGGTCTTCCAGTATCTCATCCACTCTTGCCTGGAAGATGTCTTGTGATACTTGCAGTCCAAATGGGAGTCGTTTCCAGCAATAATGACTGAAGGGCGTTTGGAATGTGGTCAGCAGTTGGTTGTGCTTGTCGAGGTGTACTGACCAATATCCTGCTTTGGCGTCCATCTTGCTGAATACTGACGATCCAGCAAACTTGGGATTGATCTCCTCCAGCGTAGGAATTTTGTGGGAACATCGCTTCAAGGCTGTGTTAAGCTTCTGGGGATCAATACAGATGTGGAGAGAGCCATCTTTTTTCACTGAGTAGGCTAGGCATGAGCACCAGTCTGTGTGCTCTTTGATCTTACAGATGACTCCCTGCTTAACCATTTTCTCCAGCTCTGCCTTTAGCCGTTCTTCAAGGTGCACAGAGCATTTTCTTGGGGGATCGATGGAGGGTTCTGCTCCCAGTTTGGTGTATAGCTGGGCTGGATCCTGGAAGTCACCAAGGGTGTCAAACTGGCCTGGGTAAGCCTGCTTTAGGCTTTCAACTGATGAAACGTCTGTTGTGCTGATTTCGCTGCAGTTGATAGTCACCAACTTCAACTTCTCACAGGTAGGCAGACTGATGATGCATGGGCCTTCTACATCAACCACGTAGAACTTGGCCTTGGTGAGCTTGCCCTTGTGACTGGGCTCAAGCTCGAGGCTACTGTGGCAGGGAATCTTCTGCCCAGTGTACGCCATCCGCTTTGTGTTCTTGACAGGTGTGATCACTTTGGACGGATCCTGCTTTCCGTATAGATTCCTGTATGTCTGTAGAGTGAGGCTGTTGCCAGATGCTCTGGTGTCAATTTTCAGCTTAAGTGGTGTCTTGCCTATCTTTCGCGGGGCCACAACATCCATCGTTGTGAACGCTTCACTGCAGACACTGGAAATATTGATTGTGTCATGCTTGATGTCGTCGTCATCACTCGTGTCCTCACTCTCTGATGCCATGTCGTGAATTTTCTTTCTCAGTTTTGTTTTCCTTTTGCTACCACTGCTTGGTGTACGAGCCAGGTCTTCTCTCTTTCTCTGTCTGCATGCCCTTCGCCAATGTCCTTTCTTTCCACAATGGTGACAGGTCCTGTCAAATGCTGGACATTTGCGTGGCTCATGGGAAGTCTTGCAATTCCCACATGACCTGGCTTTCCGAGCCTGTTTATCGCTCTGCAGGTCGAGCTTGTGTTCCTCTGTGCTAGGGTTGAGTTACTGAAGCTTGCTGCGACTGGCAGTTATGGCTTGGTATCGTCTGCCTTCAGCCAGAGCGTCCGCCAGCTTGTATCCTTTCACCTTTCCCAGCAGGTCAGCTGGAAGTGCTCAAGTGGAGTGGATGCTATGATCAGTTCTATCAGCCTCTCTTCCATCTCTGTTTGGTCAAACTCGCGCTTCATCGCCAGAGTGCGCACCCACAAGATCAAATCATCTAGAGTTTCATTCTTGCATTGCCGACACTCCATCAGATGCAAGGGGTGGACTCTGAAGTTGATCTTGGGCTTGAGTTGGGATTTGAAGAATTCCCACAGCTTGTCTGGTTTGCGTTTGTCCTCCTCTGATAGGCTGGACACATAAAGTCGTCTGGTGCCCTCGTCACCTATGCCATGCATGATCTTGAGCGCTTTTTTTATCATCCGTGATCTCTTCATCTTCACAGTACACGCAGATATTGCTTTTGAACAATTGTAGAGCTTGTCAGTAGCCCAATTCATTTCAGATATGCGTGCAGCAGCCATGATTGTGTATGTGTATGACTGCAAAAGAGATATTTATAGTCAGTAATGTCTAATATTATATGTCCGTAGGATACAGCTTGATAACGGAGAAACACAATGTTGTGTCCCTGAGTCTCTCTGGTACTGTGTGGGTTAGGCCTAAACCTTGGCAACAGGAGACATAGTCTCTCTGGTACTGTGTGGGTTAGGCCTGATCCTTGGCAACAGGAGACATAGCCTTTCTGGTACTGTGTGGGTTAGGCCTAATCCTTGGCAACAGGAGACATAGTCTCTCTGGTGCTGTGTGGGTTAGGCCTAATCCTTGGCAACAGGAGACATAGTCTCTCTGGTGCTGTGTGGGTTAGGCCTAATCCTTGGCAACAGGAGACATAGTCTGTCTGGTGCTGTGTGGGTTAGGCCTAATCCTTGGCAACAGGAGACATAGTCTCTCTGGTGCTGTGTGGGTTAAGCCTAATCCTTGGCAACAGGAGACATAGCAGCACCATCTTGCGTCATCGTTACATCGAGATATGGCGTCACGCAGCTGGTCTTGTTTTGCGCGTTGATAAAAAATAATGGCGATTTAACGTCTTTTTCGAGCCTTTATAGGTTTACTTGCAGTTAGAAGCGTTGAACTATCCCACCGCTGCCATTATGAAAAGAAGATAGGGTACAGTATTCATGATGGATTGGACACAATTCAGAGAGTGAAGATCTAGTTGGTTTATTCTCCAGTCCTCCAAACAAAGCTGTCGCATTATTGTGGGAGCAGTTTCGTTTAACACAGTTTCGTACCATGTACAACAGTGTGGTCTCAAAACTTTGCAGATGTAGTGTAGCCTATATGGACTAGTCCGATTGCGGTGATGCCTCCTTGATGAAGCTGAAACTGAAACTACTGATAATAATGGCACAGCCAATGTTAGATAGGTACCCAAGGTCTGACCAGCGTGTTGGGCTAGTGCGTAGGTCTGACATCTGCTAGGTCATAGCTGTAAGACCTTCAATCTTCAATTTGGAAGATCAGCCATCATTTTGGACTATTACTGACCTGTGTGCACAGAGGCGTAAGATGAAAAGAAAAATAGGTATATTAGAGGCAACAAAAAGATAGCAGAGGATCTAAAATAGCCTCACCACTCCAACCGCACACCCCTGAGTTCAGCTCCGGGGCAGCGTGTTGCGGAAGGCAAAAAAAAAAAAAGGTGGGGGGGGGGGGGGGGGGGAGGGGGCAACTAGCCTAATCTGGTGTCTGGAGAGGCTTATCTGGTAATCATAGCGATCCCCTATGTTAAGACCTGGACCGCCCCAACCCTATCCTTCATTTATCACGAGGCTAGTTGGGGAGGGGTCTAAGCTAGGATTTTGTTGAGCTCCCTCTGGAATGATACCAAAGAGGGAGCCTCTGCTGCTGTTTCAGGCAGGGAGTTCCAGGCGGGAATGGTTGATGGGAAGAAACTGAACTTGTATGGGTCAGAGGAGGTGCCGAGGTGAGCAAATTTGTGTCGGTGATGTGATCTTGTTTTGGTGGATCCTTTCTTGAGGAATTTGTCTGGAGGTATGTCCACAGTGTCATTAACGATCTTGTACATGAAGATTAGCCTCTGTCTGTTTTGCCATGATTCAAGGGGTTCCCATCCTAGTTCTTGCAGCATGGGTGTAACGCTGCTGGTCCAACCATAGTCATTGCATACATAACGTGCTGCTCTTCTTTGCACCATTTCAATCTTTTTCTTTTGGCCTACTTTGTACGGGCTCCAAACTGATGAGCAATACTCCAGGTGTGGGCCTACAAGGGTTAGGTAAGCATTGGTTTTGGTGGTTTTGTTGGACGTCTTAAGATTTCTTTTCAGGAAGCCTACCATGCCGTTGGCCTTGTTGGTGACTCTTGTTACACGCTCTTTCCAGTTGAGGTCACTTCTTATGTCGACGCCAAGATATTTTGAGCTGTCGGCATGATCAAGAGTGTGTCCTTTTAATTTGTAGTTGAAGTTGATGGGGTTTCTTGATGTTGAACAGGTAAGGATATTACACTTTTCGGGGTGAAATTCCATCCCCCAACGTTGTTCCAAATTGGTCAGTGAGTTAAGATCTCGTTAGAGCATCTTGCAGTCTTGGATCGTCTTTATGGTGGAACAGACTATGCAGTCATCAGCGAACAATTTTATGTTGGCCTTGATGTTCTGAGGCAGGTCGTTGATGAAAATAAGAAATAGGATGGGTCCTAGAACTGTCCCCTGTGGGACTCCGCTGATGACAGGTGCTGGTTCAGATTTTTTGCCCTCGACTATGATGGTCTGGTAGCGGCTGGAAAGAAAGGCTTTGATCCAGTCCAACGTTGATCCTCGTACACCATAATGGTTCAGCTTACGGAGGAGGCATTCATGAGGGACCTTGTCAAAGGCCTTGGAAAAATCCAGGATTACCATATCTGTCTGTTGTTTACTGTCCTGGTTTTTGGCGACGTCGTGGAAAAATGTCATCAGTTGGGTTTTGCAACTCCTTCTGGCTCTAAACCCATGCTGGGAGTCAACAAGAGATGGCGCATGATGTTGCTTGCGATGATGTGTTCTTGCATCTTACAGCAGATGCTGGTGATGGAGACCAGTCTGTAGTTGTCAGCAGAATTATGGTTGCCCTTCTTGAATACTGCTGTCACATTTGCCCTTTTCCAGTCGTCCGGTACACATCCATCTGCCAATGATTTAGTGAAAATGGTAGAAAGCAGGGGCGCGGTCTCGTTTGCGTATTCTTTCAACACTTTTGCCGGGATTTCATCTGGTCCCACTGCTTTATATGGGCTGATATTCTTCAGCAACTTTCGTACCACTTCCTCAGTGATCGTGATCTTGGCCATTGCAGGGGAGGGCGTTCCCGATGGTACTGCGATGTTGCTGTCGTTTTCTCTTGTGAAGACCGACTTGTTTTGATGGTTTAAAATGTTAGCCTTTTCTTTCGGACTCTCTTCTTAAATTCTCTTAATCGAAACCTAGCGGATGTGGTGTAGTGTATATAGACCTACGGACTGGTATGGATTAGTCTGCACACAGTGACACCTCATTGATAAAACTTAAACCATACACAGTGAAAGGGGGAGGGAGGGGATAAGGGTTGGGGGTAGTGGTGAGGATGCGGAGGAGGGATGGGAATGGAGTGGGTTAAAAAAAAAAACGCAGTAAAAATATCTTAGTGAGGAGAACGATTGAACCAGTGTGCTGAAAAACATGTCCCCCAAACCAGTGGTTCCAACACTCTGAGGAAAAAATGGATGGATGGGGGAACGCTGAAATCAGTGTGCAAAAAGCACAAGCTCTTCAGACGATGGTCAGAAATGGATGATGGCAAGGACTGTCAGGCATATGCAAAAGCTAATAACAGGGCATCTAAGGCATGCAAAAAAGCAAAGAAGAAACTGGAGGCCACAGTCGTTGCTCAGGCCAAAACCAACCCCAAAGCATTCTGGTCCTATGTCAAATCGAAAACAAAGATGAAAACAGTCGTAGGTGACCTGGAGAAAGAGGATGGAACCAGAACTACAAACGACAAGGAAAAAGCTGTAAGGCCTAAACAGCTTCTTCTGGAGCGTCTTTACAAATGAAAAAGAGGGCGAATTACCAGAGAAACCCCAGTATAGTTATGAAGAAGGACTGTGCGATTTTACTATCACTACAGAAGAAGTTAAGAAACTCCTCTCGAATTTGAAAGCTTCCAAGGCATCAGGACCAGATGGTATCAGCATGCGCATGTTTGTTGAGTTGTCAAGCAGCCTAGCAGTTCCCGTGACCATCATTTTCAAGAAGTCCCTGGAGACGGGTAAGATCCCAGAGGATTGGAGAACAGCAACTGTCACCCCCATCTTCAAGAAAGGAAGTCGTCTCAAAGCAAACAACTACAGACCTGTGAGTCTCACCTGTGTGCTGTGTAAAATGATGGAAAAACTGATCTGTGAGAAAATGATAGTGCACCTACAAGACAACAATTTAATCAGTAGACGGCAGCACGGTTTCACCAAAGGACACTCGTGCATAACCCAGCTTCTGGAAACCCTAGACATCTGGACAGAGACCTTAGATGCTGGAAGTGGCATTGATGCCATATACATGGATTTCATGAAGGCTTTTGACAGCGTCCCATACCGCAGAATGATAGCAAAAGTCAGAGCCCATGGAATAAAGGGTAAAATCCTTCAATGGATCCAACATTTTCTGACCAACAGAGTGCAGTGCGTCAATATCAATGGAACAAAGTCAGGCCAAGCAGATGTGACCAGTCGCATCCCACAGGGCAGTGTGTTGGGGCCTGCTCTTTTTCTGTTGTACATCAACGATTTGCCCCAACACGTCCAGAGTCATGTTGAGCTTTTCGCTGATGATATAAAAATCGTTGCGATGCGCAGGAAACTCTTCAAGAAGATCTCAACCAACTCCAGAAGTGGTCAACCGATTGGCAATTAAAATTCCACCCTCAAAAATGCAGTCCTATTAGGCTTGCTAACCCCAAAACAGAGGCAACATACTGTATGAACAGCAAAAACTCTCAGGGTGAGGATTGCACTGTCAGACTGGAAGAGAGTGAAGTAGAGCGAGACTTGGGAATGTTGGTGGACAAGGACCTTAGTTTCAAAAACCACGTGGCACAAGCAATGTTTAATAGGATCCTTGGGGTCATCAGAAGGTCCTTCGATCACCTTACACCAGAAGTCCCTTGTGAGGCCAATCCTTAAGTATGGTCACACTGTATGGCAACCAAGATTTAAAACCCTGTGTGCTGACCTGGAGGATGTTCAAAGGTGAGCAACAAAACTCATTCGCCCCCTGAAAGAAAAATCATATCCAGAGCGCCTAGCAGCACTAAAACTGCCGCAGAAACAGAGGCGACATGATTCACTTTCAAGTTTGTACAGGGCTTGTATGACACAGACAGACCACAACTCCAGCTCCACCAAGGTAGAGACACTAGAAGGAACTCTCTAAAACTAGAGAAAAGACATTGCAGACTGAACATGCGATCCAGCTTCTTCGCGCAGAGTGGTGTCCATACGGAACAGTCTTCCAGATAATATAATGTGGTGACCGCCTCGAGCATTAGTGCTTTCGAAAGAAGACTGGATGCCCATTGGGAAAGTCTGCCAAGTAAATTCGACCCCAGCTGTTATCACTAGACTGCTTTTACTTTTACTGCATAGACGGCCACAATCATCCAATTGATTTTTACGCCGTTTTGTGGGGGTTGCGATGAAAGAAAAACAAATGATAGAAAGCGATAGACCTGAAAGTGAGGATAAAAAACCTAGTCCTGCTCTAAGTGGGTTCTCCGGCAGGCTACTGTTACTTCACTTTTCGCCCTTCCGAGCTAGCCGGTCCCTTGCTGATCTAAGACAGCAGGGCCCCAAAAATAAATTAAAACAACAAAAGCTATTGGGGTAGGAGGGGGGGGGGGGGAGAGGGACCTATTATCTAACTAACTACTGACTGTGGGGCACCCTAGACTTAAAGGTGTCCAAGGTGTCCGCTGCCACAGCTATTTCAGGCAGGTTGTTCCAGTCACGTATCGTTCTGGGGAAGAAGGAAGCTTGTCGATATTGGGTTTTACACTGGATCTGGTTGAGCTGGCGGGAGTGCTTCCTTCTTTGTCTGGGAGGGGCTGGCACGATGCAGCTTTTGTCGACGATCGCCTCTCCGTCCATTATTTTCCGTAGCATGGCAAGCCTAGCTACCTTGCGTCTGTGCTGCAGAGTCGGCCATTGCAGTTTGTCGATCATCGCGGCGACACTAGATGTGTTGTGGTACCGGTTGACCACAAACCGTGCTGCTCGTCTCTGGACAGCTTCAATCTTATTGATGTTGACTTGGGTATGCGGGGCCCATACGTTGCACACATACTCCAAGATCGGTCTGACAAGTCTTATAGGCTGTTTCTTTGAGGCGCACTGCTGGGATCTTCAGGTTTCTTCTAAGGAAGCCGAGGGTCTTGTTGGCTTTAGCACAGATGGCGTTGATGTGCCGGTCCCAGCTTAGGTCACTTGTGATGGTAACTTCTAGATACTTGGCGGTAGAGACAGTTTCTAGAATATGATTGTGGAGGGTGTAGTCGGATTTTGCAGGAGAGGATGATTTTGTAACTGGGAGAGTAGTACATTTTCCAGGATGGAATGCCATGACCCAGCTGTGCTCCCATGCTTCTAACTTCTTTAACTGCTTTTGCCATGCCACGCACGCAAGCCTAGTTTTGAACAGGAGTGGTGAACAGGCCTTGTAAAAAGGCCTCAAACACCCAACATATCAAGTATGAAGTAGGCCTATCAAGTAAAACCTTTACATGGCCTCGACTCCTGTTCAGAGGTCAACCAATCAGCATAGGCCTAGCTGTGTATAAGCAAAGTAGGGCCTATGGCATGTCGGGAAGGAATGAATGAGCGTCAGGAAAATTCCGATCAACAGCAGATGTGAAAGCTGAAAATCCCGCTTCTGGGTTACTTTTATGTTCATTAAGTAATATACTGCATAGGTGGACGTAGGTGAGTTTCCAGTTTTGGTTATATAATAATTTGTGTAACTATTCTTTGCAGTATTTTCGATTACTTTGTCCATTGCTCTCGACATTTCTAATTTGCCATGCAGCGTTGTTGTCAGCCATTTTGACTTGGCAAGTTGAAGTTCGTTGGTTTGAATGTTAGTTTAGAGAAAATCAGCTTGCATTGTTCCCCCCCCCCCCTCCCCCCATTAAACAAAAGTATGCAAAATTGTACAAGCAAGTCAACAGTTAGAGGTGTACCAGTGGTTCCTTCGACTTTACGATATGTTTTTAGAGGATCGTGTTTGACCAGCGCAGAAATCGAGGGAAACATGTCATAATCCTGTGCATCGACACCAGCCAAAGTCCTGATTTAGAAACCCGCAAAGTCCTAGTTTAGAATCGTCCTGTCTCTCCCCCTCTCGCTCTCTGTTTATATAATTGATTTGCGCCCTGACGGAGAGAACACCTCCTGTTCGTGAAAACCTGAATCGAGTAGAACGACACAAAGAGAAGGGGGGGGGGGGGGGCTCAAGACACTCGCACAAAGCACCGTTAACCAAGGGGGTTATATATATATATATAAAATATAAACCCAAATAAATCTTGTGGACCTGATATGATCCCAACAAGAGTTCTTAAGGAGTCATAATGAGCTAGCATTATGAGAAAAAGATAGCTGGCCAAATAAAGAGTAACCCAGAAAACTTTTGGAAATACGTGCAAGAAAAATTGAACATAAGCACTAGTATTAATGCTTTAAAAAGGGATTCAGGTGAAATGGCAGTCACTGACTCCGAGAAAGCAGAAACGCTCAATGATTTCTTTTCAAGTGTATTCACCCAAGAGAAAGTAGACAACCTACCTAATATGACTAAGTGTCAAAATTTAGAAGGTATAACTCTTTCAGAAATAAGAGTCACCCCAGCAGTGGTGGAGGCCAAACTGAAAAAACTTGACCCCTCTAAGGCTCAGGGACCTGATAGAATTCCGGCCAAAGTCCTAAAAGAATTAAGTAAGGAACTCTCAATTCCCTTCAGCATACTGTTTTATAAATCCTTAGAGACGGGAAGTATCCCGGATGAATGGAAAACTGCTGATGTTGTTGCCATATTTAAAAAGGGCTCGAAACAGGACCCGGGTAACTATAGGCCAGTCAGCCTAACTTGTGTTACTGTAAAGTACTGGAGTCAATTGTGAGAGATGTTATCGTGACGTATTTTAATGATTTCAAACTTTTTGCAGACTGTCAACATGGCTTTTGAAATAAAAGATCTTGCATGACCCAGTTGATCCAAGTCATGGATGATTTAACTACACTTGCTGATGACAAAAAATCAATAGATATTGTGTATTTAGATTTCCGTAAAGCTTTTGACTCGGTACCGCATAAAAGACTATTGATCAAGTTGAAACATTATGGAATTGACGGCCCCCTCCTAGCCTGGATCGAGGACTTTCTGACTGACCGAAGATAGAGGGTGAGGGTAGGGTCGGCGTACTCTTCGGACAAACCAGTTTTAAGTGCCATCCCACAGGGAAGCATCCTGGGCCCAGTCCTTTTTACTATATTTATCAATGACTTACCGGACATGATATTGAGTACGTGTAAAATTTTTGCCGACAATACGAAGATTTACGGTGACTGTCAATTATCCGGATATACAAAAGGACCTTGACAATGTGCAGGAATGGTCACATAAGTGGAACTTATATTTCAATGTCCAAAAGTGCAAGGTTATGCACATAGGTAAAAAAAAAAATCCAAAAACTGACTACACAATGAAATTAGGAGATTCAAATGAAACGATCCAAAAATGCTCAGAGGACAAAGACCTTGGCGTTACCTTTGACTGCGATCTTAGTTTTGACCCACACATACAAAAAGTAATCAGTAAAGCCAACCAAATGATTGGGTTGATTAGATGATCTTTCTCCTTTATTGATAAAGACATATTTCTGAAATTGTACAAAGCACTTATCAGACCACATGTAGAGTACAGAAATGTTATCTGGTACCCACTACTTAAAGAGACAATCGGTGTCGGTAGAAAAGGTCCAGAGAAGAGCAACTAAATTATTACCAGAATGCAGACATGTCTTATGCAGATAGGCTAAGATATCTTGAGTTACCATCTCTAAAAGCCAGAAGGGTAAGAGGGGACCTGATCCAAGTATATGAAATATTTCACCAAGTGGACGATATTGACTTTAACTCTTTATTCCAAGTAAGTATGATATCACAAGAGGCAATGAAGGCAAATTGTTTGTTCGTTTTTCTAATACTAATCTAAGGAGAAATTCGTTTGCTAACAGAGTAGTTAGCTATGGAATTCTCTTCCGACCAACATTAAACTCACTGACACACTTAACAATTTTAAAAGCCTCCTTGATGCAGATGTAAGTTTCAAAGACTTAGAATTTGATTTTGATGACTGAGACTTTTCTCATACCAATATATATACTGTAACACGCTGTGATTTACACCCCTTGTGCAATACTGACGTAATAAATTGACGGAGCTCATGAAAGCCGCGAGGCTTTACAAGCTCCTACCTACCTAACTACCTACCATTACCTTTCAGTATTTTGTTCAACAAGTCAATTGAATCAGGTGTGGTACCAATGGATTGGAAGTCTGCAAATGTAACAGCTTTATTTAAAAAAGGTACTAGGACAGATCCTGGAAATTATAGGCCTGTTTTACATCAATTGTATGTAAGGTTATGGAATCAGTTATATGGGATGTGATCGTAGATCATATGACCTTGAATAATTTATATATAGAATGCCGGCATGGTTTCCGTAAACATCGATCTTGTGTAACACAACTTCTACTTGTCATGGAGGATTTAACAAAACTTTTCGATAATGGCAACAATGTAGATATACTTTATTTAGACTTTAAAAAGGCTTTTGATTCTGTTCCCCATGAGAGGCTTCTAGTGAAATTATCATCATATGGAATTAAGGTAGAGTGCATACATGGATAAGGGATTTTTTTAACTAAAAGACAGCAAAGAGTCAGAGTAGGAAGTTCATATTCAGATTTTACAGAAGTTTTAAGTGGTATACCACAAGGGAGTATTTTGGGTCCTGTATTATTTACAATATTTATAAATGATTTGCCAAAGTAGGTGGAAAGTATTTGCAAAATATTTGCAGGCGATACAAAAATTTATAATACAAGTTGTAATCATAATACATTACAAAATGATATTGATAATTTATCGTAATGTTTTAGAGTAAATTAAGATAGAGTTACAGTAAAACTGAAGCCGGAAACGATGCACATTTTTTTAAATAGAAAACTTCAAAGGAGGTTTATTTTTTATTATAATTATGATAGAAAAAACGATTCTGCCACCATGAAGAAGACATGGTGTGTGATTTAAAAAAAATGTTTTTAGAGTAAATTGAAGTAGAATACTGTACAACTGAAGCCAGTTAGAGTAAATTGAAATAGAATACTGTACAACTGAAGCCAGAAACAATGTGAATTTTAGGTGGAAAACTTCAAAGGAGTTTTATAGAATGCCACTGAACTATAGTTTACTTTAATGAATTTGAAAGATCAGTATGCAAAGAAAAAAAAGAAGAAAAATGTCAGCCAGAATTGATCTGATGCTTAAGTTTTTATCCCCCAATTTTATTCAAAGTTGGTATGCTTGAAGTTCATGTGCCCGATAAGGGCAAACAGGTTACGGGTTGGTATGCTTGAAGTTCATGTGCCCGATAGGGCAAACAGGAGTAATTGGCTCATAAACCTTTTGTGTTTTGTTTTGTGTTTATCTGCCTGTAAATGCAGAACAAAAATTATCATCATGTGTGTGGTATCTACTCAGGGCTTAAGATCATATGATTAGCCAAGCAAGAAAAAACATTACATCATCAGAAGCTCAAGAAACAATATTCTAGACAGTAGAAGGGCACCAGTATGGTCTGGAGAGCATAGAAGTGGGGTTTACTTGTTGGAGTGGATGACTGGGACTGGGAGTACATAGCACTTTCAGCAGACATTTCACAATAGGAAAGCCATTGAGAGATCTGTGTTCCTTATAATGCACAGCTGGGGGTAATATGCACAGAGTTTGCAGTTTGATGCACAACGTTTCACATAGATGGTCCCCAGAATGCACTGTTTTTTTTCGATGGCAAGAATGATAATTTTACTGCAGCTTTTTTCAAAGTGGAAAAATATGAACTCTTAGAGATGCTGATACTCAGTTTTGTTGATTGATGCAGTCAAACGCTTCAGCTTCAGAGTTGTGTACCTTGAATATCCAATCCTTTACATTGGTTCTGGGAAAGAAGTAATGGTTTTGATTCAGTGGCCCTTCCCACATCGACGTATTCCTCTTTCAACATTCCCAATGAAGAGACAGACAAATGTGGTAGTATGGGCACTGCTGCGATGTTCATTGATCTCATTTTCAGTTTTTGATGAAGGGATTGACCAACTGAAACAAAGTACTGCTGTGCTCATACTACCACCAAGGCCATTGATACACAAAACATTCATGTTTACACTTAAATCCCGTTCCGTCATTTGAAAGTGTTGGTGATCATTTGATGGTGGATATGGATGGCATAAACTTTAACACTTACACACTGGTGTGGCTGATTCTTCAAGGTTTTAAAAGTGGCTGCCTTAAAGTTTAACAAGTAACATTAGAATGCCAGTGATGGTGGACGCATTACATTTAAAAAGAAGTGATTCGAAGTGTAACACAAGGCTAGTGCGAGTGCATTTGATATATTGAAAAGAAAATTGCTTCAAATTTTTATCGAATGATATGGACCCTCAGATTTCACCAAAGGACCCTCAGATTTTTCAGCGGAGGGTCAAAGGACCCTCAATTAAAAATATAATGCTTTAACAGTGGAGATCATCGGGAAGAGTGGCATGAGACTGGATATAGTTCTTCAGTCATGTTCATCAAAACAAATGATTGTGATCGAAAACGGGATGAAGCAAGTTCATACATCGACCTGCAAGAGTAAGAAACTTGTATGTTAGTCGAGTCTGCAGCTTTAGGGAATCTGGCTTTCAAGCCAGATTGTGCACCATTCAGACCCAAAGGCAATGGCAGAAGCCGCTGAAAAAGAATTCCAGAAGGATCTAGTCTAGATCAGTAGATGAAACAAAGGGAAATCAGCAAGGCGTAAATTTCCCTTCATAGAACAGGTGTACGAAGTGAAGTAGGTAGGGTGTCCATCTAAAAAAGGCAGCACTAGTAGATGCCCACCCATCCAGAAGGTGCATATATATTTAAAACTTGGCGCAGTCTTTGGGGGAAAAACAAAAGGGACAGCAGAAGGGCATTGATCGGAGAGTCATGACCTGGATGCAGTTGATCCCCTCACAGGGTAAGGATTCCCTGGCTAAAAGTGGAATACTTGTCTAAAGGATTTTTTTCCATTGAAGACTTCCTTAGCTTCTGTCAACCTCTTCCTAAAACTGCAATGTATTTTGTTAAAAAATTTGGAATTGAACAAACTGTACTCGAAACAAAGCAAAGAATCTGCTACTACAGAGAGTTGAGTGAAACTGACCAAATGCCACAAAGGTGTCATGTGCTTATGCTAGCAAGTTAGATGAAACACCAAAGTATTCTGTAGAGGAATGGGATCAAATTTTACAAGAAGTAGAATTATTTGAAAATGAAGAGCTACAAGAAGAATCTGATGTTGAAGTGGGCAGTTTAGAACAATAGAAAAAGAGAATGTGGAAAGTGATCCTGAGGATAACGTGCCACTCGCTGCCCTGCCAACAACATGGCGACTAGCTACATGGCCGGCAACCGCAACCACATTCCAATAGCGGACAGGCCCTGCTTATGCATTGCCAAACCCCGCCATCCCTTTGGATTACTTTTTTGTTTTTGCCTCTTACGTGTTTTCAAACAGCTGTAAATGAAACTAACAGGTATATTTGACAAAAGCAAGGTGCCAAGGGCACACCTGACCCCCTGGTTGTCAAACATGACATCTGAAGAAATTAGGGTATATCATCTATCTGTATGGATCATGATGGAGATAAATGGTAAATTTAAGGTTTAACTTATTTAAAAGAATCCGGAAACTAGGGTAAGTTTGGTGAATCCGAACATAAGAGGGTTAAGGGGCAAGCCAATGTTTTAAACATACATAAGAAAATCTTTTCCATGTTTTTTTTTCCTTCAGGTCTTATGATGGATGCCGACTCGTCAACCAAGTTCATTGGGTCCCTGACCAAGTTTCTGCAGTCACTATGCAATGGATATGTGGAGTTCCAGAGAGGGGTAGAACTTGTGGGACACATTTACCTTAGCATTGACACAGGAGAGAAAGTGGACTATATCTTGCACGAAAAGGTCAGCAAGAACGATGAAAACTCGGTCACATTTGTCAGCAACAGTTTTCATGCTCAGCCTCTGGACAAAACGGAACCGCCGAAAGACAGCTCTGTAAGACCTGGTGTAGACAGCAGAGACTCCGAATCTGATGATGATATTATGATAGTAGATCAGTCAAAAGGCACGCCAGGAAGTACAAACTTTGGAACTATACCATCCAGAAAGCATACAAACTCAGGTTTTGACAAGCGAACAGACGGGTCATTGCATCAGAATCGGAGCAGCACAAACCAACTGTCATCTCCACAGAGGAACAGGCAGCATCCTGGAAAACCCCCAGCCACTGCTACTTCTCAAAGCTCATCGCAGGAAAACATTAACATTGGAGAGGTGAAGCTGGAGCAGCTGTCATCTGATGAACTTTTATCACTAGCATCACATGTGGATGGTGGAGATTCGGCTTCAAATTTCTCTGATATGCAAGGTCAAGCAGGAGGTGCGGGAAGGATCGGTCGCAGGGCAGTCAGTGATACAGCAGGACAGCCAGTGTGGATTAAGCAGGAACCAGGTGAAAACTTGCATGGAGGTCCTGATACAGGTTGGCTGCTTTATGTTTGTATTGCATGTCTTTGGAGTTCATAATATGAATTGTGAATACATGTAAGTTCTAACTATAGATCATCTCATCTGTTTAGAAAAAGAGTATTGTGATGATGTGGAGAGATGACTCATATAACTAGAAGATATTGATGTTGAACAGTTGGAAAAATAAAGTGTAAAGCGATACTGGAAATTGTTTTTGGTTTGTTCTGTTCAAACGGCCAATATAGGTCACTCACTTGAATGTCTCCATCAGGACCGAGTCAGTCCCATTGAACATTACTGGACTAAAAGAGGAGCTCCGGTTCAAATTTTAGCTCCGTTAAGCACTTGTTAAGCTCGACTAGCACCCCTTCTCTGTGTACCAAGAGTTCAGTCTTTTTCCACTAATTTTCTTTTTAGTCTGGTGAAAATGTCACCATTGTTACAGCTGTCCTGTTATTTGGTTATATTTTATCTGCCTCGAAATTAGCAGTTTTGTGCTGAATTGTTTGAAAAAGGGAGGGCATGCTAGGGCTGTTAATTTCAAACGATTTTTAGTCGTTTGAAATTGTTACTAGTTTAAAAAAAAAAAAAATCAAGTTGCAAATATCAGGTTTGCGTGTTGTTGCATGATTAATCTTAGGCTTAATTTTAACTTGATTTTAATTTTGTATTCTTGGTTTTATCACTTTAGCAAAAGTTAAAATTAAGGACCGAAAGTAAGTCTGTGATCTCTCTGGATCTGGTCGTTACGTCGCTGTGGCCACATCTTAGGGCATTATCGCGACGGGTTGGGGGCGTGCACAGTCTAGATAGACGTTGTGAAAGAGGTTGAATAGTTTTCAAATTTTGGGGGTTGATTATTTTAGTTGTGCAATTTTAAATACCACTCTTTTTGCTTTTCAGTTTGGCACTCCAGTTAGTGGCACTGTAAGTATTAAAGCATGATCAAAATTAATTTAACTTCAATAAGAAATGGGGTTTGAGGGGATAAAGGGATGCAGTTGTAATTCATAGGCCTAGTAAGCATTTTACTGATTTACAAAAGATGTTGTGTTTTAAGTTGAACATTGTTAGTTTGAATATAAAGATGACAGCATTTTTACATTCTTCAGTTGAATTTGTTTTTACTTTCTACTAGGCTGGTCCCAGGGTGGTGATGTGCACAGTGACTCCAGTAATTCCAGCTCCAATCTGTATCCTATGATGATGCATCAGAATCCTGCCGGCTTTCCTTCCAATCCAGTGTTCCACGGGTTTTCTTCCTCATCATCACAAGGTTTTGCACAGTCTCGTCCTGGGACCTCTGGTGCTGCAAATCCATTTGGGAACCCAATGCCAGGAACATCACAAAGCATGGATCCTGCAGGTGGGTGTTCGCCTTTTTTAAAAATTATGAATATAGAACCAGGAAAATGAGCCTCAGGGATTTTTACATTTGAAAAAAAGATCTTATTGGGAGCTAACATTGGATGTTATAATTAAAATGTGGTTTATGAAAAGAAAAGAAATGATGATGTGCACGGCATGAAGCTTTTTGCCGCACCCTCATAGTAAAGAACTTTTTGTGCGCGAAGTAGACGCTTGAATAGAGAAGGACTGTAACGTGTTACTGGTTTCACTTTGCTACAAAGTTGCAGACTTGCTGATGACATTTTAATGATTCACATTCAGTATGCATTCCAATGCAGCTAAGTTGTGTTCTGTTGCTAGCATTATCCAAAACTACTGAGCTAGAAATCTGATCGGTTTTTACTTATTGGACATTTTTAACTCGTTTGAATCACAGTAAAAAAAAAGTTGTAACTTTAGGTTGCTTGGGATTTGCCAGCTTGAAAGGGAAAAACATTCATTAAAAAAATTGACAGTTGAATGCATAGATACAGAGTTGACAGATGTAAAAAGAAATATGAAGATTAAATTTGATATGGCCTTATGGTGGTAAAACTGGTAGTTTTCTTGATAAACGATTTGAAAATGGCATCAGTGGTGAGTACATCCAACACTACTTTAACAGTGGTGTAGAGGTGTTGGGTATTCTGTGTCTGACAACTTAAGTGAATTAACCTGATTTTGAATAACAAGTAGAGTTACTCTTGCTCCCATGATGAAATGAATACAGCCCATAACTCCAAGGAATGCTGCTTATGAATCCGAATCGCCTAGCAGATATCACAGCACACAGAGCAAAAGGTGATTTGGTGTCATAAGCAGTATTCTTTTGGAGTTGTGGGCGTGTATTTATTTTATCATGGGAGCAAGAGTTACCTTACTTGTTTGATATTTACTGTTTACTGTTCCCTGAAACATGTAACAAACTTCTTTACCTGACATTTGAAGAAAAATTCAACTAACTTCTACAAGGCTGATGTAACCAATGGTGTAAAATAATAACATAATTGTGAAGCACTTTCATTCTTCGTTGTCCATGTGTCTACGTAAATTTGAGCTCAGAACACTTTGCTGAGTTGACCTTAGCAGAGATCTTTGGTCTCCCAAGTTCTCTTCTAGTTTTTGTTCTTTTCAGAGTGATATTTGGATAAAGGCAGCTGTGGAACTCTTTATTCTATCAGTATAGGGACACACAAACAACAATACAGTTGATCATGGTGTTTAGATCATGTTCTCTTTGTATGATAGTTTTCAAGCAGAATCCTAGTTCAGGTCAATTGTTACAGAAAGTTAGTTCTATGTAAATTTTTGTAAATGAATATTAAAGTACAATAGATATTTTATTTCATCTACTAATCTAGTGTTAATCAATTTCAGTTGGCCACATTGGTTCAACATCTGACAAATGCGTGAAGCAGGAATGTTGTGTCAGTTCCAAGTTGAGACTTTGTGTCATGCAGTGTGTCCTATCACATGCAAATGGGGTTATTTATCACTGAAATCAGAAATGGCATTCAGGAAAAAGCAGGAAAAGGTGTCTGTAAAAGCATACTAAAAAGGAAAAAATAGGGGAAAAAAGACTGTCTAATGATAAGGGGACTTCACTGCATAAATAGTTTAATCAGGACGAGATGCTTGATGTGAAAGGATAAATGTATTTCAAAGATCGTAGTACAAACTAAATTTGTCAATGTGTCTGCTTTACTTTGGCTTTGAGAGGTGTAATAGAAGGGCGATTTCTTAGTCTCTCTTCTTTGCTTTTCTCTGTTGAGGAGGATATGTTGTTTCAGCCAGTTGGTCTTGTTAGCTAGTCAGAAGTGGAATGTGATAAAGCACACATAAAAACAATTAAAACAGTGGTCCTTTGCCTGGAAAAAACAAGAAGATACTGCCAGAATTTCCATTGCAAATAGTTACCTTTTCTCAGTTCATGGGTTAAAAGCAGGTAGATGTTGAGAGTCAAACATTTGATTTGAAATGCTTGCTAGGATGGCGACTGGGATATCAACTATCTGTGTTACATTCCGCATGTGCATGGTTTCACACCCATATTTTGGCATTTTCTTGCTCTAATTGAATTATTCAGCTGACTGAATTGTTTTGGGCATGTCACCCTATGGCATCTCTCCCGTAAAAATGGCTGGGTCACTGCCTGAACTCGAACACAGATGGCCTTCCTCGTAGATTTCCAAACATGAATCGGTTGTTAAGACATGAAGAAAGTGGAGCAAATATACAAGAGTCAAAACCAAAAACGTTTCTTCACACCAGGATGTGAAAATCATGTGGAAATTGTATTTTAGGATATAAATATGACAGTTGTAACTTTGATGGGAGGAATTAATCAGGCAAGTTAGGGACAAAGTAAAAACTTGAAAATAATAATAGTAATAAGGGTGGTCCATAATCATAATACTTTTAGGTATCAGTGCAACAAATTTCACTCCAAAGACCTTGTCTGTGCTTTAATGTGCCAGTGAATAGTTCAGTCAAAATCAATAAATAACATGAAAAAAAAAGGACACGTTACACCAACAATGTTAGCCCTCTTGAAATCAAAGTTAAATCTTTGTTGTTGTAATAGAGGCTGTGGATTAGATGGTAGATCTGCTCTGTGGATTAGATGGTAGATCTGCTCATTTTTTTATATTTTTAGCCAAATTAGACACGTAATTTTGCAGTTGTTCTGATGAAAATTAGTCATAAAGATTGAAAGAGAAAGTTGCTTCTAAGGCTGTTGTAAGTGTTCTGTCATGAAGTTTTCAATAAAATGGGTACAGCAAAACAGGTACAGCAATGGATGATTTGTAGAATAATATACACTCTGCGAATGAGCCTTTAGAAACATAGAAAATTAAGCAGACTTCAGGTGCTTGTTGGAATTTCAGTGAATTGCCTCGCATTCACAGTGCCTTGTATCCAGGATTCTGGCTGTTCTGACATTTTCTGAGCATGTTGATAGTAATCTGCTACACAAACATTCGTGGGGCTTTTCGTGGCTTGTGTTTCATTTACAATTTAAAGAAAAAAGTATAAGTTTTAAATGATAATGGATTGCTGAAGAGACGAATTGTCTGCCTTTTTGTTGTTTTCATTTGATGTTGTTTTGTAATTTTGCAACTTAAGATTTAAAAGATAGGTTGCAATCCTTTTGAAAATCCCTGAGGTTTGTTTCAACCTGGCAGGCAGTAGAAATAGCTTCTATATTTGCACGCAACTCCCTTGTCATTGGCTTGGAAATAATACAGAATCAGGAGTTGAGGTAAAAATGCCAATTTCTTGTGGTGGTGTTTCCATTTTGTGCTCTCTTCCAGTAGCTCTGCTGACCAACGAATGAGAGGATATCGACTGGAAAGGAGAGAGAATGGGGTAAAGTTTACAGACTTGCAGAATCAATAATCTGATTGTAACAGACCAAATTTAGGAATGCCAATTGTCTGTGTTTCAGCAGCTTTCTTCTATTCTTTCACTGCAAATTTATGAACAACACATTTTGTTGTGTGGGGACTAGATTTCTAAGGCATGTTTGGGAACAGTTGTTTTTCCGTGAATCAGACGAAATGGTAGGAGTACATGGTTGGAAACTGCTGACAGCAGAAAATGAGATGTAGAATGGGTGTTTGTGGGGCTGCCACTGTCAGTTTGGGGGCCCTCACGCATTTATTTTGAAAACACGGAGCTGTGATGTGACTCCTACCTGTAATTGTCTTTTTTTTTCTCGTTTTCTTCAAACATTTGGCATGCCCTATGTTAAAAAAAAGTGGGATTTTTTGGGTCTTTTTTTAAAAAGTTTTAATCAAATTGATGAGAGTGCTTTGGAAAAGAAAAATTGGAAGAAATATGGAATGCAGTTTAGTTATTGAATTTGTGTCCAGACACTTTAAATTGAATAGTGTTTTCAACAAAACCACAGTTTTTGTTTGAAAATTAAAATAAAGTAAGCGTTTCAGCTTTTACAGGCAAGTTGTGATTTTGTTGCTTCTGGATCAGGTGATGGAGCAGCTTGAACCAGTTTAACCTATAGATGAGGCACAACTTACACATTTGTGAACCTCATGCAGATAACACTTTATTTTTGTTAACTCTCAGAACTATATATATTTTGGAATCCAAGCTGCAAGTTTCAGAAATATACAATAGGCAATGAAAATGACCAGATGCTGTATTTATCTGCTAGTCTGTATAAAATGCTCATAAAACACACGTGTTTCCACGTCTATAGTTGCCATATATGCCAGTGCATGCCCAGTTAGTAGATATAGGGGTTAACTACCATTTATGTTTTTACAAGGTGTTGCACCAACCAGGTTTAGTTTTTAGACCTTCAGACAAACTAAACTTTGGAAACATCTTAAAAAAATGGAAAAGAAAGAGAAAAGCGATGCAGATCACTCCAAATTTTGTATCAAAATCTATTAGCGGATGTAGTTTGCTGTGCTCATGAGTGTTTCTATCTTTTTGATAACTGACCGTTGTGGTTTTTGAGGTGAATAACAGAATTTCAGAATCCATCCATAACCTCAATTGTGACTCCCCACTTCATAGTTGTCTTGCACAGCACTACTGAGTTTCAATCAGTCTGAATGTACCTAGATACAGTCCACACATCTTTCTGAGCATTACTGTTTGATTAGTGCCTGAGCAGTGAAATTGTCCATTATCATGGTTAACCTTTACCGTGCTTCCTGGATCGTCCATGATCCAGTGACTCAATAAAAACATCATATCTTATGAACAGATAGAGCTATGCTCACGCAATCTTAAGAGTTTGTTAACGATCTTAATACTGTAAATAGCCGTTGGTCACAGACAATTCATGTATGTGCACAATCAATTATCAGCATGATTTGTTGTGGTTCCCCCGGGATCTATACATTTTAATGGGTCGCACATGACCCACACCATCGGGTGAGAATAAGTTGCTGAACCGCTCTTTATCAATCAGGTGTGGGTCTTACAAGACCCACACAATCTGAATAGAGATGAGCAATAGGAAAAGCCTCAACAAAATGTGTGGGTCTTGGGCAACCCGCAAAAATGGGTCTGTGTAGTCAAAAACGTCATCCGGTAAAGGTTAATGGGTAGTGGCTTATTACTGTCACTCGAGCTGAAAAAATTATTGTTTTAAGTGTTGGGATTGAAACTGGAGCACTTTTCAATTGGTGGCTGCTTTTTGCAACAGCAGTTCTCAAACAGCAAATCTGAAGTGTCAAAGTCTCTGATGTAAGCTGTATAGGAAGTACTTCAAGTTTAATACTCGGTGGATGGAAAACTGGAATAGGTAGGGTGACAGTTTTCTGTGCATTTCTGCTTCAAGTACTCATTTAAATGACCAAATATGTTCCAACGTTTCAGACTGAGTATAGAAAGAGATTGCAAAATGTTTGCCAGTACATAAATCCATCAGTATCACAACACATAAGTCCTTTTTGATAGCTGATGCAAGAGCTCGAAAATCGACCAAAAGAGTCAACATTTCGTTTAAAATGCACTGATCACTTTAGTGACAGCGGTTTGACTGAAAAATGGATGATACAACACTTGATGCTCAGACATTTTGTGAGTTAGCTCCATTTTGATAGGGAGTGTCAATTTTTTTTTTCCCGGAGGGAAGAGAGTGGTGGAGGCAGGGGGCAAGCCTGTGGGAATACTGTTGGATTTCTGTAGTTTTGCTTTTCCTCAGTGGGAACTTTGAATTTCTAACAAACTGGGAAATTGAGACTTGGGTGGATGTGGATGGCGAACAAGTCTAGTGACATTGTTTTGAAGCAGCAGAATAATTCCATAGAAAATGGGTTGGATGTGGATAATTAACCCTTTCACTGCCAGATGTTCTGTTTTGCATAAATCCCCATCGCCAGCCATTTTTCAGAAAATCTCTTATTTCATACCAGCATGTGTGAAATGCGGTTATCTCTGGAATTAATTTTTTTTGGAAATGGAGGAAATAAACTATACTGTTGTTAAATTAATAGAATGTTAGTAGTAGTTAGAAAACAACAATTTCAAATTTTTGGTAATTTCAAGTGCAGAAAAATGCAAAATAAAAAAAATTGAATGCTATCTTTAGTCTCAACATAAAAAAGAAGAAAGCATGCCATCAATCTCTGAACAAAGAAGGAAAATTACTCCACTCACAAAATAAAGACCAGAAAGTATGCAATACCCTTAAAAAAAAAAAAAAAAAAAAAAAAAAAACAGCTATAAATCAACCAACCCCAACAGCAGAAGAAGAGCTGGAAGTAGTCCACAGGTTGAAAATCAGCATTGTTCACCAGCACTCCTGAAACAAGATTCAGAGGAATAATTGGTGATGTGACTAATGAGGTGATGCTGAAAAGAAACCACACACACATGCACACACACACACACACACACACACACACACACACACACACACACACACACACACACACACACCAAACTTACACCCCACTGGCACACACATGAAAGAAAGAAAAAGAGAAGGGAACACACACACACACACACACACACACACACACACACACACACACACACACACACACACACACACACTTACTTTCTTATGCCCCACTTGTACACACATGAAAGAAAGAAAGGGAACACACACACACACACACACACACACACACACACACACACACACTTTCTTATGCCCCACTTGTACACACATGAAAGAAAGAAAGGGAACGCACACACACGCACACACACACACACACAAAGGCGTGCGCGCGCACACACAGACACACACACACACACACACACACACACACACACACACACACACACACACACACACACAGACACATATCCCTTTCATTATCACTGTTGAAAGCAATATTTTCTTTTTATGAAAACAAAGTCATTCACTTACCTGTTGGTCTCTAGACCATGGGGAGTAATGCTGTTGGGGTGGATGAGTTCAGCTGGTTACTCAAACTCATCTCTGCAGCAGACCTCTGACACGTGTCGGTCAGCCATGCCCCCTTTGACCTCGATTCAAGGCAAGCCAACTGGGCTTGCAGTTCATTATCTCCTAGCTGTTTTGCCCCATATAAGGTCTCTCTCACTCACAGGGCTTTCAATTCAGTCACTGCAAGTTGGCCCAGAGCCAGCAACAGTAAGCTTGTTCAAGGGCCGGTCTGTGTGTGTGTGTGTGTGTGTGTGTGTGTGTGTGAGACAGATCAGCTGACCGTCTATTCAATATTTCCAGCACTTAATCTGTGGTAAATGTACGGCGAAGCCGAGTATGAGAAGTGCTTGGTTATAATGTCATAGTGAGTAGAAAAACAATCGGTATAAATCGATAAAAAAAACACTTAACTGACCAGGGCTCTGACGAAGCAAATGGCTGTGAGTGTAGGTCAGGGAATCACCCAACTGTGACGTTTCTTTCTGGCTTTTTGTCTCATCAGATTGGAGAGTGAGAGTATCGGGAGTAAGGTAACCCTAGTTGGTGGCATTTCGGCGATGTCGGCGGTGAGCCACATAGTCACAGAAATGTGACGTTGGCGGCGAAAGGGTTTACAACTTCAGAAACATTGTTTCAGAGCAGCAGAATTACTCCATAGAAAATGGGGTGGATGTGGATGGCTAGAGCAAGTTTTAGTTTAAAAATATTTTTTCAAAATGGCATGATAAATCCATAGGAATCAGAGAAAAGATAATACATTAGTTAGCAACATAGTCATGAATTGTTCAGGAAATTTGATACAGGTCATGAATTTTGAGACTAAAAGAAATTAAGATTTTTTTGTGTGGATTACATGGGTAATGTGGTTCTTTTTATATGGTGCTTGAAGGTTAGGGGTGGGGGGATGATTTCAGTGAGGATATGGCTGCTGAAAAAAATGCTGAAAACCAACTAGTTTCTAAGGGCAGTTTTCATTTTGCCTCTTTCCCAAAGATGCATTTTGTAGATTATTTATGAAGGTGAGTAATGGAATTCTCTCGCATCTCTCTCTCTCTGTGAGTTTGCACATTTCAATTTTCAGTGTGTAAATATGATTCCATAACAAAAAATCACCACTTGGTCTTGTCCTTGGTAGTGTACTAATCAGGTTATGCCCAATCTAGAGTTGTTAAATATTTTTGTTAATAGATTGTCCTCTTGCTCCCTGCAGAAATGATTCAGAGTTGACTAGTTTTCTTAGTGGACTAGCACTCTGTATTTTAATCAGCATCTGCCTCATGCTGAATTGTTTCTCCTAGTCAGTGTTGCTGTCAGCATCTGACAAATACTGAATTTATTTCATTGAGCTGTTGTCACTCTGTCCGCGGAAATGATGCACAGTTCACCCCCTCCCTCCCACCCTCTTTGCTGTGTTTGGTGCACACTTTATGTGTAACACAGTTAAAATTCATTTTTAAGTTCAGCTGAAGATGTTCTGAAAGAGTTCCAGAAGACTGAATATGTTGTGATGTTTGAATCAGGCATTTTCTAAATTAGTCTGGTGAAATGCGGTTGAATTTGAGATGGACTGGGGCAGTTAGTATCAAATAAAAGATAGTACAAAGGAACCATTTGTGTACATGGAAAGGAGGGAATATTATACTAACTTATAGGACGTAGAGCGTACCTGAAAACTATGACAACATGTCGGAAAAGGATCAGCACAAAGTTGTTCTCCAGTGCCACTGAACATCACCTGAGCTCCTGAACCCTTTAGGTAAGTGAACAGTAAACAACATGATCAGACATGATCGTTTTGTCATGTGTTTTGTGGGTGTCATCAGTCTCTTTACTTGTGCATCTGGCATTTTTACCTTTTATACTGGTAGTTGGAGCAATTAGAGATGGGGGTAGAGAGGTTGGAAAGATGTCAAAAGTTGAAATTAAAATATTTGGGAATGTATATGTCGGTAATTGAGTGGAATAGTTTCTTGCAGAATCTTACACTTTCCCCTGACTGCTGTTCTCTCTTCAATAATTTCAGAACCCAGAAAACTTTCAGAAAAAGACTTTTGGTGTCTTTTGTCTTTATCTTATCTCTCTGTCTTTTGTTTTGTTTTTGTAGCTTTTTGATACAAGCCCTTTGGAGAAAAAAAACATTGAATATTCAGAAATATGCTTATATGAATGAGTGATAAGCTGTTGTGGAGAAAAGTAACAAATACTCATATTCCTTGTACAGGATCCCTTGTTCTTTTGTTGTTGTTGTTGGGTTTTTTTCCCCTTCAGGTCAGATTTATTCCATCTTTTCTTGTGGAGAACCCCTAATTCTAGTTCTGTGGACTTCAGAGTAATTCATTTTTTGAGCTGTTAAAAGGACACTCAGGTCCCCCTCTCCCTTCCCACATTTGAAAGATCAGCTCTACAGATCTGGGCAACTGTACGATTGAAACACACACATACACATGAACACACATCTGGGCAACTGTAGGATTGAAACACACACATACACATGAACACACGTCTGGGCAACTGTAGGATTGAAACACACACATACACATAAACACACACACAGGAAAGATCAGCTCTACAGATCTGGGCAACTGTACACTTTTGGTTTATCATTTTTTTTTCGCAATTGAAACATAAACACACACACACACACACACACACACACACACACACACACACACACACACACACACACACACACAAATAGGCTGCCACATTTTCACCCCTTGCCTATTTCCTCCCCCTAACCACCGCCCCCCCCCCCCCCCCCCCCCCTTTCCCAGTGGGTGGCAGGATAAAAAAAGATATTCACTGTTGTTGTTCAGTAACAATTATCCACAAAAACTGGAGGCAAGCACTAGCCACTGATCAGGTTGAAAAATACTATGACCAAGACTCTTAATAGAAAAAAAAAATCTTGCAGTAGTTGCATGCACAATTAATCTTGTTCCATCTTTTGCAAGAGTAGGCTATTATGTGTTTGTGGAAAAACATGTCATAAACATTAGCATGTGCACACTAGTGCGTCATAATCTTTCAAGTTTTGAAGTTGGATGCCATAAACAAAGCACAGTTAGAATGCCTGTGATATTGAACGGTTACAGTTGAAAAGTAGATATTCAAAGTGCTACAAGTGGTCTGTGTGAGAGTGAAGGAAATATTAGAAAGAAAATTTTGCCAAGTTCTTGTTGAGCAGCAAGATTGTATGGTAAAGTGCTATTTGAGTGTCCCCCAAACTTTTTTTACTCTCTCCATGGAAAAGAGTTGACAACCACTGACAATTGTTTCCAAAAAACTAAGGGGTCAGGTTCGGTACGAAAAACTTTATTTCCAATTTTTTAAGGGGTCACAACAATATTTAGAGGATCACACTTTATAACTACAAAAAATGTACTGAAAACATGCGCGTGTGCGCACTCGCCCTCTGACTGGTTCACACACATAAATACACAGAGAAAGAGACAGAAACGGATAAGAAAAGAGGGTGAATGTTTATGTGAATACCTGTTGCATCGGAGTCCAGACATACTAGTATTTCTCTTGTGCAAGATTCCCTGCTCTTGGCCTTTTTCAAAGTGTATTTATCCTGGTTTATAGAAGACCCTGCATCCTTATTGTCTGCCCATTAGAATCTGCTTTGGTGTCAGAATCTGTTCTACCATCTTTGTTGAGGTTTCCAAGGTCTGTTCATTTTCTGTTAGATTTCATTTGGCCTAAGCAGAGTGTTGACTTAATATACCTATCAGGCATCCTTTCGAGTTACTCATATCACAAGCCAAAACTCTACTTTCATTTACGTACTCATGTACATGCTTGTGCTGTGCATTGCTTGGTAGAAGTGTAACATACGCAGACTAGTCCACACACAGTGACTGCTACTTCTATTGATAAAAAACTGCCGCATTGGATTTCATTTGGAAGATGATGTCACCCTGTCCTTTGGGATTTTTCTTCTGCAGACCTGATTTTTGTGGAGTTGATGTACCCAAAGACACTTGTGTGTAATTGAAGCTCGTGAAATCAACTCTCGCACAAGAAAAGATCACTTTTGTGCATCATTGTGATGCACAGTGCTTTGAAATGGAATGGGCTGGCATGCTAGTAATTGGGCAACCAGCAGAAGTATGTTGTTGCAGAGAATGTGAAAGAAAATGAATTCCCCATTTTCTGGTTGTTGCTTCACATACTCTGTTACAATCTCTGATGAGGTTAAGTAACTGCAGTAAGCATAGCAGACGACTTGACAGGAACCAGCCAAAGTTATTTCTCATCTCTGCTTGTGAGGGTGCGCACACATACTCTAGTATTAGAAAATCACTCCTGCTTTAACATAAAAAAGAAATTATAAGAAAAAAAGCAAAAATGCAGAAGAATTGGCCTGTGGCATACACATGTATGGTCAGCTGTGTCTGCTGTCATAAATGGAATATGAACACACACCATCCCCCTTTTTAGATAACATTTGGAACCACTTTCCTTCATCCCCCTCCGCTAGAGGCTACCATATCTCCTCTTTTTCGGAAATCTGGAAAATCTGCCCTTTCCCCCTTTCTAGTCATCCTCTTCTCTGTCGACCAACTGAAATTAGACGGTGATCCTTGGAAATTCTAGGCAGAGGATCATAATGACTCAGTGTTTATTTCTATTGGGAACACTGCAAAATTAGAGAAATGGGGCGGGGGGCAGCAGTTGATGGGGAGGAGTGAATCAGATTCTGCAAGTTGTTATATTCCTTCTCTTACTAGTGAACATGAGACTTGAAAACCTCACTTGGTTTGAAGTTGTCGGTTTCCTTTTGAGTGAATTCGTGCTCCGAGACTAGACCAGAATGCGCTCTGTATAGTTTTTCAAGCCATTGACAAGCCTGTTCAGCTAGGATGTGTGGTTGACTAAGTTTGAGTCTATGGAACTTGTCTTGAATGTATAAAATGATGTCATCTTTAACATGAGCCACGGAAAGCACTAAAGATGGTTTGAAATGTTAGCAGTTTGTAATTTTTCAGTGATTTGTGCTTTTTGATGTGTTGCTTGAGGTCCTCTGGGTGTGTGTGTGTGTATGTGTGTGTGTGTGTGTGTGTGTGTGTGTGTGACAAAAGCACAGAAAATGCTAGTTTTACTTACTCTCATTGATCATCAAAAGCTGTTCTGAACAGAGCAAACATTTGTTTTGCAAAAGTACCATAATTTTTGGCATCAAGGTGCTTTGGATTTTTGTGATGAAATCTATTCCATCCTTAGCAAGTCGTTCATGAAAATAAGGTGTCTATTGCAGAGGTTCTGAGATGCTGTCAGAATTTGCCTGTAAATCTTAAATAGAATTCAGGTTATGAAATATATATGTTAGTTTTTGAAAGAAACAAACAAAAGTAAAGGAAAAGCAGTATCAATTTAGTTTGGTACTGAGATCTGATCACACTGTGTTCTAATGTCAAAAGGACTGGCACAAATGAGGAAGAATTGAGAGCAGTCTCTTCGTCTTCTGGCTCAGCCCACAGTGGTCATTTTTAAGACACACTGGTTTGGACAGATCAGAGCTTACCTCTTTTGTTTCTTTATTTTCAGTGTCCCTGTCAGTTCAGATTGTTTCATTTCCATTAGCCTTACTGAAATTCCGCATCACGTGTACATTGTGAATATATAGGCTGTCCAGGACTGTAATTGACATTGACATTGAGTATTGCTGTCAATTCTAATGACAAAAGTCGAAGAGCGATTGATAGTCAAATTTTGCCAAGTATTCAGGTGGTCCTCAAATAAGGTCTATGTATCTTGTACACTTAGACTTTTGCATTGATTCTGTACATGTTGGACAATGGATACTTCAGCTGCATTGATAAGGACATCAAATGTGGCTGAAGATCATTACTTTACAGTTGATGATAAATATTGGTTTTTCATTGGTCAGAATTTGAAGAGAAGCTGTCACTTTGTAGTCTGAAAATTATGGTACTTGGTGGAATCGTCGAGTTCATCTCTAAATTTAGCGCCCAAAACCTCACCCTGCCATTGTGCCAAATGCTTTTGATTTTGACACGTTCAAGTTCCTTTTTTTCCCCTTCTTTTTATTGATTCAGAATGAAGTTTTGACTAGTTGGCCAATATTTGACTTGAGGCACAACTTTTCATTTGCGCTGATTTCTAGTGAATAGGTAGCACAGATACTCTTAGAACCATATAAATTTAGAAAGTGGAGGAAATCTGAAGTTTTTTTAAAAATAATCGCACACTTGCGTACTTCTCCACCTGACACTAACACAGACATGCGCACAGACAGACGCACACACACACACGCACACACACACACACACACACACACACACACACACACACACACAAAATGTGGCGTGAATTAAATCACAAGAGAACTAGTGGCTGTGGTGAAGTGGCCAGTGTCATGGACTCGAGGCTTGGAGGTTGTGGGTTTGATTCCTATCAGAGCCATTTATTTGTGGGATTTTTCTGCCCGGACTGGCCCTCCTACCCAGAGTTGAGTTTGCTAGAGACACATCTGGGAAGGTTGGGACCACACAGTCAAGTTTTAGCCACTTAATAGGTTTGTCTCTGAGTGTGTTGCTCAAAGTTCCTGACTAACGCTGCAGATGTCTGTATCTCTCGGGCCTGGTTGATGGGATATATTATGAAAGAAAGCGTAAAGTACAGCCCTGTACACACACACACACACACGCTTGTGCTGTAGTCAGTCCTTTCTCAATGTCAGGATGGGTATCATAGTAAACTCGGGTCAGTTTGAAATGATCTGGATACCTGCTGATAATTCTGTCCAATTGTTGACTCTTTTCTGAAATGACTGCAATTCTCACAAACCCTGCAGGCAACATTGATGAATGAATGAGCCAGTGATCATTATTTCCTGAAAATTAGGGGGTCAGACTCGTGTGAAAAACACATATCCAAAATTCCAGAGAGTCACAAAAATATTTATGGGGTCACACTTTATAAGTGCTTGTAAATGCACTGAAAACCACACGCACAGGTACACATGCACACACGTATGGGCGCGCACACAAACACGTTCTCACTGGCTCACACACATAAATACACAGAGAAAGAATGAGACAGAAATGGGCAAGAGGTGCTAATAATAAAGGTAATAAAACACTCCAGATTTCCATCAGTGCTGTAACATTTTATTACTTGACCATATTCCAATGGGTTGTAATGATCATCGGAAGAGGTAAGAAATTAATATTTTTGGAACCTCTGACGGAACCATGAGGGTTGGCCACTCTTGCACTGTGTGCTTGACATTCCTGCATCCGTAAGGGAGCCATAGAAATTACCTGAACCGTTCGTGTTGTACAGATCGCTTGATTTTTTTCTATCATTCTGCTGGATTTTCACCCACAAGCCACAGTTGAACTGTCGATTTTGATTCTGAAAAGCTAAATTTCATATTGTTTTTCATGTTGTTCGCGCGTGGCCGAATCACATGATCTTGTAGCCCAATCATAGACTGGGTCGTCTGATTTGATGACTTTTGTTACTTTTTAAGCAGAGAAGAGTTCTCGAGCAGAAGGTGTTGTTTGTTTTGACTTTGAATATGAATCCGTCGAAAGTTCAGCGTTATGCACTGCATGGAATTGTAATGCGTACAGGGGAAAATCATTGCGTCGCAGTAAATTTTGGTACATTTGGTGATGCACTGGACTGAATTCCAGTGTGTCAGATGGGGATTTTATGCATCAGAGACGCACATTTATGTGTAAGAATTATCACTGGCATTTGGAAAGCCTCCACATGGAAACATTAGCAGATTGATGCACATGAGAAGAGCAGAGCTGCCACACTTTGGCTTTGCATGCTAAGAATTTGTAACAGTGCTGTGCTGCCATACTTTGTGGTGCTGCACTAAAAAGCTAAAATTGGACATGGGGGCGTTGGTGTTGAGGGGATACAGAAATAAGCTTCATGGACTATCGCCGACATTGCGACTGTCAGTTTGCTCTACTTATGTGTAACCATTTGTAGTCAAGAGTTACTGTTCTTGCCAAGAAGATCGCCATTGATCGACATTTGCGCGCGTTCTAGCTTTCTGTTCTTCATAACTCCTGTGGTGTAACATGGTTGGGAAAACCAGTGCTGGAATTGGGAAAGGTTGGGAATTTTGTTTCTCCAAGTCTGTATGAACCCTGTGTGTGTGTGTGTGTGTGTAAAAACCAAGACAAAGGAGAACAAGGATGGGAATGGGTGGGGGCGTGTTCAAATCTGTTGGATGTCTGTAGTCTGCTGCAGATATGAGCTCTTTCAATGACAGTGATGATAGCAGTCTAGGCAATAAAGAAATGGAAAAAAAAAGTTTTATCCACATAAGTTGAAGTCATTAGTAGCGTGGGCTGAATTGTGATGATAGTATGGGCTGAATTGTCTGATCAGATGAGATGAAATAAGTTAATTATTTTAAACAACACACACATTGCAGTTTTGTGGAAGTCTTAACAACTTTTCCTGAAAATCTTTCTTTTTTCACAGTTATTTCCAGATCGTCTTCGCTTTGCTCCTACCCTTGTATTGTCTGTCTGTCTTTGCCCCACTTGGTTTCCATGGACCTTCTACCCTTGTATTGTCTGTCTGTCACTGCCCCGCTTGGTTTCCATGGACCTTCTACCCTTGTATTGTCTGTCACTGCCCTGCTTGGTTTCCATGGACCTTCTACCCTTGTGCTGTCTGTCTGTCACTGCCCCGCTTGGTTTCCATGGACCTTCTACCCTTGTATTGTCTGTCTGTCACTGCCCTGCTTGGTTTCCATGGACCTTCAACCCTTCTACTGTCTGTCTGTCAATGCCCCGCTTGGTTTCCATGGACCTTCTACCCTTGTATTGTCTGTCTGTCACTGCCCCGCTTGGTTTCCATGGACCTTCTACCCTTGTATTGTCTGTCTGTCACTGCCCTGTTTGGTTTCCATGGACCTTCTACCCTTGTATTATCTGTCTGTCACTGCCCTGTTTGGTTTCCATGAACCTTCTACCCTTGTATTGTCTGTCTGTCACTGCCCCGCTTGGTTTCCATGGACCTTCTACCCTTGTATTGTCTGTCTGTCACTGCCCTGTTTGGTTTCCATGAACCTTCTACCCTTGTATTGTCTGTCACTGCCCCGCTTGGTTTCCATGGACCTTCTACCCTTGTACTGTCTGTCTGTCACTGCCCCGCTTGGTTTCCATGGACCTTCTACCCTTGTATTGTCTGTCTGTCACTGCCCTGCTTGGTTTCCATGGACCTTCTACCCTTGTATTGTCTGTCTTGTCACTGCCCCGCTTGGTTTCCATGGACCTTCTACCCTTGTATTGTCTGTCTGTCACTGCCCCGCTTGGTTTCCATGGACCTTCTACCCTTGTGTTGTCTGTCTGTCACTGCCCCGTTTGGTTTCCATGGACCTTCCACCCTTGTATTGTCTGTCACTGCCCTGTTTGGTTTCCATGGACCTTCTACCCTTGTATTGTCTGTCTGTCACTGCCCCGCTTGGTTTCCATGGACCTTCTACCCTTGTATTGTCTGTCTGTCACTGCCCCGCTTGGTTTCCATGGACCTTCTACCCTTGTATTGTCTGTCTGTCACTGCCCCGCTTGGTTTCCATGGACCTTCTACCCTTGTATTGTCTTGTCTGTCACTGCCCCGCTTGGTTTCCATGGACCTTCTACCCTTGTATTGTCTGTCTTGTCACTGCCCCGCTTGGTTTCCATGGACCTTCTACCCTTGTATTGTCTGTCTGTCACTGCCCCGTTTGGTTTCCATGGACCTTCTACCCTTGTGTTGTCTGTCTGTCACTGCCCCGCTTGGTTTCCATGGACCTTCTACCCTTGTATTGTCTGTCTGTCACTGCCCCGCTTGGTTTCCATGGACCTTCTACCCTTGTATTGTCTGTCTGTCACTGCCCCGTTTGGTTTCCATGGACCTTCTACCCTTGTCTGTCTGTCACTGCCCTGTTTGGTTTCCATGGACCTTCTACCATTGTCTGTCTGTCACTGCCCCGCTTGGTTTCCATGGACCTTCTACCCTTGTATTGTCTGTCTGTCACTGCCCCGCTTGGTTTCCATGGACCTTCTACCCTTGTCTGTCTGTCACTGCCCCGCTTGGTTTCCATGGACCTTCTACCCTTGTATTATCTGTCTGTCACTGCCCTGTTTGGTTTCCATGGACCTTCTACCCTTGTATTGTCTATCTGTCACTGCCCCGCTTGGTTTCCATGGACCTTCTACCCTTGTATTGTCTTGTCTGTCACTGCCCCGCTTGGTTTCCATGGACCTTCTACCCTTGTATTGTCTGTCTGTCACTGCCCCGCTTGGTTTCCATGGACCTTCTACCCTTGTATTGTCTGTCTGTCACTGCCCCGCTTGGTTTCCATGGACCTTCTACCCTTGTATTGTCTGTCTGTCACTGCCCCGCTTGGTTTCCATGGACCTTCTACCCTTGTATTGTCTGTCTGTCACTGCCCCGCTTGGTTTCCATGGACCTTCTACCCTTGTATTGTCTGTCTGTCACTGCCCACTGTCTGTCTGTCACTGCCCATTGTGTGTCACTGCCCATTGTCTGTCTGTCACTGCCCATTGTCTGTCTGTCACTGCCCATTGTCTGTCACTGCCCCGTTTGGTTTCCATGGACCTTCTACCCTTGTATTGTCTGTCTGTCACTGCCCCGCTTGGTTTCCATGGACCTTCTACCCTTGTATTATCTGTCTGTCACTGCCCCGCTTGGTTTCCATGGACCTTCTACCCTTGTATTGTCTGTCTGTCACTGCCCACTGTCTGTCTGTCACTGCCCATTGTGTGTCACTGCCCATTGTCTGTCTGTCACTGCCCATTGTCTGTCACTGCCCCGTTTGGTTTCCATGGACCGTCAGCCATCAAGTTCTACACACGCTTTGATTTCTCCAGTGTCCATATTTTCTTTCACATTACTTTTGTTTTCTCATTTCCTGCCTTTTTGTTTTTCTTTTCTTTTTGTTTTTTTCTTTTGTTTTTGTTTTGTTCAGTTGTTTGTTCTTTCTTTTCTGTCGCAGTCTTCATTTGAGGAGATATGGCCCTTTGCGGTCGGTTGGGCTATAAACATTACCTTACCTTACCTCTTCATTTTAGGAGTTGGCTGAATATAGTATACATCTGTATTTACCCCTGCACTCTTGCTTGCATTTATAGAATTATAGACAGTATTAAAGCGCTGTTTCTCTCTCTCTCTGTCTCTCTCTCTCTCTCTCTCTCTCTGCTCTCTCTCTCCCACTGTCTGTATCTCGCAAGTATGTATACACACATGCATGCATGCACTTGCACACTTTTCATTTGGGGTTGAAAGTTAAGATGTGTGTATGTGTGTGTTTATTTGTTGCAAATTCTTACACAGATACACAAGTAATTGCGACAAAATGTTAGTGCACATGAACATCTGTATTGTTTTCCAGTATTGCCTGGGCTATTTGATTTGGTGATTCTTTTGAAATATTACCCTAGAAGTCTTGAATAGTACATACAGACACTTTATTTGGGATGGAAAGTGAGAGGGTAGTGGTGTATTGTTTTGTTATTGTAAATATCTATACCGATTTACAAGAAATATCCGCAAAATATTATTGCACAATCACATCTCACTGTTTTTAGTATTACTTTTGCATCATTTAGGATTATGAAATGAATCATGTTGGCACTGTTGCATGATGTAGAACAAGAGTTTTGTTGTCGATTCTTTGAGGTCTTATTCAAAAAGACTTGGAGGATTTTAGTGTGTTTCATTTTGCATGGATTTGAAACAAATTGAATGAATTACAGACCTGTTTATCCATAGGATTTCACCATAGTTTGATGAACATGTTTTGCAAAAATAGAATGAACGCAATGAAGTGGAAACAAAAGCATAGAACCAAAAACTTAGAAATGAGGTTCTTGAGCAGTTACAGCATTTGCGGTGTAGGTGTGTAACCATTTGTGCTCTTTAGGGATGTCTTGACCAAAGCTCTTTAGGGATGTCTTGACCAAAGCTCTTTAGGGATGTCTTGACCAGAGCTCTTTAGGGATGTCTTGACCAAAGGGCCAGATGGTCTCTGACTGGCGCACATGAAATTGTATCTGGTTGTATCTTAGGGTTGAAAGGTGTGTTTGAGGAGAAACCATTTCCACTGTAGTTACTGGAAGATCAGCAGGTCTCCCACAACCCTCTGTTGATGGTAGGTGAAAATGAATCCCCATCCCCACCCCCTTGCTTTCATGAAAACGTAGGAAGTTATGTACATACACGCTGTAAAAAGTACACTTGCTTTTAAATTAAGTACTCCACCAGCAGTTTAGGTTAGACGGGTCTGTATGTAGAATGTTAAAGTCTGAAAGATTTCGATCAGATAGAAGGCAAGATGAAACTGGGTTTTTTGTTTTGTTTTTTGTATAACATGAAAAAACAACAAATTAAGAAAAATCATGATGTAACTTGTAAGATAACGAGATGGATTTGTGAATGAAATTCTGAAAAGAGGAAAACTTTTTGGAAACATTCTTGTTCTGCTGCTAGCTCCAAAGTGAGGTGACTGCAATCGGAAATTCAAACAAACTTAAGAGAAGGCTTACTGTTCTGCCAAACAAAAGAGACCAGACAAACACAACGCGTTTTGACTGCTTTGGTCTTCTTCAGGCAAGACAAGCAACGCTGTTTTCATTTCTCGTCTATTTTGCACCCAGTTTGAGGAGATATGAGACAACTCGTTCATCTTTTTTGTTGTCTTAAATGTTGCTTGTCTTGCCTGAAGAAGACCAAAGAGGATGAAACGCATCCTGTTTTGTCTTGTGATTTGTTTGTCATTTTTGTTTGGTGGGATAATAAATCTTCTTTTAATTTTGTAATGCTCCTGTTCCCAAACTCCCTTGACCCCTTGCCACCTCCCCGCCCCTCCCCTCCTCCCCTCCCCTAGCCACCATCTTTTTGCTTGTATGAACAGGTTATTGTTTGTTTTTACCTCTCAACTTGAGGAGATGGGTTTTGCAAATGGAGGAACCTTCAGGAAGATCTAGTCAGTCATGACCTGCCTGAGGTGTCAGCCTACTTCTACATGTATCAGCCATCAAGTATGCACATCCATCCACGGTTTTATTGAAGTATACAGCAAATGTTTACTCAGTGTGCATCACTGAATATATTTCCTTCTAATTTAGTCAAGCTAAATATGACCACTACATGCAAGTTTGTGAGGCCATGGTTCTAGGTTTGTTCTCTGTGTCACGTAGAATTTAAATCAGAAGCAAAAGCAAGAGATTGAAAACAGTAGTTGGAAGCCACTTTACAGAGCTCTGCAAGTTACTGAGTGGGTTTTGAAAGAAAGGGGGTTTCAGCTCTTAACTACTAGTCCCCTAAAAGGCTGTATGGCTAGAGTTTTAGCTGGAACCAGTGGCTTGGAACCCCCCTCCCCTTCTCCGTAATTAGAAGCAACTTGTGTTTTCTCAGCACTATCTGAAATATTTTGTGAACTGAAAACAGAAGCAGTCTACCGAGAGAGAGAGAGCGAGAGAGAGCGAGAGCGAGCTTGGATCATGAGAAAATATGGTAACTTTAGATAGTGACATTCTCAAGTTCCAACATAGAACAAGAAAAGGACAAACAACATGACAGCTTGTTTGAAAGTTATGCAGTGACAGTAATTGTAGATATTAACAGAACATTTGAACTGCTGACTTCAGCATATTTTGAGGTTATATTGCAAATGGAAATGACAATAAAACAGGAAAGTTATTTATTATGAATTGCAGATGAATTGATTGTTTATAAGTTTATGTAGCAATTTAATCCCCCACCTCCAACTCTTACCATATTAATAATTGTGTGTGTGTGTGTGGTGCGCGCGCGTGCGGCGTGCACATGCATGTGTGTGTATATGGGAGCGTTGGTGGGCATGTGCAGGAGTTCAGCATGCATGTTTACCCATACATTTGATGGAAAGCCATGGATTTGAACATCATGTGATTACTGAACATTTTTATTGGGAAAATTTCAAGACAAGTTTCATTGGCTCTAGTTCATGTTTGAAAAAAAAAATGTAAAAGTAATGTCATCACCAGTGGTATTGCAGGTTCTGTTGAGTCAAAATAGTAAGTTTGGCAGAAATGTATTTATTTGATTGTATTGTGTACAGTCAAGTTACCTGTTTCTGGTTTTAGTATTGATTTCTGATAAAAACAACCTGAATGATTGGATGCTGACATTACTTCTTTGTTTTTTTTGTGTTTGCATTGATGAAATGTGTTTTGTTGAAGCGCACATCATCTTGTGCATGTCTGTCGATCATCTCTTTCTCTTATTTTCTCTCACTTTTAACCCTTTCTGCTTCTGTGTGTTGTATTGCTGCAAAATACAGTGGAATCCGACTATAATGAAAAGCTTGATGGAGTGACATCCTCACATTGACAAAAGACAATCCAACTTACCCTAAGTATAGGTGGTGTTTTTTGTAGAAAGTTTAAAGCATCAAATGCATCTGAAGTATATTCTAGTTCTGAATTGAAAATTGTTGCAATGATGTTACAATGATGATGTCTGATTTGGAGGGAGAAAGGGAAAAAAAAAAAAGATGAAAATGGAATTTTGGAAAGTAGAGTTTTAGTAATTTTGTTTTTTGGATCAAGAAATATTGGTGCTGATTCCAGCATGACAATCCTGTATTCAGATAATTTTGTTCCTAATTTTGAGTAGGAACATTGACATTTTCGATTGTTGGAAAGATGTGATAAATGTGTGTCTTCAGATACTATGAATAACAAAGTAGCAAATCAAAAGATTGGATTTGCAGTGTCTAATTAATGAGTGTGTGGTGTGTGTGTGTGTGTGTGTGTGTGTGTGTGTGTGTGTGTGATATATATTTGTGACTAGTGATTGCCAGGCAAAACCAGTTGTACCCACATAGTTTGGATCTGATACATAGTCGACCCCCCCCCCCCCCCCCCCCCCACACACACACACACACATACCCTCCCCCCAAAAAAAACAACAACAAAAAACCAGATCTAGTTGCAAAGCGAGAGGACTGCAGGCGGAAATCTAAACAAATCTTAAATAAATGTTAGCGAACCGCCCAGAGAACGTGGACAAACGAGTCACAAGACGAAACACAACTAGTTTCGACCTCTTAGGTCTTCATCAGGTGAGACATTAACGAATAAAACAATGAAAATTCACTTAGCTTTGATCGCTTCAGATCACTTGGTAGGGTTCAGCGCAAGGAAGAAGGCGTTGAATGAGAACGAGGCTGTTGGAAGGGAAATAGTGAGCGAGTCAAAGTCGTAATGAAGATAATAATATTACTGATAGGAATACTAATAATGGTCAAAATACTGAGAGAAAAAAAAAAAAGGGACAAGATTACTACCAATCTGTGTCAATAAGTATGGGTATGGGAGAAAGGAGAGTGGGTTAGAGGATTCTTAAACAGCAGGGTTGCCGTGGCAACAGTCCCAGAGGCGAAGGCGATGGTGATGTCAATGCCAGTGGTAGTATCAATACTAGCAATAGTGTTACTGAATGATACTGCTAACAACGATAGTGAAGGTTAAGGTAATAAAAGCATGATACAGAAATATATTTAGAAAATACAATTTTTATAATAATCAAATAAATAAATAAATGAAACATTAAAAATAATAATAAATTAAAAAATCAGTAAATAATAATAATAATAATTTAAAAAATAATAGTAATAAAAAAATAATAATAATAATGATAATAAATGCATAAATAAGATAGCTATAAGTTGTGTGAGGTGAATAGTGGGAGATAAGGTAGTATGTGTGTGTGTGGTGAGAGGATATTATGGGCTGAGATAGAAGTGGTGGGTTGGTACATGTTACTTTAAGGTGTAGATGCTATGAGGGTGGAGGGAAGAAGGGGATGGGTTTACGTACTAACTGGGGGAGGGGCAACATATTCACACCTATACACAATCTCTCTCTCTCTCTCTCTCTCTCCCCCCCCCCCCCCCCCCTTTCACGACCAACGATAAAGGAGCCAGCATTCTATTTATTATGTGTGTGTGTATGTGTGAGTGTGAGTGTGTGTGTGTGTGTGTGTGTGTGTGTGTGTGTGTGTGTGTGTTCCATTTGTAATATCAGCCTTATTCATTGGTTACCCCCACCTCCACCCCCAGCAACCGCCATATCCACCAACACCCCTACACACATCATTACTAGGGCAGGGGGAGGGGGGAGTAAGTCGATTGATGTAGCAAATGGAGAGACTCAGAGAGTGTAGGAAAAGGGAAGATGATGATAGCTGCAACCTATGTCTGAGGTAAACAGAGGGAGGTAGGGTGGTATGGGTGTGTCTAGGTGGGGGATATTTCAGGCTGGAGCTGCAGAGATGGAATGGTACATACTACTTTTGGACGTTGATGCCATGAGGGTGGACGGTGCCCAGTTTGGCAATGAGATGAGATTCCTGCATAAGGCGTTCCAAGCTGTCACTCTTAGATTGCCAAAGTGCCAAGACTTTGACATGGTTGATGTTGTGTTGGGCATGGTTGAAGTGTAGAGCGACTGGTTTGGGCCGATGGTGGCGGATGTCGGCCAGGTGTTCAGAGATGCGCGTCTCAAGTGTGCAAGATGTCTCACCTACATAGATCTTACCGCACAGCTGACAGTGGATGGCATACACAATGTTGTGGCTCTGGCAGGAGAAAGTGCGTTTAATAGTGAAAGAGCCTGTGGGGCCATGTAGGATGGTGTCTGGTTTGGTGAGAGAGCAGATTTTGCAGTTGGGTTTTGAGCAGGGGAAAGTACCTGGTGGCTTAGGTGTTGAGATTTTGTTCAGCTTAGAGCGCACCAGTAGGTCGTTGAGGTTTTTGTCACGTTTGAAAGTGATCATTGGTGTGGTCTCAAAGGCAGGTTTATGGTTTTCTACTATGTGCCAGTTAGACTTCAGGATCCTGCAGATGGGCAGATTGTGAGGATGGAAGAGAAGGCAGGCAGTGGGTCTGTCTGTCTCTTTGGGAGGTTTAGTTTCCAGAGTAGATGTTCTGGATTTAGCTGCAGTGCGGCTGAGAGCATCACTGATGACGGCACTAGGGTATCCACGGTTGGTGAAAAAATCAGACATTTTGGCTGCTTGTATAGTGAAATCCTCTTCGCTAGAGCACAGTCTGCGTAGGCGAAGGAATTCAGAATATGGAATGCTATTTTTAGTGGACTGGTGGTGGGAAGATGTGTAGTCCAGGTATGAGTGCGCATCAGTAGGTTTGTAGAAGACTGAGGTTTGAAGCAGTCCATCTTTGAGGGAGATAGTGATGTCCAGGAAATTAACTGACTGTGAAATGGTGTAGGTCAGCTGGATGGATGGATGGAAGGTCTGTGCAAAGTTGAGGAAATTCTGGAGGTCATGTTCTGGCATGGATGTGGCTCCCAATCCATCATCTATGTATCTTTTGTAGAGCTCTGGTGTTGGGCCTGTGTAAGAGGTTAGTAGGCGGTGTTCTAGGTGTCCCATGAAGAGGCAGGCATAGGATGGTCCCATTTTGGTTCCCATAGCAACACCACTGATTTGTGAGAATGTGTGGTGGTTGAATTCAAAAGTATTGAGGGTGAGGACTAATTCTGCAAGTCTGACTAGTGTAGCCGTGGGAGGGTGTTGTTGGTTGGGGGGGCCGTTTGTTAAGAAAGAATGCGAGGGCCTTCAGTCCATCAGCATGAGGGATGGAAGTGTAGAGAGAGACGACATCAAGGGTAAAGAGGAGGCTGGGTTTGAAAGTGGGATCTGTGTTGTATGAATTAATCATGTTGAGTGTGTGTGTAGTGTCTTTGAGGTATGTGGGGAGGCCTTGTACTATGGGTTGGAGGAGAGAGTCTAAGTACTGTGAAATGTGTTCTGTAGGGCAGCTGCATGCAGATACTATGGGTCTGCCGGGAGTATTGGTTTTGTGTATTTTAGGGAGCAGGTAGAAGGTGGGTTGTTTGGTGTCTGTCATTATGAGGAGTTTGGCTGTCTTCGGTAAGTTGTTGTGTTTGATTTCTTGTTTAACTGTGGTTGAGATGAGTTTCTGGTGTTGGGGGAGGGGTGATGCTGTGAGTGGTGTATAGAAATTTATGTCTGACAGTTGTCTGTGTGCTTCTTTTATGTACAACTGTTTGTCCCAGACCACCACTGCACCACCCTTGTCTGCTGGTTTGATGACAATGTCTTGTCTTTGTCTCAGTGATTCAAGGGCTTTTTGACCAAACAACCCACCTTCTACCTGCTCCCTGCTCTCTCACCAAACCAGACACCATCCTACATGGCCCCACAGGCTCTTTCACTATTAAACGCACTTTCTCCTGCCAGAGCCACAACATTGTGTATGCCATCCACTGTCAGCTGTGCGGTAAGATCTATGTAGGTGAGACATCTCGCACACTTGAGACGCGCATCTCTGAACACCTGGCCGACATCCGCCACCATCGGCCCAAACCAGTCGCTCTACACTTCAACCATGCCCAACACAACATCAACCATGTCAAAGTCTTGGCACTTTGGCAATCTAAGAGTGACAGCTTGGAACGCCTTATGCAGGAATCTCATCTCATTGCCAAACTGGGCACCGTCCACCCTCATGGCATCAACGTCCAAAAGTAGTATGTACCATTCCATCTCTGCAGCTCCAGCCTGAAATATCCCCCACCTAGACACACCCATACCACCCTACCTCCCTCTGTTTACCTCAGACATAGGTTGCAGCTATCATCATCTTCCCTTTTCCTACACTCTCTGAGTCTCTCCATTTGCTACATCAATCGACTTACTCCCCCCTCCCCCTGCCCTAGTAATGATGTGTGTAGGGGTGTTGGTGGATATGGCGGTTGCTGGGGGTGGAGGTGGGGGTAACCAATGAATAAGGCTGATATTACAAATGGAACACACACACACACACACACACACACACACACACTCACACTCACACATACACACACACATAATAAATAGAATGCTGGCTCCTTTATCGTTGGTCGTGAAACGGGGGGGGGGGGGGGGGGGGGGGGGGGGGAGAGAGAGAGAGATTGTGTATAGGTGTGAATATGTTGCCCCTCCCCCAGTTAGTACGTAAACCCATCCCCTTCTTCCCTCCACCCTCATAGCATCTACACCTTAAAGTAACATGTACCAACCCACCACTTCTATCTCAGCCCATAATATCCTCTCACCACACACACACATACTACCTTATCTCCCACTATTCACCTCACACAACTTATAGCTATCTTATTTATGCATTTATTATCATTATTATTATTTTTTTATTACTATTATTTTTTAAATTATTATTATTATTATTTACTGATTTTTTAATTTATTATTATTTTTAATGTTTCATTTATTTATTTATTTGATTATTATAAAAATTGTATTTTCTAAATATATTTCTGTATCATGCTTTCATTACCTTAACCTTCACTATCGTTGTTAGCAGTATCATTCAGTAACACTATTGCTAGTATTGATACTACCACTGGCATTGACATCACCATCGCCTTCGCCTCTGGGACTGTTGCCACGGCAACCCTGCTGTTTAAGAATCCTCTAACCCACTCTCCTTTCTCCCATACCCATACTTATTGACACAGATTGGTAGTAATCTTGTCCCTTTTTTTTTTTTTTTTTTCTCAGTATTTTGACCATTATTAGTATTCCTATCAGTAATATTATTATCTTCATTACGACTTTGACTCGCTCACTATTTCCCTTCCAACAGCCTCGTTCTCATTCACGCCTTCTTCCTTGCGCTGAACCCTACCAAGTGATCTGAAGCGATCAAAGCTAAGTGAATTTTCATTGTTTTATTCGTTAATGTCTCACCTGATGAAGACCTAAGAGGTCGAAACTAGTTGTGTTTCGTCTTGTGACTCGTTTGTCCACGTTCTCTGGGCGGTTCGCTAACATTTATTTAAGATTTGTTAACAAAAAAACCAGTCAAAGGTTTTACGAAAGTCTGGTGTCTGGTAAGATCAGATTGTCTTTGATTACAGTAGGAAGAATGTGGGCAAAGCCTAGTTCTGTAACTGACATGTTTGAGAATAAGTTCATCCTCATTGTTATGAAAAAACTTAGTACTGGCAAGACGACTTTCATGTCAGAGAGACTGATCAAAAGGAGAAACATGTCAGAAGTCATCTTAAGAGATACGGATCAAAAGGAGACATTCACTTGCTGAAGTCTCATTTAGAGACATGCATCAAAAGTGCTCTGTGGAAGGCACTCTAGATGAAACACAGGTTTGGAAATTGGAGTAGAGAATAGACTAGACTCCTGATGAAACACAGAATGTTAGGAAGTTGGAGCAGAGAATAGACTAGACTCCTGATGAAATACAGAATGATCAGAAGTTAGAGTAAAGAATATCTAGACTAGACTCGTTATGAAACACAGAATGTTGGGAAGTTGGAGCAGAGAATAGACTAGACTTGTTATGAAACACAGAATGTTAGGAAGTTGGAGCAGAGAATAGACTAGACTCATGATGAAACACAGAATGTTCAGAAGTTGGAGCAGAGAATGGACTAGACTCCTGATGAAATGCAGAATGATCAGAAGTTGGAGCAGAGAATAGACTAGACTCATGATGAAACACAGAATGTTCAGAAGTTGGAGCAGAGAATAGACTAGACTCCTGATGAAATACAGAATGATCAGAAGTTGGAGTAGAATGTTGGGAAGTTGGAGCAGAGAATACTGAATAGACTAGACTCATAGTGAAACACAGAATGTTCAGAAGTTGGAGCAGAGAATAGACTAGACTCGTTATGAAATATAGAATGTTGGGAAGTTGGATCAGAGAATAGACTAGACCCATGATGAAACCGAATGTTAAGAAGTTGGAGCAGAGAATAGACTAGACTCATGATGAAACAGAATGTGAGGAAGTTGGAGCAGAGAATAGACTAGACCCATGATGAAACACAGAATGTTAGGAAGTGGGAGCAGAGAATAGACTCATGATGAAACACAGAGTGTTAGGAAGTTGGAGCAGAGAATAGACTAGACTCATGATGAAACAGAATGTGAGGAAGTTGGAGCAGAGAATAGACTAGACCCATGATGAAACACAGAATGTTAGGAAGTGGGAGCAGAGAATAGACTCATGATGAAACACAGAGTGTTAGGAAGTTAGGGCAGAGAACAAACTAGACCCATGATGAAACACAGAATGTTCAGAAGTTGGAGCAGAGAATAGTTTCACAGTCTGAAAGCACAGGTGACAAACATGTGTCCGGAAACTAAGTGATTCCTAGAAATGATTTTCTGCACTGAGGTTCATTATAATTTGATTCCACTGTATTTTGTTGTGATGACCAGATGTGTTATTAAATACGTAAAGACCAAAAAAACTTTTAATTTACAGTGTGTTTGAAATCTGATCATTCCCTCAAATCAAATTCCATTTTGCATAAATTTGATTATTACTTGGTTTTTGATGTTTTGTTGTTATTACTGCATTTATGTATGTGATACAGCCAGACAGTATGTGTGTCTCTTCCCAGTATATGGTTATGACTTGGTGATATCGCATCACAATATCGTTGACAGCATGGGATTGGAACAAAACTGAAAGATCAGGTATAAAAGATGTGGCCAGTTCAAGACTCTGACATGGTTAATGCTGATGTGGGGTCATACACTGGATTGTTAGCCGGCCATACTGTATTCCTGCGAAGGGATGTTTTGACTCTATTCTTGAACGTTGTGATTTGTCAGTATCTTTCCAGTTGTACAGGTCCATTTGATCCATTGAATCGGACCTTGAAGGATTTGTGTTGTTTTTTGTGGGATAGGTTAAAGGCAGGGAATATTACACATAATCGTAGAAATTGAAATGCATGGTATACATTTGATGTGTGGAACAGAAGAGGGATGGATTGTTGTGGATGTATGAATTAATGGGATAAAATGACAAACAAGGAGAGAAATGAAAATTATACTTCTTGTAGAAGTTGAATGGATGAAATTCAAAACTGACTTGTAAACCCATCTGATTTACCCACTTCACACAGAGACTTGGCCACATCCACACACCGACAAAATAAAGCTGAGCGGCCAACATCAAAATGTTCTGTTGCCTATAGCTCAGCCGTCAGGATTTACAATATCTGTAGTATTATATTGTACTAACATTTGCACTGTTCTTCCCCTGGTTTCCCTCTCCTTCCCCACAGCCTATACATGGGCTGAGGTTGGCATGGCAATATAACCACCAGTAGACCATAATATACATGGACGATTTATGAATAGGCCAGAAGAGTGTGTGTGTGTGTGTGTGTGTGTGTGTGTGTGTGTGTGTGTGTGTTGATATATGGACTTTTTCCCTGTTGTATCTAAGAATGAATTGGGTTCTGTTTTGGACACCTGTGAACTCTTCTTGCTGTTGTGTTACTATGCACACCTATTTCTGTTCCGTGCTCAAGTGCTGCTTGCTGAACAAAAGGGTCCTGTTCTTTTTTTCTTCTTCCTTTGTGAACTCGCTGTATACCTGAGGTGAAAGCATTGCTCAGCTAAGAGTTTTAGGCTGAGTGGAGAGACCAAGTGTCATATGTTTTGCAATTTTAGGGTGAGTGGAGAGACCAAGTGACATATGTTTTGCAGTTTTAGGGTGAGTGGAGAGACCAAGTGTCATATGTTTTGCAGTTTTAGGGTGAGCGGAGAAACCAAGTGTCATATGTTTTGCAGTTTTAGGGTGAGTGGAGAGACCCAAGTGTCATATGTTTTGCAGTTTTAGGGTGAGTGGAGAGACCCAAGTGTCATATGTTTTACAGTTTTAGGTTGAGTGGAGAGACCCAAGTGTGATACGTTTTGCAGTTTTAGGGTGAGTGGAGAAACCAAGTGTCCTATGTTTTGCAGTTTTAGGGTGAGTGGAGAGACCCAAGTGTGATATGTTTTGCAGTTTTAGGGTGAGTGGAGAGACCAAGTGCCATATGTTTTGGCAGCTGGAGTTGAAAGGAGAAAAAGCAAAAACCGTAGATCTCATCTACAGGTGTGATGGTTATGTCTAGAAGATCATTAATGTCTCGCTTGGTACACTCACTGCAGCATTGTCCATATGTATACACATACAGATTTGCACAAAAGAAAACTTCATTTTGTGATGGAGAAGGGTTGACATAGTATCATTACCGTTTTGCCCTCGGTGTAACCCGTGGCGTTCTGAGACCAGTGAACAGAAAGCAAGGCCTTTATGTGCGCATGATGGAGGTACTTTTTTTTTTTTTTTTTTTGAATCTTGAAATTTTCCCATTCTTTGTAACTACTGCTGTTTCATATTCTGAGAAACAAACTTGTTGTATGACTGGTAAAACGTCAGGTGGTAAACACCTATTGTACATTGCAAAGGCAGATCTGTGATATACTCCTCTCTCTCTCTCTCTCTCTCTCTCTCTCTCTCTCTCTCTCTCTCTCTCTCTCAGATTACGTGGATTTTGTTTTGTAGCAACTAATGGTAGAAGTTAGTGAAGAGGTATGGAAGAACCTTGAGTATCTGGGCTGTATGTTGATGCTGGCACCTGGACATGAAGGCCCGTGGTGGAGTGGATGTAGTTCAGTGGCCCAGGGATTTCTGGACATGAAGGCCTGTGATGGAGTGGATGTAGTTCAGTGGCCCAGGGATTTCTGGACATGAAGGCCTGTGATGGAGTGGATGTAGTTCAGTGGCCCAGGGAGGCTGCAGGGAACCAAGGGTGTCACGGAGGTGGAGCTGTCTACAGCTGCTCCTGCAAATCGGGGAATGGTGTGACTGTCCCATGCTTACAAGTATTTCTCCAAACAATTCTTGGCAATTTGCTGATTGGTAAACTTACTTCACAAGTTGGCATACATTGTACGTAATATACACACACATGCACGGTGCATGCCTAGGTAACATACACATGCAGATGCACACAGACTGAGACGCACATACCAATGCATTTTCACATATTTTCTAACATGCATGTGCAGACCCACACATGGACTGAGATGCATATAACCATGCAATTTCACATATTATTATGAAAATACAGTGATACTAAAAACAGAATGAAGATTTTGATTTGATGGGTTAGAATTCCTCTGAGTTCTTGTTCTGACTTTAAAAAAATCTCTTGACTGCTGAAATTGTGATGTGCTGGTCACTACAAGCATGGGTGTTAGATCCGAGTTTTTGTGCTCAGCTATCTGAAACCGAGTGATTCAGTGATGCCCAAACTTTGAGGGCTGCATACACATCAGAAAAAAAAAAAAATTAATGTTTAGTGTATGTTGGATTGCAGATCAAGATGTGTGTATTTCAAAATATTTTTTTTAGTTTTGTTTTGTTTAGGTCATCCAAGGCCAGGGGGAAAAAGGGGAAAAAAGCACTTTGTTTACCTATTTGTTAAAACCACTTTCAAAGCTTCTGAGAGGAAATAGTAACAAGGTGTACCTTAAATATAAGATGCCCATTGAAGATAAATTTCACTTGATAGATTATATATTTGTAGTAATAAAACAAGGAAATCTGTCGGGTAGGTGTCAGTCCACTTGTTCATCTTTAATCCTGTCGTTAAATGCGATACCTTAGAATGTATGTCATGCATGCACAAGCAGGCACAGACACTTTAATACACACCAGTATTCACAGATACATGTGCTCACATATGCTATGTCTTGATTATTAGCAGTTTACGCAGATCTAGCAAAGGAGAGGGAAAAAAAAGGTTCTTGAAAGATGGAGACGAGGAATACATGGAAGTCCACTTTGTTTTCAGAGTTCAGCCGGGGAAGGGGCAGTGGAGGATTCAGAAAGCAATATGGGCTTACCAACTGGGGTGACCTCAGGGAAAAGACTCGCCAGTATAAGCGACAATATCGCCAAAGAGTCAAAGAAAATCCAGAGTGGCTGCGTTTGTACAAAGAGCGGCAACGGATGTCTAACAGAAAGTATAAGGAAAAACAGAAGCTGCTGCATCAGCTGATTGGATGAGGTGTCGGACACCACCAGGTGGTCTCCATAGTACCACAGGCTTTATATTTCAGCTGAAGGGATGAGGTGTCAGAAAAAACCAGGTGGTCAGCACAGGCTTTATATCTATAAGGAAAAGCTTCAGCTGAAGGGATGAGGTGTCAGCCACCACCAGGTGGTCAGCACAGGCTTTATATCTATAAGGAAAAGCATCAGCAGAAGGGATGAGGTGTCAAACACCACCAGGTGGTCAGCACAGGCTTTATATCTATAAGGAAAAGCATCAGCTGAAGGGATGAGGTGTCACACCACCAGGTGGTCAGCACAGGCTTTATATCTATAAGGAAAAGCATCAGCAGAAGGGATGAGGTGTCAAACACCACCAGGTGGTCAGCACAGGCTTTAAATCTATAAGGAAAAGCATCAGCTGAAGGGATGAGGTGTCAAACACCACCAGGTGGTCAGCACAGGCTTTAAATCTATAAGGAAAAGCATCAGCTGAAGGGATGAGGTGTCAAACACCACCAGGTGGTCAGCACAGGCTTTATATCTATAAGGAAAAGCAGCAGCTGAAGGGATGAGGTGTCAAACACCACCAGGTGGTCAGCACAGGCTTTATGTCTATAAGGAAAAGCATCAGCTGAAGGGATGAGGTGTCACACCACCAGGTGGTCAGCACAGGCTTTATATCTATAAGGAAAAGCATCAGCAGAAGGGATGAGGTGTCAAACACCACCAGGTGGTCAGCACAGGCTTTATATCTAAGGAATAGCATCAGCTGGAGGGATGAGGTGTCAAACACCACCAGGTGGTCAGCACAGGCTTTATATCTATAAGGAAAAGCATCAGCTGAAGGGATGAGGTGTCAAACACCACCAGGTGGTCAGCATAGGCTTTATATCTATAAGGAAAAGCATCAGCTGAAGGGATGAGGTGTCAAACACCACCAGGTGGTCAGCACAGGCTTTATATCTATAAGGAAAAGCTTCAGCTGAAGGGATGAGGTGTCACACTACCAGGTGGTCACCACAGGCTTTATATCTATAAGGAAAAGCTTCAGCTGAAGGGATGAGGTGTCAAACACCACCAAGTGGTCAGCACAGGCTTTATATCTATAAGGAAAAGCATCAGCTGAAGGGATGAGGTGTCAAACACCACCAGGTGGTCAGCACAGGCTTTATATCTATAAGGAAAAGCATCAGCAGAAGGGATGAGGTGTCAGACACCACCAGGTGGTCAGCACAGGCTTTGCATCTATAAGAAAAAGCATCAGCTGAAGGGATGAAGTGTCACACCACCAGGTGGTCAGCACAGGCTTTATATCTATAAGGAAAAGCATCAGCTGGAGGGATGAGGTGTCAGACACCACCAGGTGGTCAGCACAGGCTTTATATCTATAAGGAAAAGCATCAGCTGAAGGGATGAGGTGTCACACCACCAGGTGGTCAGCACAGGCTTTATAAGGAAAAGCATCAGCTGAAGGGATGAGGTGTCAAACACCACCAGGTGGTCAGCACAGGCTTTATAAGGAAAAGCATCAGCTGGAGGGATGAGGTGTCAGACACCACCAGGTGGTCAGCACAGGCTTTATATCTATAAGGAAAAGCATCAGCTGAAGGGATGAGGTGTCACACCACCAGGTGGTCAGCACAGGCTTTATATCTATAAGGAAAAGCATCAGCTGAAGGGATGAGGTGTCAGACACCACCAGGTGGTCAGCACAGGCTTTATATCTATAAGGAAAAGCATCAGCTGGAGGGATGAGGTGTCAGACACCACCAGGTGGTCAGCACAGGCTTTATATCTATAAGGAAAAGCATCAGCTGAAGGGATGAGGTGTCAAACACCACCAGGTGGTCACCACAGGCTTTATATCTATAAGGAAAAGCGTCAGCTGGAGGGATGAGGTGTCAGACACCACCAGGTGGCCACCACAGGCTTTGTCTGCAATGTGCTGGGTTTCCTGGGACCCTGGGGGCCCACGCCTGGCCATGTAGATTTATATCCACACTGCAGAGGAGAATGGCCCCTGGCCTGGGGTTCAGGTGTTCTTTGACTCTCCTGACAATTTCTTTGATTCTTTTCAGTCATCTGTTGGCCAGTGCTCACAGTTTGCAACATTCTTCCACATCACGATCACATTGTAAGAAATGTGATCGCATAGAACCTCCCAGGTTTTTAAAACTTTTTTTTATTTTTTGATTAATTAAAACAAAACAAAAAATTGGTTAGCTAAGATATATGACTTAAGAAACACAGTAGATTGAACTGCTTACGGTTTTTCAATGGAGATATATTTTCCCATTCTTGTTTTGTTTTTCGATGTGAAATATTTTAATAAATTACCAACCTTACTTTCCAGCTTACGGTTTTTCAACGGAGATATTTTTTCCCATTCTTGTTTTGTTTTTCGTTGTGAAATATTTTAATACTTTACCAACCTTACTTTCCATTCGGTTAGAAATGAAAAGTTCACAAAACCTTTCCAGTCATTGAGTGTAAATGTCGAGTAGACAGACTTTATGTTTCTTGGTATCTTCTTGGTTGCAGTGAACAAACTTTGATGTATAATAGAGAATGATCAAGAACAATGTTTCTCGGTATTGATCGAGGTTCACCCCCCACCCTTGCACTGTGTTCAGCTGAAATATGACTCTGTTGATGTAGTGATGAACATTATTTTATTGAGGATTCTGGTACCTTGTATGGAGGTTTTGCACCTTATGTGATTTTCTTTCTTTCTTTCTGCGTACGCAGGCTGATACTCCTGCGGACACTGCCTGTATAGACAGGCAGTGGAGTTTTGTGTGCATGACCGTTTTTTAATCCCGCCATTAAGGCAGCCATACTCCATCTTCGGGGAAGGTCCATGCTATGTGTAACGTGTCATCCATACCAACGGACAAACTGGCCTTCTCTTCCGAAAGTTGGTGATGGGATTTTACGTGTGTGCAAGATGTTTTGCGTGCGTTCACACACGGAACCTCGGTTTATAGTCTCATTCGAAAGACTGTATAGGAAATGGAGTCAGAACCAATGTTAACTCTGAGGGAAAAATCCCCCTGTACTGAAATTCGAACCCGCAACCCCAGGATCACAAGTCTGGCGCTCTACCAACTGAGCTATCCCGGCTCCCACCTTATGTGATGATTTTATGTTGTTCATGATGTAAGAATGTGTGTGTTGTTTCTTGCTGTTGCTTTTGCTGCTTTCTTTTTTCTTTTTTTTTCTTTTTTTTCTTTTTCATTTGATCAGACTGAAATATTGTTTTGTGAAATGTAGTAAACTGTGTGTCAATCTGTCAAGACATAGTTTTAGGCATGGCGTTTTGATTGGTATGTAGTTCTGATTTGGTCGTTCTTGCCGTCTGCTTTAACCTGTGTAGATGACCAGACTGTGACGATGAACCTGACATGACTTGTAAGAGTTGTGTGAAAGGAAATGAATGTTAACTCAAACTGGAAGGGTTAAAGGCAGTGCTGTAGAAAGGGGTCTATGAGCAAGGGGGGGGTGGGGGGGGGGGGGGGGAGGGGGGGCAGAGAGAGCTGCCCATCACAGGGTGCTGGAATGGTTTCTTCTCTGGATGGAACTGTCGTGGTTTTCATTCCACAGGATCTTGATCAAGACAGCAGCGGCTGCAGGATTGGCTTATAGATGACATGATGTCTTCAAAACTGGGGATGGAATAGGTCATTAAAACTAAGAACATAATTCTTGATCAGTAGGTTATGAGAGTCTTTGGAAATGGTTGATCAACTCGACATCATGGGGGTGGACTGTCTGGGCTTTGCTCTGGACATGATGAGGGATAGCCTTTTGATACTCTCTGATCACTGTTCATGATGTTGAATGGTGGAATGGTAGCTTGAAAGTGGAAGTCTATGTAGAAACGAGAAGTGAAGCTCAGGAAAAGAATTAACATTTGTGCTGCTCACAATGAAAAGCATGTGTAAAACAAGCATTTAAACCCAGTATTAATCACTTAAGATGGCTGGTTTCTAAAGGAGAAAAAAAAAAGCAGAAAATGGAGGCTGTGTTTAAACATGAAGTGATTGAAATAAACAACTGCACTTTGTAACTACTGTGACCCCATAACTTGTGGTTATATTTACTATATTTACACAGCTCATGGCTTTTGCACACCTGCTTGGGCAGCAAACAACAAAAGTTGCACACCCATCTGACATGTTCAGCAACAAAGCATTGTCCATACTTCTGGTAGCCATGTTTTGCACCCGATCAAAACTCCTTACATTTTAAACCTTTGCACATTTTGATTCTTTCGCTCAAGTCCACTTGCCCATGGTTGGTTTGACATATGTGTACATTCTCTCTTTCTCTCTCGCGTGCGCGCACGCGCTCGCTTTTTCTCATTCTCTCATTTACATGTACATGCATTCAATTTTCACATTCTTAGCATCCCTCCCCCCCCCCCCCCCCCCCGGCTGTTCAGAGCAAGCTACTTAGTTTTGAGAGGCAGGGAAGTTTACAGCTCGCCCGCAGCTGCAGAGGCCAAGCCGTGAATGCAGGTCAGGGAAAGGGGTGTTTTCTGCAGGCTGCTCCCCACCAGCCAGCTAACCGTGCTGTACTCGGCGAACTGAATGTCATCTGTGTAAAGCCGGTCTGGCAACAATGTGTTCGGCATTGCTGAGCGGCCATTACAAGTGGGGCTGTTAGTTTGATAATTAGTGGTTGTCATGAAAAATGTAATATATCTGTGCTCTTGAGATGACTGAATAGGCGAATTCCCGACAATTCTTTTAATACCAAACTCAACTAGGTTTATTTTCCTGCAGATAATGTAGATATGGCATGAAAGCTTGTACACAAGTGGTCAGGCGATATTCAAACAATGACAACACACACACAATTGTGCAAAAATGACATCACTTTCTGGGAATTTAATTTTCCCTAGTTAACTAGTACACAAGTTTGATACATGCCTCTGCTTGGACTGCAGCAACAAAAATGTTGGATCAGAAATGTGTAAGCCTTGTTTGTTTGGCCCTTTCACTAAGTGTCTCGCACGGAACGGAAAAATAAAGCTGTGCCCCCTCCTCCTCCTCCTCCTGTCAGGGTTCAGGCGTGGAATCGCCTTTCCCTTTGTTCATTGGCCTTCTCCCAGCCATCCTCCAGCCACTCCTCGTTGCTTTTCATTTTTGTGCTGTGCCACCATGGGTGCATTCCTTGTACCATGTCGGTGTCTGCTTTCTTTCTCTCTCTCTCTTTCTCGTTTTCTCTGTGTGTGTGTGTGTGTGTGTGTGTTCCAGCTCTTTGTTTATTGTCTCAATTTGTATATCTGTATGTACATAGTGTGAGTGGAGGGAGGCATGAACCATTCATAAGAACAGGGCAAGATGGGTTACATTTGGTCATTAACTTTTCAAGTTTGGCTACAGACACTGTGTTTGAAGTGAGGGAAAGAGGGAGAATGATTACCAGAGGTTCATCTTTGAGATTGTTTGTTTTATCATCTTAAGCACTGTTGTTTTCATGTTGTTGAGAAAGATAATTTGAAAGCCAGCGGTTTTGAGTTCTGTCTTTCTTCAAGCCAGCCAATGAATTTGATGTTAAATAAAGACAGACAAAGAAACAAACAAACACAAAACTATGGTAAGTAGTATTTTAACAGAAGAAAATCGTCCAATGCAAAGATGATAAGCTTGGGTCCATTTTTCTTATTTGCAGTTCCCATCAAGTCCCTGGCTATTTACGGTTTTGGGAGTGAAGGCTCTTGCCTTCATGGGACTTGCTCATCAGAAAGCAGCGTTCGGAAAGAAAGAAATCGTCTTGCTAAGCGCCGATCTCGCCAGCGAATAAGAGATGATCCATTCCGTCTTCAACGATACCGAGAAAGGGAACGATTGCACTGTAAAAGATACCAAGAAAGGAAGCGTCTGGTAAAAGGAATGATTGCACTGTAAAAGATACCAAGAAAGGAAGCATCTGCTAAAAGGAATGATGATTGCACTGTAAAAGATACCAAGAAAGGAAGCATCTGCTGAAAGGAATGATTGCACTGTAAAAGATACCAAGAAAGGAAGCATCTGCTGAAAGGAATGGTGCACTGTAAAAGATACCAAGAAAGGAAGCATCTGCTAAAAGGAATGATGATTGCACTGTAAAAGATACCAAGAAAGGAAGCATCTGCTGAAAGGAATGTGCACTGTAAAAGATACCAAGAAGGAAGCATCTGCTGAATGGAATGATGATTGCATTGTAAAAGATACCAAGAAAGGAAGCATCTGCTAAAAGGAATGATTGCACTGTAAAAGATAACAAGAAAGGAAGCATCTGCTAACAGGAATGATGGTTGCACTGTAAAAGATACCGAGAAAGGAAGCATCTGCTAAAAGGAATGATGATTGCACTGTAAAAGATACCAAGAAAGGAAGCATCTGCTAAAAGGAATGATGATTGCACTGTAAAAGATACCAAGAAAGGAAGCATCTGCTGAAAGGAATGGTGCACTGTAAAAGATACCAAGAAAGGAAGCATCTGCTAAAAGGAATGATGATTGCACTGTAAAAGATACCAAGAAAGGAAACATCTGCTGAAAGGAATGGTGCACTGTAAAAGATACCAAGAAAGGAAGCATCTGCTAAAAGGAATGGTGCACTGTAAAAGATACCAAGAAAGGAAGCATCTGCTAAAAGGAATGATGATTGCACTGTAAAAGATACCAAGAAAGGAAGCATCTGCTGAAAGGAATGGTGCACTGTAAAAGATACCAAGAAAGGAAGCATCTGCTAAAAGGAATGGTACACTGTAAAAGATACCAAGAAAGGAAACATCTGCTGAAAGGAATGATGATTGCACTATAAAAGATACCAAGAAAGGAAGCATCTGCTAAAACGAATGATGATTGCATTGTAAAAGATACCAAGAAAGGAAGCATCTGCTAAAAGGAATGGTGTACTGTAAAAGATACCAAGAAAGGAAGCATCTGCTGAAAGGAATGGTGCACTGTAAAAGATACCAAGAAAGGAAGCATCTGCTAAAAGGAATGATGATTGCACTGTAAAAGATACCAAGAAAGGAAGCATCTGCTAAAACAAATGATGATTGCACTGTAAAAGATAACAAGAAAGGAAGTAGCTGCTAAAACGAATGATGATTGCAAACGAATGATGATTGCACTTTAAAAAATAACAAGAAAGGAAGCATCTGCTAAAACAAATGATTGCACTATAAAAGATGCCAAGAAAGGAAGCATCTGCTAAAAGGAATGGTGCACTGTAAAAGATAACAAGAAAGGAAGCATCTGCTAAAAGGAATGATGGTTGCACTGTAAAAGATACCAAGAAAGGAAGCATCAGCTAAAAGGAATGGTGCACTGTAAAAGGTAACAAGAAAGGAAGCATCTGCTAAAAGGAATGGTGCACTGTAAAAGATACCAAGAAAGGAAGCATCTGCTAAAAGGAATGGTGCACTGTGAAAGACAACAAGAAAGGAAGCATCTGCTAAAACGAATGATGATTGCACTGTAAAAGATACCAAGAAAGGAAGCATCTGCTAAAACGAATGGTGCACAGTAAAAGATACCAAGAAAGGAAACATCAGCTGAAAGGAATGATGATTGCACTGTAAAAGATACCAAGAAAGGAAGCATCTGCTAAAAGGAATGATGATTGCACTGTAAAAGATACCAAGAAAGGAAGCATCTGCTGAAAGGAATGGTTGCACTGTAAAAGATACCAAGAAAGGAAGCATCTGCTAAAAGGAATGATGATTGCACTGTAAAAGATACCAAGAAAGGAAGCATCTGCTGCATTTCACAGAAAGAGAAAACGTGTAACCTGTAGTTGTATGCTTTGAAACTTTACGCTGTTGAAGCCTTGGTAAACACCTCCCAGAAGTGCTTAAACTTGGGGTCTGCTGTAGGGAGGAGTGTTAAATTGGAAGTAAAGCTGGTGTTGTCAGAAACAAAAAAATGTTTCACATCAAACTGAAAAGGAAGTTTTTGTTGCCAAGGCTATTGACTTGTGTTGCAGTTTTCATTGTAAACTGAGAAGTCTGGAAGAGGGCTATGGCATAACGTTGAATTGATCTGATACAGATTGTGTTGGTTTGAGTCCTGGCAGGGTCACTCCTGTGTTGGGATGTTTTTAGGGGTTTTTTTTGTTTTTGTTTGTTAAATAAAGGTCCTGTATACATGACATAGGGTTTTTCTTTTTTTCGTTTGTTAGTTTACTGGATTTTGAAAATCAGTGTTACTGCTTGTTACATCCTAAAAGCAGACTGATGCAGAAGTTGACTATCACTTACATCATGATGCCACTTCTGGATATGAAACCATAGAGTGTGGGTATAAGATCACAAGGCTGTTGTGTATGGCAGTCAACAATGAATGAGCAGTGCTCCTCATGAATTTTCTTTGAGAATTAAATTGTATTGAAGGAAACTACTTCAGCATGTTATTTACAGATTCAGGAATGGATGAATAGTTCTTTTGGATCAGTGTAGTTTGGTACTGTAGTATGATGGGAGTTGACACAGGCTTTACTTCTTTTTGTTTTTTTTTAATACTTTTTTTTCCATTGCCCACAGCTTCTCCTGGTGTTTCTGGTGCACAGAGATAGTATATAGAATGTATGTGGTGTATCAGCAGTATTTGTGTTGCCTGCTCATTGAAATCTGTATCTGTAAAATGTCAGTGCCTTGTAACTAAGACAGTGTTGAAGAGAAGTCAGCAAACAAAAAAAATAACAAACAAAAAGAATATGAAAAGACATTCACAGTGTTTTTCTTCATACTTCCACATTTGACTGAAAATGTGTAAGGTTTTTTTAAAATTTCAAACTCATACACATACACATGCACGCACGCACGCACACACGCACACACACACACACACACACACATATGCATGTACACACCGACACACCCACACCCACTCACAGACACGCGCACACATGTACACATAGGCACACTCTCACTCCCACTGTCCCCTCAGTTCCTAACATAGCATTGCATGTATACATGTAATAGATGCAAGTATGCGTGCATGCACGTGCGCGCATGTGCACACACACACACACACACACACACACACACACACACACACACACACACACAATGCGCACAGACCAAAGAATAAAAGCAGTTTTTGTTTCCTTTCAGCACACCACAAGAAAGTGCCCTATCATCGACTGTACCGTGAACGTCTAAAGCAAGACCCTGTTCGTTACAGACAGTACCTTTCACGACAGCTGATGTACACAAAACGCTATCAGGCCCGCAAAAAGTTAGAGATCTTAACAAGAGCACGTGACAATAGGTAAGATCCATGAAAAGGGTCTGGTGTGATGACTGTCGGTTAGGGATGATATGACAGTCACTGAGTGAGAAAGTGCTAAACAATGAAGTAATGATGGGTGGGTTGCAACCGAAATGGGACCATGTTGAGGACAGTGTGAACATGTGGAAGTTGCGTTACACGTCGGTTGCATGCACTGAAAAATTGTTAGCATGTCTAGACGAAGAGATGGTGATGCATTTATGAATGGAAGGTAGACTAAGGAATTAGAATGAAGGTGGTGAAACTACCTCAGTAGGACCTGAATGTAAACCATTGAACTGTTGGGTTTTGTGTAGTGTAAGAGAGGGGGGGGGGGGGGGGGGGGGTCTACCCAGTGGTATGAAATGACAGACTGCCAGAATGAATTGTGTTCTTTCACAGTAGCCAAGGTCTGGGTTCTCTGGCAGATCACAGGCTCCTGTCCATTGTCTTACTGTCAGTACAGAATGACACCACTTCTGCAGTTTGTCCCTTTTTTTGTTGCCCTCGCTTAAATGAATTTTTCTTGTTATGTTGTTTTCTCCCTCCTACCAAGACTTTTTGTTGTATAGTGCCAGAAATGCTTTATTATGAGGTTTTAACTGATTCTTTGCAGTGTTTGTCTGCTGGTGTCGGGTGATGCCTTTTTGATTTGTAATCCTTGATTTGGATTCTGGTTTTACTTTAGAGAGAAGTGGGTCTGCATCTTAGTAGAAGGATTTTTGGAGGGGGGGGGGGGGGGGGGGGAGCCGTAATGATTTTCTAGACATTGGATTAGCAGCTATATTTTGTGCAAAATAGGAAGGGCGGGGGGGGGGGGGGGGGGGGGGGGGGCTGTGCAGATCATGAATAACAAAGCAAAGAATATTGTATGCAAAGTGTCGTGTATGTATCGGGTGGCATGGAGATCACAGTACACTAGTACTAGCCTTTGTTTTTGTGCATGACTAGTTGGCAGCACGCACTAGCATTTGAAGTTTTTGATGCATTGAAAACAAAATATGTACTTCCCTTGCCCTTTCTCCCCCACCCTGCATACACGAGGTGTGCTTGAAATCAATGGAAGGGGGAGGGTGGAGGCTTCCCAACCATAGCATGTGTTTAAATGTGGTGTGGTTTTAAGGCACAGTGTTCTGTAGGCATTTCTTCCCTCTTGTGCTGCTGTTCTGCTTTCCTCCATTGTCCAGTCCTTTCAACAGCTTGCATTGTTAGTATGTTTTCATTCTTTAAGGTTTTCATTCTGAAAGTGTTTGTCCTAAAACGCATCATTCATCGGAACTTCAGAAGATGTTTTTGCTAGTTTCAAGAGCAGTGTTCAGACATGATGCTAATTATAAAGGACGGGGAGGGAGGGGGAGGGGGCGAGCTTATGAAGTAGATTGAGGATATATTTTTCCACCTTGAGCTCTAAGCGGGCATTTCTGACTGTTGCGTTTTGTCTCTTGCAGCACCTCAAATGACTTGCTCTAAACTTGGCTGGGAACATCATCTAGGATCCACCACAACACGTCTTGAAGGTGGTGTTTGCAGGAGCACAAATAATTCCAGGCGATATCGCCAGCGCATAAAGCAAGATCCCATACAGTATCAAAGATACCGTGAAAAGCAGCGTCTATATCAGTTGCGACATAAAGCTAAAAGACGAAGGCTTTTTGAACAGTTGAAAGGTAACTGGCAGAATTAATGGTCAAGCTGTCACTGCTCATCGGCTGGTCATGCTGATGTGTACAATGTGCTTAATGATGTGGTATTTTTTTTTTTTTTTGTTTTGTTTGTTTTTCTACACATAACATCAGTTGTGTTGTCGGTCACTGAAGATGATTGATTTATGGCACAGTATTGTGATGGTGAGACCTGCTGTGGACATTTCAGCAAGGAAACATGTCAGGGACAGAACCCATCAACAAATATGGACTGATCAGTTAGGGGATTTTGTGTGTGTGTGTGTGTGTGTGTGTGTGTGTGTGTTCAAAATGTTAGATATTGTTTGACTACATGCCTGGGCTGTTTGATATTGTTTGATACATGCTTGGCTGTTCAGATGTAATAATATATTTGTATTTATCTTTGGAATATGAAGTAACGTTTCAGAGTTGGATGTATTTTATTTGACTGCAAGTCAGGACAGTTAACTTTTGTTTTCCTTTTATTTGACTGAGTCAGGACAGTTAACTTTTGTTTTCCTTTTATTTAACGGATTCAGGACAATTAACTTTAGTTTTCATTTTATTTGACTGTCACTTGGAACACTTGGCTTGTTTTGTTTTCCTATTTATATTTATTCAACAAGTATTAGATTCGTTATTTGAATAGAAAATGCTTCTGCACTTGGGATGGGCTATCCCATGCCACTCATTTTTGTGCCCCCTCCTCACCAACTTAACCCTCTTTAGTATGCAGTTACCTGAGCTTAGTTACGCCAAAAACCATCAGCAAGATAAGTAACTCCGTAATTTGAACATGTTTACCCATTTAAAAATTAATTTAAAAGAGAGGAAAGGAAATAATGAAATGAAAATTATTTTAAAAATTCCTATGAATATATATGTTGCTATATCATAAGTTTGAAGAATGTCACATGAGCCATTTACTCGGGGAAAAAAAAATCTTCTTCTTCAGAACTTTCTTCCGAATCGTTGTTTATCATATCTGGAACCTCATCCCAGTCGAAATCTAGGTCACTGTAAGCTTCATCACCCACCACTTTCACTAAGTCTTATGCCGTAAATCCCACAAATCACAGTATCTTTATTACTAAATCTCATTATAGAACGGCAGAAATCAAAGTTAGCCATGGTGAAAAACAGCATTTCGACCACAAAACTTTAAAAATTCATAACTCGAGAACTACGGCATGTATCGACTCGCGTTTTTTTGCAAACGGAAGTGAATGGCTACAGGAAGAAGGAAGTCACGTTCTCGCTAGACTTCCTTTTCTATGAGAAACATGGTGGCGCCCATTGTTGCCTCGTGTTTTACCGGGCACTGGCAGGCGCTCAGCCTTTTGGCAGTGTGATTTCCGGTCGGGCGCTAGCGGGTGCATGCTTGTCAAGAGAGTTGATGACACCGAAGTAAAAAACTTGCCATGGGTTTAGACACGTGAAGGAAACCGACACTGAGAGTACTAGGAGAGTAGGACATGAGAGGTAACAAAATTGTAGTCTGGATGGAAAAGGAGGGGTGGGATGGGGAGTGGGGGATACTAGCTGAATGTCTGTGGATGATGGGAGCGATGCTGTGATGTTTCATTTTGTTCCGCCAATTCATAGCAGGACTGTGCTCCACTTGCCTTGATGATGTCTTCAGTGTTGATTAGGTGGGAAAGATACAGCCACCTGCAGTATGGATTGTGAAATTTACAGCACACTGTCAAATGCAGCCAGTATTTGGATGAAACTTGACTGCGCAGTGTCAGTCTTTCCATTCCAGCCCATGGCCCGCTTAATAACACCAGGTTGGAGCCAGCCAGGGTTGAAAATCCCACAGATGTCATGAAATGGTCCTGGTCTGTAATGTGTGATGCTGACCAGTGCACCTCAAAGGCTTTTTTGTCATTCTGTCACTGTGTGTAGTCTGCACAGTACAGATCACTCCAGTGTCTAGCTAAGGGGGTCTGTAGAGGCAGGTTATTGGTGTCATTCTATTACTGTGTGTAGTCAGCACAGTACAGATCACTCCACTGTGTAGCTAAGGGAGTCTATAGAGGCTGGTTATTGGTGTCATTCTATTACTGTGTGTTGTACACAGTACAGATCACTCCACTGTCTAGCTAAACACTGTTGAGTGATGGGTGAAGAAGAAAAGCCACTGTGGTACACAGTACAGAGAACTCCAGCATCTAGCTAAACGCTGTTGAGTGATGGGTGAAGAAGAAAAGCCACTGTGTGTAGTACACAGTACAGAGAACTCCAGCATCTAGCTAAACACTGTTGAGTGATGGGTGAAGAAGAAAAGCCAGTGTGTGTGGTCTGCACAGTACAGAGAACTCCAGCATCTAGCTAAACACTGTTGAGTGATGGGTGAAGAAGAAAAGCCGCAGGTGAGGCTTGCTTTCAGTTGGCGTCATCTTTTCCACACAAAATGACACTGTGTAATAATGTCTCGGCCTGTAACGCAGTGAGGATTATTGCCGGATTATTGCCCAAATTTCAACAAGGTTTGAATAGGTGCTTTTCAGGGATTTATGATTAACAGCTTCTTCTGTTTTAAAGTGTTGCCATCTGGAGTAGAAATGTGGTCAAAAGTTAGGCTGAAAATGACCATGTTATTGTAAATTGTCATTGAGAATTTTTTTTTCTCTGGACATGGTTTGTTGCATGGCAGCTTTTTGTGATGTAACCTTGCTCCTAGGTAGATGCCAAGGAGTGGACACTGGGAATCTTGCTCATAGGTAGATGCCCAAGGAGTGGACACTGGGAATCTTGCTCCTAGGTAGATGCCAAGGAGTGGACACTGGGAATCTTGCTCCTAGGTAGATGCCAAGGAGTGGACACTGGGAATCTTGCTCCTAGGTAGATTCCGAGGGAATGGACACTGGGAATCTTGCTCCTAGGTAGATGCCAAGGAGTGGACACTGGGAATCTGGCTCCTAGGTAGATGCCCAGGGAGTGGACACTGGGAATCTTGCTCCTAGGTAGATACCGAGGGAATGGACACTGGGAATCTTGCTCCTAGGTAGATGCCCAGGGAGTGGACACTGGGAATCTTGCTCCTAGGTAGATGCCCAGGGAGTGGACACTGGCTCACTGTTCTGTAGAGTATGTTGACCTTGGGGCCCTTTTTAACATGGATGATTTATTTGATTATTTTATTCATTCTTCTGTTCACTTTTTCTCCCTTGTTGAACTGGTAGTGAAAAATAAAGCGGAATGGCGTGGTGCCTTCAGCATGACCTAGTTTGATCTGCATCAGGAGGTCAGTTGTTGACCTTGCAGCATGTTGAATCTGTGCCACGTTGCATGCAGGCCGCTCCTTGGACCCCCACTCCTGTCTTAAAAGATGGAGAGGCTCAGTGGTATATTCTGTGTGGTCCCCGCTCCTGTCTTCAGTGGTATATTCTGTGTGGTCCCCACTCCTGTCTTCAGTGGTATATTCTGTGTGGTCCCCACTCCTGTCTTAAAAGATGGAGAGGCTCAGTGGTACATTGTGTGGTCCCCACTCCTGTCTTCAGTGGTATATTCTGTGTGGTCCCCACTCCTGTCTTAAAAGATGGAGAGGCTCAGTGGTACATTGTGTGGTCCCCACTCCTGTCTTAAAAGATAGAGAGGCTCAGTGGTATATTCTGTGTGGTCCCCCGCTCCTGTCTTAAAAGATGGAGAGGCTCAGTGGTATATTCTGTGTAGTCCCCACTCCTGTCTTCAGTGGTATATTCTGTGTGGTCCCCACTCCTGTCTTAAAAGATGGAGAGGCTCAGTGGTATATTCTGTGTGGTCCCCACTCCTGTCTTCAGTGGTATATTCTGTGTGGTCCCCACTCCTGTCTTAAAAGATGGAGAGGCTCAGTGGTACATTGTGTGTGGTCCCCACTCCTGTCTTCAGTGGTACATTGTGTGGTCCCCACTCCTGTCTTCAGTGGTATATTCTGTGTGGTCCCCACTCCTGTCTTAAAAGATGGAGAGGCTCAGTGGTACATTGTGTGGTCCCCACTCCTGTCTTCAGTGGTATATTCTATGTGGTCCCCACTCCTGTCTTAAAAGATGGAGAGGCTCTGGTACATTGTGTGGTCCCCACTCCTGTCTTCAGTGGTACATTGTGTGTGGTCCCCACTCCTGTCTTAAAAGATGGAGAGGCTCAGTGGTACATTGTGTGGTCCCCACTCCTGTCTTCAGTGGTATATTCTGTGTGGTCCCCACTCCTGTCTTCAGTGGTATATTCTGTGTGGTCCCCCTCCTGTCTTCAGTGGTATATTCTGTGTGGTCCCCACTCCTGTCTTAAAAGATGGAGAGGCTCAGTGGTACATTGTGTGGTCCCCACTCCTATCTTCAGTGGTATATTCTGTGTGGTCCCCACTCCTGTCTTCAGTGGTATATTCTGTGTGGTCCCCCTCCTGTCTTCAGTGGTATATTCTGTGTGGTCCCCACTCCTGTCTTAAAAGATGGAGAGGCTCAGTGGTACATTGTGTGTGGTCCCCACTCCTGTCTTCAGTAGAACATTGTGTAGTCCCCACTCCTGTCTTCAGTGGTACATTGTGTGGTCTCCACTCCTGTCTTCAGTGGTACATTGTGTGGTCCCCACTCCTGTCTTCAGTGGAACATTGTGTGGTCCCCACTCCTGTCTTCAGTGGTATATTCTGTGTGGTCCCCACTCCTGTCTTCAGTGGTACATTGTGTGGTCCCCACTCCTGTCTTCAGTAGTATATTCTGTGTGGTCCCCACTCCTGTCTTCAGTGGAACATTGTGTGGTCCCCACCCGTCTTCAGTGGTATATTCTGTGTGGTCCCCACTCCTGTCTTCAGTGGAACATTGTGTGGTCCCCACTCCTGTCTTCTGTGGTACATTGTGTGTGGTCCCCACTCCTGTCTTAAAAGATGGAGAGGCTCAGTGGTACATTGTGTGTGGTCCCCACTCCTGTCTTCAGTGGAACATTGTGTGGTCCCCACTCCTGTCTTCTGTGGTACATTGTGTGTGGTCCCCACTCCTGTCTTAAAAGATGGAGAGGCTCAGTGGTACATTGTGTGTGATAAACTATCGCTGTCGAACCTGTTCTGGCAATGTGTTGGGACTCCATGAAGTCAAACCTGTTCTGGCAATGTGTTGGGACTCCATGAAGTCAAACCTGTTCTGGCAATGTGTTGGGACTCCATGAAGTATCACTGTCAAACCTGTTCTGGCAATGTGTTGGGACTCCATGAAGTATCGCTGTCAAACCTGTTCTGGCAATGTGTTGGGACTCCATGAAGTATCGCTGTCAAACCTGTTCTGGCAATGTGTTGGGACTCCATGAAGTATCTCTGTCTAACATGTTCTGGCAATGTGTTGGGACTCCATGAAGTATCGCTGTCGAACCTGTTCTGGCAGTGTGTTAGGACTCCATGAAATATCGCTGTCAAGGCTGTTCTGGCAATGTGTTGGGACTCCATGAAGTCAAACCTGTTCTGGCAATGTGTTGGGACTACATGAAGTATCGCGGTCAAACCTGTTCTGGCAATGTGTTGGGACTCCATGAAGTCAAACCTGTTCTGGCAATGTGTTGGGACTCCATGAAGTATCGCTGTCAAACCTGTTCTGGCAATGTGTTGGGACTTCATGAAGTTTTACTGTCAAACATGTTCTGGCAATGTGTTGGGACTCCATGAAGTATCGCTGTCAAACCTGTTCTGGCAGTGTGTTGGGACTCCATGAAGTATCGCTGTCAAACATGTTCTGGCAATGTGTTGGGACTCCATGAAGTATCACTGTCAAACATGTTCTGGCAATGTGTTGGGACTTCATGAAGTATCACTATCAAACATGTTCTGGCAATGTGTTGGGACTCGATGAAGTATCACTGTCAAACATGTTCTGGCAATGTGTTGGGACTCGATGAAGTATCACTGTCAAACCTGTTCTGGCAATGTGTTTGGGACTCCATGAAGTATCGTGGTCACACATGTTCTGGCAATGTGTTAGGACTTGCATGAAGTCTGACGTAAACTCTTACCAGCAGACTCCATGAGAATCTTTTGAGAATCTTGGTCAGAGATGACCCATCTGATGTGATTTTTGAGTTTATGAAAGCGTCGGACATTTTTCAGCTGATCTATGAGTTTACAGAAGAGAGATTTTTTAAGGAAATTTCAGCATGTTTCATAAAAATCAGTTGTAATAAGAAGTATGTTTATGATTTTGCTTGTTAGCCTTTTAAATCGGTTTAAGAGTTGACTTCAGTAAGATGATAGGTCTACTATGGACCTTTGCTGTGGGCTGGGCTATAGGCATCATGAATTGAAGAGTTTGAATAGCAGGGGGATGCTGGGGTTTTGTACGAAAAGCTCCGTATCTTCTCCAAGTTCTATGCCAATATCATTCTTTTTTCCCCTTTCTTGGATTCTTGTGTTTTTGTTTGGTTTGTGTGTTTTTGTACTCCCAGTTCTTGTAGAACAGGGAGTACTTTCGAATGGGAACGAAGAAATGCTGTCTGTGTGTCTGTCTGTCTGTGTGTCCGTGGTCAAAATGTGTTCCACTCGCTCCAGACAAAACTACTGGGTCGATCTTTCTGAAAATTTGTAGGTATGTTCGTTATGGGCCACGGATGATGCCCGATGTTTTAGTTTACCGCTATAGCCGTTACTAACGTCTGTAACGGCCTGTAATGGTTTTTCTTCTTTATGGAATATCTCAGAAAGTACTTGGCCAATTTATAAGTGGTTTGGATGATCTTGTGGCAAATCGGAGCCTCTGTCCATATGTAAGTGATGTAATACTGAAAATGGATTAAACAACCGTTAAAAACCATTATTCTGCCATTATTTCTTATATATAGGTGGATGTTAATGAAATTTGGTATATAGAAAGGTTATCACACACAAATGGCACTTCTGTATAGCGTTTCAAAATTTGACTGTTAAAAACCGTTATTCTTGACATTTTGTCCGATTTGGATGAAATTTGATATGTACACAGGCTTTAGCCCAGTGAGGACTAAAATACCGGTTACAAATGTGTATATCATAACCGGTTATATAACTGTTAAACAGTTATTTTGCTGTTATTTTTTATATATTGGTGGGTTTTAATGAAATTTTGTATATAGAAAGGTTATCACACACAAATGGCACTTCCATGTAGTGTTTCAAAATCTGACCGTTGAAAACCGTTATTCTTGACATATTGGCCAATTTGGATGAAATTTGGTATGTACACAGGCTTTAGCCCAGTGAGGACTAAAATACCAGTTTCAAAAGTGTACATCAGTTAAATAGCCGTTAAAACCTTTATTTTGCCTTTATTTCTTATCTCACAAAGCACTTGGCCGATTTATAGGCGGTTTGGAAAACTGGGAGTACGTTTATATGCTTCACATCTTGTTCTTTCTGTTTTTCCACCATAGTGTTAGTCTGTATAATCTGTTGTTTTCTGGCTTGTAGACTTTTCTCCTTTGTTCTGGTAATGTAATCCCTCCCCGCCAGACAACAGGTTGTGGACGCTGGCTGTCCATTTCACATTTTTAAAGTGTCTTTTTTTCATGCCATGTAAAAAAAATTTTTTAAAAGCAGTGTTCAAAATGGGGCAGTGAGAAGTCCAGGGAAGGCTTGGCAGTACAGTGTTTGCACAGTCTTAGTGTACTGGCCGTAAGGATGTCAGTAATTGACCTGTCGTGTCCTGTTTCATTGGAAACTGCCAGGGACTGGCTGGATGGTCATTGATTTGTGTTGTTGAATGGCTTTTCCTGGATTGGAACAGTCTGCTGGATCCATGATGCTTTCATCATGAACATTGGAGCTGAGAAAAGGATGATAAGTGTGTGTGTGTGTGTGGTGTGTGTGTGTGTGTGTGTGTGTGTGTGTGTGTGTGTGCGTGCGTGTGTGTGTGTGTGTTGCTCTGTTTTCCTTGGAATTTCCAGTCCCATTTGTGGTAACAAACATCAAAAGTGAATGGTTTTAATTTAAAAATGTGGGAGTTTGCTTTGCAAACACATGATAATTTATTCATAAGTTTCAATAAAGTTTGTTGCGTAGTACTCCTGGTGAGTTTTGTGTCATTTTGAAGATAATGAATCACTCTCACACTTGCTCCTCTCTCATTCACTGGCTCTCTTGCTAATTTGCTGTCTCGCTCTTACTCTTTTTCTCTCTGCCTGCCTGCCTTGCTCTCCCATGTTATCCTCTTCCGTATATATTCTGATGTTATTTGGAAAGAGAACAGAACAAACTGAAGAGTGTTTTTGATGATTCAGTGAACACTTGCTCCTGTTGGTAGAATCTAGGTTGTAGTATGTTACTGAAGACTCTGTTGCCTGCTTCAAAGCAGTGAATGTGTCAGTATTTGAAATCAGTGTGATCCATTTGCTCCTACAGTTATGTGTGTGAGGCTGTTCATGTGAGTGATACATTTAAATAGAAAATAATGGACTTGACATTGATTCTGTCCGAGTTCATTGGGAGGTTTAGCATTCCTGAAAAGTTGGTCAGGAATGAGAGAACTAGGGAAACAACGGAGAGCTTGACACCCGGGCTTCAGAGAAGAAACCTTCCTCAGACAGGTGGTGTGGCTTAGGCCTCTTTCCGCTCCAAGCGAGTTGAGCTGCATCGAGGTCATGACTCCAGACGCCATTCCGCTGTCACTAGAGTCAGATTATTTTTCCCAGGTGCTGATGGGATTTGAACCAGCAACCTCAGGATGGGTGAGTGTTAGCTTACAGACTGATGTCTCACTCGCATTGCTATGGCAGTCCTGTTCTGAGTTGGAAAATTGAAGCCTCTTGAAGTTTAACTTTTCCCCTGACAATCAGGTTCCTAGTGGCTGGTAGCACAAACATGTCCGTGGGGACGCATCATGCTCCAGGTGCCAACGAGATTTGAATGTTGTTGATGCAGTGGGAATGTAGAGCTGGTCAAATCTTTTTTTCAGTCAATGGCCAAATGACACGAACCACATCAAATACTTAGTATAAAGTCTTCAATCATGGTGAGCATTAGTTTTCTTGCATGGGGATGACCAGTTTTACCCAAACAAGTTTAAAACAAGGCCGCCCAACCTGCACATGGGAATTCTCCATGCGGCATGCATGGAGTTTCCTGGTTCAGCAAAATCTCCAGGATGGGTGCCATTGCATAAATGTGGGAAACAGAAGAGCAAAGTGGTTTTTAGTAAAATTGTGCACTGTGAGAAAATGCAAGCAAAATGTTGTGAGGGCGTTTGGGAAATATCACGGTATGTTTATTGCTCAAAATTTTTGCTTGGATTGCATACTCTGCCCCCATCTCCTACCTTTTAAGGGTCAGATTGACATTTTTTGCCCCTTTTCCCCCTGGCCTTGCTTTAAAGTTGTCTGCTAACTAAAACTCTTTTTAAAGTTCAGTCATGTTGTTTCCATCACAGTTCACTGTACAGTGGCAAAAAGGTCTTTTTAAGTGTACTGTGTGCAAAGTTTGCGTGTTGTCCTTCATGTTGATATATAGCAATAGGCTGTCGTGTGTGTTTAAGAGGCTGTAAAATGAAGATTTGATTTAAAAGTGCCAAAATGCCAACAGCAGCGGTTGTGAGAATGTGCAGAGCAGTTAATTAGATCAGTAAAAAGCAGTAGCAGGTCCAAAGGTGTACATTAAAGCCTTGACTCTGGCCCCTCATCCAGTAAGCAACCTTTCTGCCCACCTAACCCTCAAAGACAGTGGAGGAAAAGACTTCAGCAGTGCGAACAGAATCTCCATTGTCAGAAGAAGCCCAGACCTTGATACATGAAAATAGTTTTTCTCTAAAAGAAAAAAAGTATACTGCTTGAAGTAATTGTTTGATGCATCATATGTTAGAAGTGGTTTGTCTTCTGTGAACGAAATATGATTTATGGATGTCTGCTTGTATGTGCATGTGATGCCAAGAACTAGTAGAAGTATGTTCTGGAGTGCCACAGGAGTGCCAATGTGCCAAATGGACATACTGCTAGTGACTTGGCTTTCAACATTACGTGATAATTGATCTGTGAAACACTTCTACAAACACATCAAATGACCTTGTTATCTTATCTGAGGTCATCTTTCCTGTTAGCGGTCTTCGGTTAACAGTGACAGGCCTAACAGATCAGCGAAAGCATTGAAGAATGGGAGTTTTCATTACACCACAGTTTTGCTGCTTTGTTCAAAAAGTGTGTCACACTTTTTGTAAACTAAAAGAAATCAATAGCTGTGATAAAGTTCCTCTTTGCTGAAGTTGGTGTACAAAATTATGATGGCTGCCTCAGTGTGTGTGTGTGTGTGTGTGTGTGTGTGTGTTTTCACAGTTAAAACCAATCATGAGTCATAGTCTGCATACACAGATTGACAGAAAGTAGGGTTGTAACCTTGTTAACAGTTGGAAATTCTGTGTGGTAATGTGTGCTGTTTGGTGGCACAAATTGTTATTGGTCTTTTTCTGTGATTTGTTGCTGTAGCAATTCATCTTAAACGTTTATGTGACATCAGATAAACAGGAAAAGTATTATAACCCTGCCATGTCTGTTACACCTGAGAAACAAGAGTATATGTCTGTTACACCTGAGAAACACAAACAGGAGTGTATATCCCTGCCATGTCTGTTACACCTGAGAAACAAGAGTATATGTCTGTTACACCTGAGAAACAAGAGTGTATATCCCTGCCATGTCTGTTACACCTGAGAAACAAGAGTATATGTCTGTTATACCTGAGAAACAAAAGTGTATATCCCTGCCGTGTCTGTTACACCAGAGAAACAAGAGTATATGTCTGTTACACCTGAGAAACAAGAGTGTATATCCCTGCCATGTCTGTTACACCTGAGAAACAAGAGTATATGTCTGTTACACCTGAGAAACAAGAGTGTATATATATCCCTGCCATGTCTGTTACACCTGAGAAACAGGAGTGTATATGTCCATGACACCTGAGAAACGAGTGCGTGTCCCTGCCATCTGTGCATAGTAGGAGGAGACATTACCATCGCAAGCAAGTTCACAGTTGTGAATTGTGCACCATGTCCAGATTAACAAAAAATATTACTGCATTTTTAGCACCAACATTCTGTCTGTCTGTCTCTGATTGAATAACCAGAGCATAAGTGATTACTGGATTTTGAATATTATACTTCTCTCCAGATATTCCGTGTGGCCAGTATTCAGTCACTAATAAATCTGTTAGACTAAAGCTTCAAAATTAAAAACTCACCTGCAAGCACTGCCCTGAAAACAGTTTAATTGTGTCATGATCCAGTTGTAACTTTATTGTTCAAGTGATACTGGTAGGGAATCATTGTTCATTGTTGACATTTCTTGAGCATTTTGGTGTTCAGTGACAGATGACCGAGTTAATCTGTTGACTGCTGGAACATTTTTTGGCTCATGACTTTCTCATGTTCTGGAGTGAATGGCATGATGTTTACTGTGTGTGTGTGTGTGTGTGTTAATTGAACTTAAATTGTCCAGAAACTTATGATGTAAATGATTATGTGAACATATAGATAAAAGTAATGAATTTGAAATCCATATTTTGGGGAAAAAGAAAACAATGAAAAAAAACATAACGCTATTTCAGTCCCTGTGTGGAAACTGCTCACTGTCTGTAGAAGATGATGTTCTGGCAGTCAAGGGATTGACTGCTTGATGTACCTGTTTTTTTTTTTTCTTCCTTGACACAGTGTTAGTCTGCATGTACATTTTGTGTCCACTGACTAGCTACCTACCTAGTTCTTTTGCCAAGAAAAGCCCAGACTTTACTGAATTATAATTACTGGCGGTCAAGGTAAAAGCCACACAGAGCATTATATTATTTGCCCCAGCTGTCTGTTGTTCCTAGCCTTCAGATTAATGGAGTATGCCCAGAAACCAGATGTACATGCAGACTGTGTAAGCCCCTAGCAGAAGTAAACTGAAGGTACTGTGTCCATGTCAAGCAGTGTAGGATGAAGACAGATGACCGCACAATAAACGCCACCCTGCCTATGTCCTTGCAGTGTGCCTGCAGCCTCAAGGTAGCCGCTTTGGGCAGTGCCGGTATAAGGCAGGAGGCCTGGGGGCGTCCAGAGGGGGGCTGTCTGTGGCCGAGTCCTGGAGATTGTACAGAGCACGAATCAGGCTTACCGACCCTGAAAAATACCTTCACAACAAACGGAAAAATGCCCTGCGAATGAGGAGGAAAAGGGAAGAGCTGAAAAGGAGGAAGGAGGAGATGTATGCACACATGACTCTGTGACTTGCTGATTGATGGACTGTTTACCTGAGAATTTTGTATGTGTGTGTTGTGTATATTTTGAGCTGATATCTCCACTCGCACTTTTGGCAACAGAGGCTGTGTGTTTCACCAGCAATTGTCCTAGTTCAAATTAACAGAGACATAATGATGACAGTTGTGATCATGAATGCTGGCATTGGAAATTCACATTTGATTGAACAGAGCATCATGGAAAACTGATGGTTTGATGAAAGCTGGCAGTGGACACCTGTGTTTGGACAGAACTTGTCAAGTGATCAAAAATGTTGTCTTTTTTAGTTGTCATTGGTGCTTGGTGGTGAACAACATAAAAGCAAACATGGTTTATGCAGCCATTTGCGTCCATCTTATCCTAACACACAGAGACTCATGCATGCATGTGAGCATTTGCGTGTGCACACATACATTCTCTCTTTCACTCTCTCTCTCTCTCTCTCTCTCTCTCTCTCTCATGATTCAGATTTTGAGTGGTGAGGATGCCCTGCTGTGAGCAGAGTGAACAGCCTGTTCATGTCGGTCTTTGGTCAACAAACACAGGGTGGTGGGCTGTAGCCCATGCTCTCTGTCAGTTCAGTGTATCACTAGCTTTTGTGCCAAAGGTTTTTTCACTCGCTGCTTTAAAAAGCACTGCTCTTTGTTGTTTTTCTGTCCCCAGAGAGGATTGTGCCCTTTGCCTCCCATCCCCCTTCTTACTCTCCCTCTGATCCCTGCCTCTGTCTCTCTCTCTCTTCTTCTCTTTTCAAGCTAGATTCCCAATGGTGTGTTGCACCAGTGCTGCTTTCTTTTCTTTTTCTTTTTTTTTTTTTTTTGGGGGGGGGGGGGGGGGGTTTGCCTCTAAAAAGTATTCAGTTCATGCAAAGATGTTAAACTTGTAGTGGGACTCCCATCAGTGCTAAAATGAATGTAAAAAGTATGTATTTTTACAAAAAGTAATGGGCAGTAACACATGAACATAAAGAGAGACCAGGAAGCAAGCCTGACCATGGTAAGACATGATCTGTGTCTGAAGTGCCCAGGGGGCAGGTTGGTAGACAGTTTTTATCTGCCCTTCAACGGGTGATAATTTGTAACTGTGTCTGATGTGCCCAGGGGGCAGGTTGGTAGACAGTTTATATCTGCCCCTCGACGGGTGATAATTTGTAACTGTCTGAAGTGCCCAGGGGGCAGGCTGGTAGACAGTTTCTATCTGCCCCTCGACGGGTGATAATTTGTAACTGTGTCTGAAGTGCCCAGGGGCAGGCTGGTAGACAGTTTCTGTCTGCCCCTCGACGGGTGATAATTTGTAACTGTGTCTGAAGTGCCCAGGGGGCAGGTTGGTAGACAATGTCTGTCTGCCCCTCAACGGGTGATAATTTGTAACTGTGTCTGAAGTGCCCAGGGGGCAGGTTGGTAGACAGTGTCTATCTGCCCCTCGACGGGTGATAATTTGTAACTGTGTCTGAAGTGCCCAGGGGCAGGTTCGTAGACAGTGTCTATCTGCCCCTCAACGGGTGATAATTTGTAACTTGGTGAAGTAGGGAATGGCCAAGAAACAGGAAAACTGCTCTCGGCCTAAGGTACGAAGCAGACTTCACATTGCACAGTGTTCACCCACCCATCCAGCGTCATCCGCCATGTTCTCAGCATGTAGACAAAAGCACCACCATGTTTGCTCCATTCTGATGGGCAGGTACCTTCTGTCCAAGCCAGAGAGTCGGCATAATGCATTAGAATGTCTATGTCATAAACCACAACATAATGGCAGTTCTACAGAGTTAAATCTCCCTCTGCCTGTCGCAAGAATTGTCAAGTGTTGGCAGAGTAACCCTGATTTTTTTTTTCTTCTCAGCAGACATGTGAAAAGCATTGCCATGGTCCAAAGGACGGATTGCAACTTTCACTCTACCAAAGGCACTTGCTGCCCCCAGTTGACAATGGGCAGCCCATACTGTCCTGTGCACAGTATTCTTCCAATCAATACATGCTGTTGGAAGGTTGTAGCTGTCTGCATGCACCACAGCCCATGTTATACAGGAAGCTCACAGAGTGCAGTGAAGGAACTGACATTGATTGAATCTCAAGACTAGATTGAGACAAATAAATCAAATTTCCAGTGCACTTCAAGCACAGTCTCTCTTTGTGTACTCTGAACAGAATTTCTGATCCATAAAATACCATGAGTGACCTGCTAGCAGAAAGTGAAAACATGAACTGGGCTCATTCTGATAACCCCCACCTCCACCCAAAACACACATACACATCAGTGTTTCAGATTTTTCATTTTGCCATGTGTGTTCATACTGTTTTCTCGTACATACTATTTTCTCGTAAACTGAGGGATAATGTTACTTACCGTAATAATTTTCAGGGCTACTGAGTATATTTAAAACAAGTATGTTTCTTTTAAAAGGCAGAAAATTTCTTTTTCTTTCTCACTTCCCAAACCCACCTTCATCCCCCACCCCCTTGTGGACACTTGCACTCTCAGAGACTCTCTCCGAGGAGTGTGACTGCAACAAGTTGGAACCAATGTCATAGTAATGGACAGTTGTTTGGTGCAGAGGAGCAAAGGCCACCTTGGTTTCCTTGAAGCAAGTGTGTGGAGTTCACTGACTGAGAGTTTGGTGGCTGGTGGCTAAAAGCGATTCAAGTTTTATGACTATGATAGAGTCAAAATTGTGTTCATAGTGTATACCTCTTTGACCAGTTATGACATCATGAGACCTCTTGAGAAATAACATTGTACATATTCTTATCCATTTCATCATTTTTTCTACCTAAGTTTTGGCTTTGATTAAAAGGTACTATACTCCCATTTCTACTTGAGACAAAATCCTACTTCTTCACTCTACTACAAGAGGTATTTGAGAATTGAGAAGGTAGCTTAGGGAAAAAAAAAACGATTGGTTGGTTGGGTAAAACTTTTTCTTTAATTTTGTGATGGTTGACATACTTTTTAGGCCACACTCCATGATGCACTGTGTTCATGTCTGGATCTTTGCTCGTCAAGCCAGGGCCGTCACTGAGAGAAAGAAGAAATGAACTCAAACCAACTCCGCCCCCACTCCCACGCCCTCATCTTTTCCCCTCGGTCCCTGCCTCTGAAAAACTGTAAAGCTGGCAATGAATGTCAGAAACTGAGGGTCACTGAGAGAAAGAATAAATGAACACAAACCAACTCCGCCCCCACCCCCACGCCCTTATCTTTTCCCCTCGGTCCCTGCCTCTGAAAAACTGTAAAGCTGGCAATGAATGTCATAGAAACTGAGGGTCACTGAGAGAAAGAATAAATGAACACAAACCAACTCCGCCCCCACCCCCACGCCCTTATCTTTTCCCCTCGGTCCCTGCCTCTGAAAAACTGTAAAGCTGGCAGTGAATGTCATGAAAACAGGGTCAAGCACAGTGGTCCCTGACTAGGATGACCACTTGTTCCCTGCTTTTGTTGACATCTTTTTTCTTTATGTCCTGCAGACTTGGGCTCACACAATGGTGACTGCCCCCTGGTGCCAAGTTTACAAAAGGTCTGATTGTTAGTGTTTTCTGCTAGTTTACAAGAGGTCTGATTGTTGGTGTTGTCTGCTAGTTTACAAGAGGTCTGATGGTTAGTGTTGTCTGCTAGAGAACCGAAAAATTCATGCTTCTTGGATGCAGGTTTTTTGTTTGTTTGTTTGCTAGTCCCCCCTCCCCACTTGTCCCATGCACAAGCACATATATTTTTACACATTGTGTGTGAAGCAGATGCCAAAATGGATTAGTTGGGTTACCATAACTGTTACGCTCTCCCTCCCTCATGCGCACACACTCACACACACACACGCACAAAACGCCACACACACACACACATGCATGCGCGCGCATGTGCGCACACACACACACTTGTTTCTTTCTTATCCTGACACAGTTTGTAGATGATTTGGCGTCCGTCTTTGTTGATACCTCTGCCACAGTTCATGGAGACAGTCTCCTCCAAAACTTAATGTGATAAATGCAGTCATGACATCTAAGTCTGCCAACACTTGGGTCTTCAAGCAGTTGTGAGGACACACCACCTGTTGAGCTACCTGAAAATGAGCCTGCACACGTCAACAGCAGTAACTGCATTCAGTCTGATGTTTCTTTGCCTGTTTATGGCAGAAATGACAACATTTTAGTAGAATACTTCAGATAATTTTTCCAGTGTTCCATGGAATGAGTTTGAATTGTTGACAATAAGGAGAAACGGTGCATTATGATGAAGCGGTCCCTGAAGATTGATTACTCTGCCCCACCCTTCAGCCCGCCATATTTTGGTGAGGTTTGAACTGTTCCATAAAGCTTGAATGAAAAATAGACCTGGAATATTCCTTTAAAAAAATGAACAAAAGTATACTGTCTTGAAGAAGGTTGTGCCGGACATCCGGTTAGACATGTTTATACACTTTTTTTTTTTTTATTGACCAACTGACATGAATTATGGTGGAACACAAATTATTTGCAGACATACCCCCCCAAATTTAAAAAAAAAAGTATAATAGCTGAATGAAATAGGTACACCACTTGCGCACACTGTCATGAATGCACACACATGCGGATGTGCTCTTAGAAAATAACCTTGAATACAATAGGAAACAGGTTAGCCACAGTTTAGGAACATTGAGAAGAAAGCAACGTGTTCTGCTTACTTTTTTTTATAATGTTTTTATTTGCAGCGTCATATGCTGTGACTGAGAACAGCGTAGACAATTTACAGACATCGCCTGAACTACATGGCTACCATCCCTTCCCTAAAGTGTCTAAAGCGGAAAGTTCTCGCCTGTACAGACAACGCCTCCGAGAAGATCCTGAAAGATACCGCCAGTACCTGCAAAAGGAAAAAGAACGAAACAAAAGAAGAAAGAGGAGAGGTCTCGGTTCCTACAACATGAAATCAGAAACGGCCTGATACCAGACAGAAGTGACCTTTCAGGTTGACAGTATGAACAGCTAGACAACAATCTTCTTGTCTGAACCCTACTCCAGATTTGTTTTGGATTGTGTCACGGCTCCTGCAGGCTGTTGTTTGTAAGCAGCTGTTGGATCACCAGAATAGAATTTTAAAGGGTAGTATTTGATCTTCTGAATCATTTACATTTCAGCCATGTGTTTAGTGATGTCATTTTGCCTTTTGTAAGTCTGATGTATCGCTTGTCTTGTTTATCTTAGCTTGCCTTGTGTGAGATGATTGCACACTGACTAGGAGAACACCCCATGAATGATGTGCAGGCTCATACAATGCCTTGTGTGAGATGATTGCACACTGACTGGGAGAACACCCCATGAATGATGTGCAGGCTCATACAACAATGCCTTGTGTGAGATGATTGCACACTGACTGGGAGAACACCCCATGAATGATGTGCAGGCTCATACAACAAACTTTGACTTCCTTTGTTACGGGCACAGCAGAATTTTTAAAGAGTAAAGCGTCTTGCATTTTTACTATGTTAAAGGGTCAAACGAGGACTGAAGCAGGTTTTTAAATGAAAGGGAGCCCTGTGCATTAATGTTTTGTACAACAGAGACATGCTGGAGATCCAGATGCAAATTTTTACGAAGATAATGGTAACACAGTACAGTGTGTGATTATGCGATGTTGAGTGTACATTGTGTCTCATTAGCTTTGGGAATTAGTGGTAACATTACATGCCAAGATGAAGCAGCCAATGTATTGTGGGTATGGTGGATAGTGCACTTTTCCCCCCTGACGTGGAATGAACAGTTTGTTATAAAGAGGAGCCTGTGTTTTCTGTTACATATGTTACAGTTCAGTGTCATTGTGCCATACAGCCTGTGTTTTCTGTTAGATATGTTATAGTACAGTGTCATTGTGCCATACAGCCTGTTTTCTGTCAGATTTGTTGTTGTACATTGTTATTGTGCCGTACAGTCATCAGCCAGTCTGTCACTACAGTCAGTAGCATGGTTTACATTGCTTCATAAAAGAAAACCACTTCTGTTGATGTTCAGATGCTTGCTTTCATTCATGCTACCCCTACGTTTCTATGCTGCATGTTTTCCCCCATTCACCAAGCTCTTGGTTGCATTGAAGTCCCTGCGTTTGTAGCAAGTTTAGTATTGTTTTGGTTGGCATCATTCTTGGGTTTGTTTCAAAAATGAAAAATGCTCAAGCTGAATGTCCATTCATTGTTCAGATATCCCATAATTTGACAATGGGCAGAATAGAATCGGTTCAGAGTTTGTCAGCATGGGTTTAATCGAAACATGCAGACAGATTAAAAAAAAAAGCAACCAAACTGACATGTTTGGTATAGAGATGTCCAGGATATATTTTAGTTATGGTCTGTTTCTACAGATTGTCCCAGAAATGTCCCCAAAAAGATAATCAGTCATTGCATACAGCTAACTTTGGGAACTCTAGGGCACACCAGTTGTTTTTTTGTTCTAATTATTCATAAAACTGCAAGCAGTCAGTTCACTTCTACACTATACTCTGGGTGTGATGCCATGATGGGAACATTTGGCTGTATATTGGCAGTGGCTGGAAGTCATTTCATTTGGACTGTAAGCGTTGGAATGATACTTTTTTTTTTCTAAAACAGCAAGGGACCTATATATGCGCCCCGTAGTTTACGGAGATGAGAGTCAAAGCCCCACAATGTGCACCACACATAAACATGCACTGAAAGAGAAAGATAAATGTGTTTGTTAGTTGTGAAATGTCTTACTTCAGCTTCGATATGCAGCATGCACTTTTGTTGACAATTATTGATCCTTATGGGAAGCTCTTGTTCAAAGAAGCACTCACTCTAACTTAAGCAAGCGTGTTGTGCATAAGATGCAATAGAAGTCTTGAAATGACCTTTCAGCCACAGTTCACAGCTGAAGTGTAGTTCTAACTTAGGCAAGCATGTTGTGCATAAGATGCAATAGAAGTCTTAAAATGACCTTTCAGCCACAGTTCACAGCTGAAGTGGGAGTTGCAAGTGTACCGCTCAACACCTCTGACCATCTAGCTGGAAACAGGTGTCTCCTCCAGTTCAGGGAGGGTTGAAGGGGAGGGGGGATGCTGGGACATGGGCAGTCTCCAACAGTTCACTGTGTGTTCAGGCAAAGGGAGGGCCACCTTACATGTAGTGTGGACGTATCTCCAACCTTTGTCTTCCCCCCATCACCAGTAGCATTGTGAATGGCCTGAGCGTTCACTGTAGTTTACCCAAGGATCTCCCCGGCCCACCTCCCACTCCCCTCCCCATCATCATAACCCTGTTGTCACCAGTAGCATTGTGAATGGCCTGGGTGTCCACTGTAGTTTCCCAAAGAACTTTAACCCCCCCCCCCCCCCCCCCCAATCATCATATCCCTGTTTTCACCAGTACCATTGCGAATGGCCTGGGCATCCACTGTAGTTTTCCAAAGAATCCCACCCCTCCCTCACCATCATCATATCCCTGTTTTCACCAGTAGCATGATGAAAAGCCTGGGCATCCACTGTAGTTTCCCAAAGAACTTTACCCCCCGCCCCCCACTCCCTCCCCCTCATCATATCCCTGTTTTCACCAGTAGCATTGTGAATGGCCTGGGCATCCACTGTAGTTTTCCAAAGAATCCCCCCCCCCCCCCCCCCCCACTCCCTCTCCACCATGATATCCCTGTTTTCACCAGTAGCATTGGGAATGGCCTGGGCGTCCACTGTAGTTTCCCAAAGAATCTCCCCCCCCCCCCTCCCCCCACTCCCTCGCCACCATGATATCCCTGTTTTCACCAGTAGCATTGGGAATGGCCTGGGCGTCCATTGTAGTTTCCCAAAGAATTCCCCCCCCCCCTCCCTCTCCACCATCATATCCCTGTTTTCACCAGTAGCATTGGGAATGGCCTGGGCGTCCACTGTAGTTTTCCAAAGAATCCCCCCCCACTCCCTCTCCACCATGATATCCCTGTTTTCACCAGTAGCATTGGGAATGGCCTGGGCGTCCACTGTAGTTTCCCAAAGAATCCCCCCCCCCTCCCCCCAAATCATCATATCCCTGTTTTCACCAGTAACATTGGGAATGGTTTGGGTGTCCACTGTAGTTTCCCAAAGAATCCCCCTCCCCCCCCCCATCATCATATCCCTGTTTTCACCAGTAGCATTGGGAATGGTCTGGGCGTCCACTGTAGTTTCCCAAAGAATCCCCCCCCCCCCCCCCCCCCCAAATCATCATATCCCTGTTTTCACCAGTAGCATTGTGAATGGCCTGGGCGTCCACTGTAGTTTCCCAAATAATCCCCCCACCACCACCACCACCACCACTCCCTCCTTATCGTATCCCTGTTTTCACCAGTAGCATTGGGAATGGCCTGGGCGTCCACTGTAGTTTCCCAAAGGATGTCCCCCACACCCACAGATGATGATGATTGTGAATGGCTGTGTTCGAAAAGAAGAGCAGCAAAGATTGAGCGCCAAAGAACTGTGTGATTGTGTTTCTTGCACTTGCCATGGTGCCAAAGAACTGTGTGATTGTGCTTCTTGCAGTTACCATGGCGCCAAAGAACTGTGTGATTGTGTTTCTTGCAGTTACCATGGCGCCAAAGAACTGTGTGATTGTGTTTCTTGCAGTTACCATGGCTTTGACCTCAAGGGCTCAGTACCAAGAGGAGTGGTCCACCAGGAACAATGTGGGGCAAAGGAGAAAGGATCTGACTAACGCTGACGTTTGCCGCATGTATCGAGAACGAATCAAACAAGACCCAGAGAGATACCTCCACTATAGAATGAAAATGAGGGAGAGAAACGCCAGGAATTACAGGCAGAGGAAACTGCAGCTGAAGGCCGTGATGCCAAAGCAGTGACTGTGGTCAAGGGGACCAGGCTTGGGGAATGCACAGAGGATTAGCAGTGGGTACCTGATAAGTTGCTTAGGGGAAGATAACAGGATATACTGTACACAATGGCTTTCAGAGCATTTGAGTATTTAACAGCAGTTAACCCAGTAGTTGATTTGAAATAGAAAAACGAAAAGGGGAAAGCGAGAGAAGAAAAGAGATAAAACCATCCATGTTTAACCCCTTGAATTCTGCTGACAGAGACGGAGAGACTATAACATCCTTGTGATGGGATGGGGCAGACAGTTAGGGCCATACCTACCATGTTTACTGTTTGTCTGGTCATCTTCTGTATGAGAGGATGTTCGCTCCTTCAGAGGAAGCCAAAGCACCAAGTCCAGGTTACTCTGTCCAATCCAGACTTGCCATCATGCATTCAGTGAAGTTTTGCAACCAAGTGGTTAAAAACATTCTTGCAGAAAATATTGGTATTTGTCTCTTGGCTTTTGTGTGTTTGAAAATAAACTTTTAATTTTGTTTTTTGTGCATAATCCTAGGAATGTTGTGCGAGTTTTGTAGGGTGCAAGCTACCTTTAACACTTTCTGGTCAGCCAGAGACACTTTCCAAACGTTAAAAGAAAAAAAAAAAAGTCCTAACTCGGTGAGGGATATTTGTAGGCGTTGGAATGAAAGTTGTGTGAGAGAGTGAAAGCTATGGGGACAGTTTGTGTCCAGATGGAGACAGCTGGTGACACTGAATGCGTTGTTTCTTGCAGTGCCTAAGAAGACGCTGACTCTGAACCAGAGGACTGGGCCATTCTGGTCAGCAGGTCACCTCAGGCCCAACCCCAAGATCCGTAACTCAGTGGCCGAGTATAGCCGCCGATATCGGGCTAGGATAAGACATGACCCAGAGAGGTTTCTCCATTACAAAATGAAACACAAAGAAAGAAACGATCGCTATCGACAGAGAAAGCGCTTGAATGTTGTCAACATGAGTGAGCAAGCATGGGGAGGTAATCTGAGCATGGAGCACAACTGATCATCTGTCACAAAGCAAGTTTAAAGACACAAATTCTGTACAATACTCAGAAACCTGGGAAAAAGAAAAAGGCTTACTGTAGTAGCTAATGCCAGTTGTTCATTCACTTTCATCTATGCTTGTGCATTTGAATTTGCAGATGCATATTGCTTTGCATATGTTTATGTTCATGCTCTGGCACACAGATTGAGTTGCATGTAATCCGTTAATGTGGAGCATTCTTGCTGACTGACTGGAACCTGTATTGCTTAATTGTAAACATTTCACTACATGTTCAGCAATGACTTTCTCCATGACTTGCCTTTTGTCGATGTTTAATAGCTGCTGCTGTTGTTTCTGTTCAGAGCTCTCTGTGTGTTAGTATGACAGCAAATGATTCCAACCCTAGATTTTAATAAGTATATTACTGCTTGTGAAGAATAGGCCATGTTATTGAATGGACAGACTGAACTGTTGTATCAAGGTTTTGCATGCCCCCCCCCCCCCTCCCCCCCATCCACACACACAGATGCACACTCAACCCAACCATGATGATCTTTGTGGTTAGCAGAGCCATGACCATGTTCATCTATAGTTGCATGTCAAGAGCCATGATAGCTATTGAAGCAGTACAGTCCACACATGCAGAAGCTGATAGCTATTGAATGCAGTACAGTCCACAACAGTGCAAGAAGGCATGACTAGCTATTGAATGCAGTACAGTCCACAACAGTGCAAGAAGGCATGACTAGCTATTGAATGCAGTACAGTCCACAACAGTGCAAGAAGCCATGACTAGCTATTGAATGCAGTACAGTCCACAACAGTGCAAGAAGGCATGACTAGCTATTGAATGCAGTACAGTCCACAACAGTGCAATGAGGGAGGACTCTGCCCCTCTGCTGCTCTTTTTGCCACTGACTGTAGGTATGTAGTGGCTACAAACATATTTTCAAGGCCGTCTGTAGCATTGTGAGATGATTGTCCTTTTGTTTAGAAATTGTTCACAAGATCTCGCCTTCCATCCTTAACTCCCCGCCCTCTTCTCCCCAATCGCTCTCGACCTCTCTTCTCTTGTTCTGGAAAAGAAATAGGTGTCATGTTTGATGCTTGCTGAACAAACAACATTGCAAGGGTAATGAACAAGTCTCAGTAGTATATTATTACAAGACAGGGAGGGAAAAGTGATTGTTCATATTTCATGCACAGGATGTTTGCTGCTTATGTTGATATGTCCTGCCCACAGGGACAGGGTTCTTGTGTCATTTTTGAGATACTTTACAAAGGTTGTCACTTACAAAGGTTTGTCAACCACCACCGTCCAACCGAACCCTTGCCACTTTCGCCCTCCTCTCCTTAACACTCCACCCCCCACCCCCACCCCCCTTTTCCTTCGTTTCTTGGATTGTTATAGATAGCAGTTCTTTTCAGTATCAGTCTTTAGACAAGCAGTCGTTGTTTACATGAAAATGTTGGAGGTAAGTATCATAAAAACTACTACTTTCGAAATTTGTCCAGCAATCATTTTGCAAGCGTGAATGTGTCTGTTGAGCACAGTAAGCCATGTTGCTTTGTGCCTATATGTGCGGTCTAGTGTTCAGGCCTAACTGCCAGCCCTCCTGACACTGTTGAGCACAGTAAGCCGCGTTGCTTTGTGCCTATGTGTGCTGTGTAGTGTTCAGGCCTAAATCAGTAACTGCCAGCCCTCCTGACACTGTGGTGACAGTGGGCAAGATGGTCGTTTGCAATGTAGAAGAATGAACTTGTGGATGGGAAGAAGATTTGTTGATGTAAGCTTGCTTGCCTGTCTTGATGATACTTCACATTGTGGAATAAAAAGGACTGGAAATTGATCATTCTGTATGTATGTATTTTTGTGTGCCTTCATCTCTTTCTCATTTTAAACTTGGAAAAAAAAAATGGAAGAGGTGGGAAAAAAAAAAAATGGAAGAGGTGGAGTCTGTGACAGACCTGCCTACGCTATGATTTTTAGCGTATTGTACGAAATTTATGATTATACGCCGAGGAGGACAAAAATATGAAAATACGGCAACATTTGCTACAAAAAAAAAAAAAACCCAAAAAGTACTGTTTTCTTGTTTGAAGACGCGAGTCATTATCCCCAGTTCCAGTTTGCGCATTCTCGCTTACACCATGGTTGGCCATCTTTCATAGTGAGCGACTGACACAGATATTCACTAAGAGAATGCCGCCACCAGCGAAATTACGCGTTCATGAGAGTTATGAAGAGCTAGATGTTGAAAAGAGGGTTGCCAAAACAAGGGAGCAAGCTTTCCTGAATGCATACCACGCAAAGTTGGAAGTGCTTAGTCCCAAGCTCAAGAAAGGTCCAACTTTGCTGTGGTGCACTTTGTGCGAAACGAGTTTTAGTTGTGCTCATGGAGGGTGCAACGACTGCATAAAGCATGTTTCGTCAAAATGGCATAAAAAATCCCTATCCGAAATGGTGAAAGGAACACCTTCAATTGTACAAGCATTGAAAAGGAGCAAGGCGAAGTCTAGTGGGGGACCTGGAGCACCAGGTGACAAACGCTGAGATGATCATGATGTGTAGGCTGGTGGCTGACGCGTACCTGTCCCTGACAAACACCGATTGTCTTGTTCCCTATTCAAGAAGATGTTTCCTGACGCTAGTGACAGCAAAATTGCTCAAGGTGTGTCACTTCAACTTCTACTGTTAATTAGCTCCACTCCCCCCGCCCACACCCCAACCCCCCAAAAACGAGGGAGGGGATGGAGGGAGGGGGATGGAGTGGCAGTACAAAGAGAAGAAAAAGATGGAAAATGAGAACTATGAAGGGTATACAAGTGTGCGACTGTCTGTCACTCTGTGTGTGTGTGTGTGCACGTGCGCCGGGGGGGAGTGGGGGTGAGAGGGAGGAGGGCATTTTGATTTTTTTTTTTTTTTTAATGAGATGGTCAACCAGATATGTGCTCTTGTGTGTGTGTGTAGTGCACTTGTGCTAGTTGGTGTGAGTGTTTGAGTGTGAGTATAGCGCAGTGAGTTGGCTGCGGAGATCCATATTAAAGTTCAAGGTAAGAAAAATACTTTTTTTTTTGTCATGGAATACTAAAATGTACTCCATGGAATAGTAATGATTCAATTTTGAGGTAGACAGGTCTGTTGTAATGATATTTACTTTATTGACAGTGAGAGAAAGATGGGGGAAAAGGAAAAATGAAACCGGTGGATGTATATCAGTGAATGTCACACAAGCAGTAGACAGAATATAGCTTTGTTTCAATGGAAAATGTAATGGTTGAAGTGAAAAGTTTGAAAAATAAGGACATTTGAAGGGGGAGGTAAGGATATCACTGATACCTGTATATTAGCACACAGACCATAGACTGACATTCTATAGTACCTGCACCAACCATAAAACAAACAAACAACGACAAATCATTCATGATACACACATACCATAGACTGACATTCTATAGTACCTGCACCAACCATAAAACAAACAACGACAAATATTCATGATACACACATACCATAGACTGACATTCTATAGTACCTGCACCAACCATAAAACAAACAATGACAAATCATTCATGATACACACATACCATAGACTGACATTCTATAGTACCTGCACCAACCATAAAACAAACAAACAATGACAAATCATTCATATGGTGTCTGGAAGAAACTGTGATATGAAATGTCTGTCATCGCAAAGTCTTCACAGACACAAGTTGTTGGCGTTGAAATGTGAAAAAGAAAAACGATCCTTTTGTTTATGAAAATTCATTTTGATAAAAGGAGACTTATTAAATAGTTTATTTAAATTATTAAATAGTTCTGAATGCCTAAACAACTGGTTCATGAGAATGGATCATGACATCATCCAAACAGTTCACAACTTTGCACGACATCACACAATTATAATCATAATGAAATGGATACTACTTCAGAGCTTTTCTACCATTATGAGAACAGGCAGGTCTGCCTTTTTTTTCTCTCCCCCCCCCCCCCCCCCCCCCCCCCCCACCACCACCACTCCAAATACTTCAGTTTATTCATCTTGTGTCCATCTAAGTTGTTTTTTTTTTTTAATAATCTGCAGCACTACATAAGTTTTCGAAGTTGACACCAATTATCAACTGTTAGGGGACAAAAAGGAAAAGAAAAAACACCTTCAGCAATAGAAAGCTAATACAAATCCACTTCCAAAACTTTCAGTTTAGACTTGTCTGGAGAAGAGATTGAAGATAAAAAGGCTTTAGGCTTGGTTCAGAAATAAAAACAGTTGTAACTGGAAGAAAGGACAGTACAAGGTAGTATTTCCAGGTGTGAGGAAGGGTGGAGTCAATGAAACAGCAGGGCTGATAGGCTTGGACAATCTAACAAATGTTTCAGATGGCATTGCAGAAAATAAAACATGCTTAAAACAAAAGAATGTTATATTAAAAACCAAAATCATTCAGTATGGGGTAATGAAGATATGAAATATTCAAAGATGAATGTTCTCAATACTGATTTGAGAATTCTCTTGAGACAAAAAAACCTATCACCTGTTACCTTTTTCTTTTTTTGTTTACATCTAGCTGCTTTTTTCCTCTCATCAAATATTCCTCTATCGTCCACTCTCACTCTGACCCTGAGAGGTTTGATAGAAATACATTAGCTGTTTCCAGCCCTCACCCTGAGAGGTTTGATAGGAATACACCAGCTGTTTCCAGCCCTCACCCTGAGAGGTTTGATAGGAATACAGCTGTTTCCAGCCCTCACCCTGAGAGGTTTGATAGGAATACAGCTGTTTCCAGCCCTCACCCTGAGAGGTTTGATAGGAATACACCAGCTGTTTCCAGCCCTCACCCTGAGAGGTTTGATAGGAATACACCAGCTGTTTCCAGCCCTCACCCTGAGAGGTTTGATAGGAATACACCAGCTGTTTCCAGCCCTCACCCTGAGAGGTTTGATAGGAATACACCAGCTGTTTCCAGCCCTCACCCTGAGAGGTTTGATAGGAATACAGCTGTTTCCAGCCCTCACCCTGAGAGGTTTGATAGGAATACACCAGCTGTTTCCAGCCCTCACCCTGAGAGGTTTGATAGGAATACACCAGCTGTTTCCAGCCCTCACCCTGAGAGGTTTGATAGGAATACACCAGCTGTTTCCAGCCCTCACCCTGAGAGGTTTGATAGGAATACGCCAGTTGTTTCCAGCCCTCACCCTGAGAGGTTTGATAGGAATACACCAGCTGTTTCCAGCCCTCACCCTGAGAGGTTTGATAGGAATACACCAGCTGTTTCCAGCCCTCACCCTGAGAGGTTTGATAGGAATACACCAGTTGTTTCCAGCCCTCACCCTGAGAGGTTTGATAGGAATACACCAGCTGTTTCCAGCCCTCACCCTGAGAGGTTTGATAGGAATACGCCAGTTGTTTCCAGCCCCTGTCCTGCTTGCCACTGTCCCTCTTTCCCATTTTCTCTTCCTTGGCTTTCCTTCTTCCCCCTGCTCTCTCCCACCCATTCCCCTCCTGTCCAAAAGCCGCCAACCTTTTGTCTAAGACCTGTTTTGAATCCTTTGAAAAAGAAGAAAAAAAAAAGAAAAGAAAGAAACGGTGTTAGAATGAAGATTGAATCAGGGATCTTTAGATTTTAGTCTTGCGCCCTCCTAACTTAACTGTCCCTGCTGGCAGGAAGTGCAGTGTGCCTGATCTATGTGAATGCTAACAGTGAGGCATGTTCCACTCTTTTCCAATCCCAACATGGCTTCTCTTTGCCTTAATGGTCACATAGGAGTGAGACTAATGCAACATTCTACCACAAAAGGACTCGCTGTTTATTTTGCCCAACGCAACATTTTACCACAGAAGGATTCAGTGTTTATTTTGCCCAATGCAACATTCTACCACAAAAGGATTCACTGTTTATTTTGCCCAATGCAACATTCTACCACAAAAGGATTCACTGTTTATTTTGCCCAATAAGCTAATGAGCCATGATGCCAGATTTGGAGTAGATCAGACAGGAAAATCTATCAAGATATGTTTAAAACACATGCATGCATGTATGCATGCACGCACACTCTCTCTCTCAAGGAAAATCTATCAAGATATGTTTAAACACATGCATGCACGCATGCATGCATGCATGCACGCACTCTCTCTGGCAGGAAGGATGTGAACATGGAAAGATGTTAGAAACCAAAATGAGCAGATGTTAAGTAATGAATATTGAATTCTCTGGGGAAAAAAAAAACACGACAAGACACATCAGGTCTGACCTGCCCTTCACTGTGTCTGTCATATTCTGAGTAACAATGGTGGAATTCAGGATTGAACCACTGCCCTTCAGATCTTCAGGCTAACGCTGCTTTAACCAAGTTATTTTTGCTGACAGTAAGCACAGTGCTTTTAGTGTATGCGGACACACGTAGGTGTGTTTGACAATCTTGAAATCCCGACATCGCTAGAGTTTTTTGTATGGTCGACTTGTGGACTTTTTAACCCAAAAGAGATTGGCTCTTGATCTGTCCAGTATGCTCACAAGTTGCCATGCCAGATTTGGAGAAGATTTCACAAGAAAACTGTGCATTTGTAAAAGGAAAACAACAAACTTAACACAGACAGACAGAAAGAGATTTATATATGAGAATAAAGGAAAAATCGGGATATTTTTACCCCAAAGTCCAAGGAGCTCTTCTGTTTTCTTGTTTTTCAAATTAGCTGATAAATTCATGAATATTTTTTTTAGACCATACTTCATGGTCACTTGAATGTGTTGAAATGAAAACATTCCTTTGTTCTGAATTTTGTCCAATGTCATTTTGAAAAAAAAAAAAATCTGTATCATTCGTTTTCAACAGACTTTTGAATGCAGTTATCTTAATTGCATGAATGAGGGTTCTGAGAAAGAGCTGTAATGGCGTATTCCAGTCTTTACTATGGGTCAGTTTCTTAGGGGGTTGGGTACTGCTGTAGATTTAGGGGTTGGAACTCAGCTTAAGATTCTGAAGAAATATATATTGGATAGTGTTTGACCAAAAGGGGGGGGGGGGGGGGGGGGGGGGGCAACATCTTCCATTTGAATTTCAGCAGTTTGATAGGAAAATGGGGTCTTTGTCCTGAAAGCTGTGTCCAACCTTGGGATTGAGAGAGTCCCTTTTGTTGATTGCAGCGCTGCATAGCTGGGAACTGCACCGTCACCTTCGCCGGGAGAAACGGCGCAGAGACTGGCAAAGACTTAGGAACGACCCAGAGCGATACGAACGAGAGAAACTTATGTCCAGAGAGCGCATGAAAAGATACTTACAGAAGAAGAGAGCACAGAAAAACAATCCCTTGTAGGCAACAAGGCTGTTTTGAAGGCTTGTCTCACTGTTTAGGTGGAGTTGGGGATGAAAATCAAGGGAATATGAATCATCAAACTGCCTTTTCCCTTTCCCCTGTTCTTTAAAAGTGCAAGGGAGTGGGTTTGCGGAGAGGGCAGATTAGCACAGAAGAGATGGTACATGCTGTTGTTGTGGACTTTGTCCTATGGCAGACAGAAACAGAGAGCATTCAGAAAATGAGTTTTTTTTTTCTGTGTACATGATTTTGTCCCCTTGTTTTCTGGAAAAAAGTATTTGCAGTTGTTCATGCCATTGAAAATATGAAACTGTGGAAGTATGTTTTTTTTTATGTGCATGAGCTGTTGTAGTGGTGAATTCTGGAATAGGACTCGCCATATTGAATTGTGAAGCGTGTCTGCATGCATGATTATTGGCTGTGTAGGCTGGTTGGCATTAGTGTTGATACACCCATCTGATTATGAAGATTGGTCAAATGGTTTTCACATGATCAGCTCTTTACATGGCACTTTACAGTGTGTGTGTGTGTGGGGGGGGGGGGGGGGGGGGGGGAATGGAATGTGTTGTCAGAGAGCCTTTGGACTATGGAGGAAGTGTCCATCTTGCAGAAATGAAGGGGAACTTGAGACAGGTCAACATTCTTCACTGTTATACTTGTTTTTGACATGCTGTACTTAGGTGTCAACATTCTTCACTGTTATACTTGATTTTGACATGCTCTACTTAGGTGTATACATTCTTCACTGTTATACTTGTTTATAACTTGCTCTACTTAGGTGTCATCATTCTTCACTGTTATACTTGTTTATGACATGCTGTACTTAGGTGTCGAACATTCTTCACAGTTATACTTGTTTATGACATGATTTTCTTAGGTTCATTTCATCATCATTTGCTCTGACAGGGATTGTGGTAACATTAGTTTTGTTTACATGCTACTGTAAAATTATTTTTGTGTGCACGCAGCTTTTTTGGGCTTTCTACTCTAATTTTCTAATGCACCCATGCACCCACTCGCCCACTCACATATGATAGTGTTATTGAGGGGGATGAAAACATGCTTCGGTTCATAACACCGGGATTCTGGAATCAACCATGACCCTCTTTCTCTATTCCATTTGATCCTGCATCTACAAGACATTTTATTCATCAGTGTGGAAAATCTCATTAATACTCGTTAATACTATCTAGCCCAGAGCGGCGTGTACGGCACAATTTCCTGCTGCCGCACGCTCGTGCATGGCGCTCAGTCCCTGCTGACATGCATATTTTGCCACTTTTTAATTTATTTTTACGGTAGCTAGACCACAACTGACAGTGTTGTGTTAGGTGTCATAGGAAAAAACAGACACTCAACTAATCGAACGTAGTAATTTCGAATCATTTACTTTCAATGTGTAGACACAACTGTGTGTTGAAAATCACGTCTGAAAAGTAAAAAAAATTGTTTGTTTACATTCTGTTCCGTTCTTTTACAACACCAAATCAGAAGATGAAGGATGGCTGCATCTTCAAACAATTCACTTTCCTCTTCTCTTTCATAGTTTTCTATCTCTCTATCACTTCCCTCATCACCAGATCCACTTTGTAATATGATTTCAAGCGCTTCATTGAGCGAGAAATCGCTACCACCCCTTCGCCTGACCGACATTTTTTTCTGGCACAGGAAATACCTGCCGCGTGCACACTTAGTGGGAAAGCCCGGTGCCGCCAGTTTCTTTGTTTCAAGGGGGGGGGGGGGGGGGGGGGGAAGAGTATTGAACAACAGTGATGAAGTAGAATAAAGCAAATGCAGAGCTCCAACTTCTGTGAATTCACAAATTTCAAGGAAATTTGAAATGATAGAGTCGTTGAGAAAAGGAGATGAGCCAGGGGGAAAAAATCAAAGAAGTGAAAAAAAAAAAGGCTGTGGAAAGGGGGCAGCGCTGGTCACAGTTTTGGTCTATCAGACACTGAGCGCACAAAGTGTCTTTTCATCGAGTGATTGAAGGCAGGTTGCGAGGCTGTGTGTTGGCAAGATGTTGTAAAAGACGGGTAGGAGCTGTACAAAGAAATAGCCCTGGGTATTGTTGAACCATACCATGGACAGTGTGCTTCTTGATGCTGGGATAACCATCACATATTATCATTCTGAAAACAAGTTTCAACATTTTCCTGGTGGAGGGGGACTGCTCAGCACGCTTCCCAAGAATTTCAGCAATTTTATATTTTCCTGAAAGGGTGTGAATAGAAGAAATACGAGTATGAAAACATATTGACAGGTTTGCTTAGCGATCAAATAATGATGATTTAAAATTTTAAAAAAGCACAAAGATGTGAACAGTGATGCAGGAATCGGTAATTAAAATAAAGCTGGTACAGCCGTGACTTCTGACAACGGAGATAGAAAAAGAGCTGTTTTGTCTGTTTCCAGCCTGGTATCGTCAGAAGCTGAAGAAGCGTGAGAAAAACCGTCGCTACTACCAGAGACTGAAGCAAGACCCAGAGCGCTACCGACGTGTGATGAAGATCAGCCCACCCAAAATGTGATGATGCAAGCACATAAAACGTTCCCAGTGCAGAGTCTAAACATGCCTTGAACGAGGGATTCAGGCCTTTGAACTTTAGGTGAACTGTCAGCCTAATGCTGCAATGAGCTGTGGGCCACCATGAACAGCAGGACAGGGACTGTTCCAGTGAAGACTGTCATGGAAGTGTTGGGAGGAGGGGAGTAAAGCAGCAGCAGATGGGGTGGGGATGGGGGTAACAGATGGAACTCTGGCATGGTTTGATGGGATGAAAATAGTTCGTACATATACAGTTCATTTTCTGTGTATTATTTGAAAGAAAAGGGAAAAAAATGCTACAGCTCACAAGACCTCTATCCCCCCCCCCCCTCTCTCTCTCTCTCTGTTTTCAGGCATGTGAATCTTGCTGTAATGACCCCCTCAGAAAATGGCAGCAAGTGTTGGAGTTTGCTATGCCACAGCTGACTGTTCTCTCTGTTGACATCTGTCATACTATCTGTGGCCGCAAGTGTTGGGCTTTGCTACGCCCACAGCTGACTGTTCTCTCTGTTGACATCTGTCATACTGTCTGTGTCTCTGTGGACACAGTTCTGCACCGTATCTGTCTGTCTGGCACTATTTCTATGCACCCTCTTTTCCCATCACTTGTACCCCTGAAGCAGTGTTAAACCTGTTACCCCATCAGAGGTGACAATCTTTGTTGATCACCGTTTGGTTGTCTTTGTTGTTCAGATTGTTATGCCTTGCCTTTCACATCTTGTAAGAGGAGTAAGAGTCAGTTAGGCAGCAGTGACAACTACCTGGCCATGTCCTTCCATGTGTTGAGGTTCTCTGTGGCCATTGGAGAGACTGGGCCAAGGCCTGGCCTGTCCACTGCAGTGACAACTACCTGGCCATGTCCTTCCATGTGTTGAGGTTCTCTGTGGCCATTGGAGAGACTGGGCCAAGGCCTGGCCTGTCCACTGCAGTGACAACTACCTGGCCATGTCCTTCCATGTGTTGAGGTTCTCTGTGGCCATTGGAGAGGCTGGGCCAAGGCCTGGCCTGTCCACTGCCTCATGTTGTCCCCCCACTTCACTTCCACTCTGTGGCCATTGGAGAGACTGGGCCAGGGCCTGGCCTTTCCACTGCCTCTTGTCCCCCCACTTCACTTCCTCTCTGTGGCCATTGGAGAGCCAAGGCCTGGCCTGTCCACTGCCTCATGTTGTCCCCCCACTTCACTTCCTCTGTGTGGCCATTGGAGAGACTGGGCCAAGGCGTGGCCTGTCCACTGCCTCATGTTGTCCCCCCACTTCACTTCCTCTGTGTGGCCGTTGGAGAGACAAGCTCTGTGCACCTGTCATGCTGTACTCCACCATTCAGACCATGATTTGATCCAGAAGGGTTGTCAACGTCCGTCAGTGGTGTGGGCAACATTATAATGATTCAACAATCTGCACCCCAAACCAACAGTCAGACCACCCGTTTCAGTTTCGTCAAGGAGATGTCACTGTGTGCGGACTAGTCCATATATGCTACACCACATCTGCTGTTTTGAGACCACACTGCGCATGATTTTCAGCTGATGGATTTATAAATGAATTAACAACTCAGATGAGAGAATTGAAGAAGAGGGTCTCGTGGCTGCGACTTAGCAGATGTCTGACCTACACATCAGCGCAATGCGCTGGTCAGACTTGAGCACCTACCTAACATTGGTTGTGTCTTGTCTTTTTTTTTTTATATGTATGTGTGTGTGGTGAATGTATGCCTGTGTGTATGGATGTGTGGGCACGGGCCCATGTGTGTGCGAGTGCACGCACGCGCGTGTGTGTGCATGCTTATGTGCGTGCACACGTGTGGGTGTATGCGCAAATATGTGCCTGGGTGTGTGCGTGTGTGTGCAGAAGTGCATTGTGTGTGTGTGTGTGTGTGTGTGATTTGTGGGTTTGTGTGAGCATACACACGTATCTGCACATGTTTCTGTACATATATGCGTCTTTGTATGTAGTTGTGTACGCATGTGCGTGTTTGTATGGTCGTTTGTGTTCTTGTGTATATGTGCACGTGTGGGTGAGGATGTGCACATGCATGCATGTGCATATGTGTGTGCGTAGGAGCGAGTGCATGTAGGCGCGGAAGTTAGTGTGTGTGTGACTGCATGTTTTTGTGTGTGTAGTGACTGCGTGCTTGAATGTTCAGGAGATAACTTCGGATCAAGAATAAGAACATCAGAGACAACATATACGCGCATGTGTGCGCACCCACGCACATGACAATAAGAACAACTGCTCCCTTCCCACCCTCACACACGCGCATGCACACACACACTCGCACACCAAGGCTTGCACACTCGCGTCCATGGACTCTTAACACGCCTGCATCACCCCACTGATGAACACATACCAGTGCACACACGTCTACAGTATTCGCTGGGGCCCTGAGAGGCTGGGGCTTTCTCTCCCAAACCACCCCAACATGACTGCAGCAATAAGCAAACAAGAAGCAGGCACCAACATTGTAATGATTCTACAATCTACACCCACAATCGGACCACCCCAACATGATTCCAGCAACAAGCAAACAAGAAGCAGGCACCAGCATTGTAATGATTCTACAATCTACACGTTTCAGACCACCCCAGCATGACTAGAGCAACAAGCTCACAACAAGCAGGCACCAACATTGTAATGATTCTACAATCTGCACCCACAATCAGACCACCCCAACATGATTCCAGCAACAAGCAAACAAGAAGCAGGCACCAGCATTGTAATGATTCTACAGTCTACATGTTTCAGACCACCCCAACATGACTAGAGCAACAAGCACACCAACATCTGTGAATGCTGCATTGCTTCAAAGGACTTGGCCCTCCACCCCTCCCTCTTTTTTCTCTCTCATTGCACGTCTTGGTCTCTCAGTCTGTCCCTGAATCAGTGAATGGCTGGTTTTTCTCTACTGTCTGTCTTTCAACTTGATCATCAGATCACTCCCACCATTATCGTAATTGATTGGGGGGAAAAAAGCGGAATGCGTGCTTGTGCAAAACTGGATCACCTCTCTCACATGTCCCGTACATCAAGTCTGATGTGATTCGACATTTGGCCCATTGACCGAGAAAGGCCTGTCGGCTGAAGAGTGGGCCCTTGACCATAGCATCTGTCTTGTTCTCTTTCTCTCTGGTAATGTCCACCAGTCCTGGAACACTTTATGTATCAGAGATGACAGGAGACGTGTTAACTCTGGACCAATCACACAATGGTGGTGTCTGGACCAGTTGAGTCGTTACGAAAAACGGTTGACTCTGGACCAATCACTTTAATGGTGGTGTCTGGACACCAAGTAAGGTCATTATTAAAGACGGTTGCACAAGCAAGGTTTCCTTTGAAGACTGCATGATAGTTGAACAGTGGTGCAGTGAATGGATTACAGATGAATGAAGGTGAAGGGGATAGAATGACAGGAAAAATTGAATGGATTACAGATGAATGAAGGTAAAGGGGATAGAATGACAGGAAAAATTCAGGTTGGTTAAACAAATAATGGTTGGGAAGGAAGATGGGAGACATGTTTTAAGCATTGAATGGCATTGTGGAGGGTTCTCCACAGCAATGGTCATATTGAACGGCATTGTGGAGGGTTCTCCACAGCAATGGTCATATTGAACGGCATTGTGGAGGGTTCTCCACAGCAATGGTCATATTGAATGGCATTGTGGAGGGTTCTCCACAGCAATGGTCATATTCTTTTCCATGGTTTCTTCAGTGGAATGGGTGTTACTGACAACAGAAACTGAACTGTTCTGAAGAATGAAAAAAGGTTTCAGGTTGTGAATAGTGCATGCTGTCTAATTGGTTACTGTCCTTAAGATGTGTCCTTGTGGTTTTGTATATGCAGCACTGCTCTGGGTGATATTGTCATAATACTCTGTGTGTGTGTGTGTGTGTGTGTGTGAAGAGTAGTGTCATTGCCATTGTGCTGGCTACTGTAAAATAATGTGTAAGACCAATGTGGCACTGCCTGTTGTAATTGACCAGGCCATGTGTGTTTGCTATTTCAGCCTTGGAGTTATGGAAGAGGAAAGAGCAGAAGAGATCCTACTACTGGAATAGAGTGAAGAGTGACCCCATCCGCTATGAGCGATACAAGCTGTTGGCCCGCGAAGGCATGAGGAAGCTTAGAGCTCAGAGAAAAGCTGGCCACTTAAACATACCCCAGTAGCCCAATATTAAGGAGACACTGGAAACTCACCATACCTGCCCTTCCCCATCCCCAACCCGTCCCCCTCTGTCACCTACCCCTTTCCTTCCCTCCCTTGCCTTTCATGCCTTTCTTGTTTCTCACCACTACCACGACCATCACCCCACTCGCTTCTTCATTTGTAAACTGTTTTTATGATTGGAATTATGTTGCTACCAATTGCATAGAACAGTTGTGTTCGTGAGGTGGAGTTTCATTTCCAAAAAGATTTTCAGAAGTTAACAGAGTCGAGGATGTCTGGAATGTTGCAAATGAAAGTTTGCACTTGTGTTCTGTAATGATGTTTGAATGATAAGTGAACATTTGTTTGGGAACTACAAAGATGTTTGAATGGTAAGTGAACGTTTGTGTGAGAACTACAAAGATGTTTGAATGATAAGTGAACGTTTGTGTGGGAACTACAAATATGTTTGAATGATAAGTGAACATTTTAGTGGGCCCTTGGTTTTTTATGCTTGACAAACGTTTTACAAATGAACCGAAAATTTGCAATATGCTTATTGGGTGTTGGTGGTTTTTACTGTTCAATAAGTGAACATTTGTGTGGGAACTACAAAGCTGTTTGAATGATAAGTGAACATTTGTGTGGGAACTACAAGGATGTTCGAATGATAAGTGAACGATTGTTTGGGAACTACAAAGATATTTGAATGATAAGTGAACATTTGTGTTGGAACTGCAAAGATGTTTGAATGATAAGTGAACGTTTGTGTAGGAACTAAATAGATGTTTGAATGATAAGTGAACATTTGTGTGGGAACTACAAAGATGTTTGAATGATAATTGAACATTTGTGTGGGAACTACAAAGATGTTTGAATGATAAGTGGACATTTGTGTGGGAACTACAAAGGTGTTTCAGTGAAAGTGAACATTTGTGTGGGAACTGCAAATATGTTTGAATGATAAGTGAACATTTGTGTGGGAACTGCAAAGATGTTTGAATGATAAGTGGACATTTGTGTGGGAACTGCAAAGAAATTTGAATGATAAGATTTGTGTTGGAACTACAAAGATGTTTGAATGATAAGTGAACATTTGTGTGGGAACTACAAAGATGTTTGAATGATAAGTGAACATTTGTGTGGGAACTACAAAGATATTTGAATGATAAGTGAACATTTGTGTGGGAACTACAAAGATGTTTGAATGATAAGTGAACATTTGTGTGGGAGCTGTAAGATGTTTCAGTGGTAAGTGAGCATTTGTGTGGGAACTGTAAGATGTTTCAGTGATAAGTGAACATTTGTGTGGGAAGTATTCAAATAAAAGCTTGAATTTTGTGGTCTGTAAACGTGTGTTAATGATGTATGACAGTTTGAATGATACTTTTTTTACAAGGTTACAAATGGTTTGGATGGATTGTAAAAATGAATGAATGATACACACATTGGATTATGCACACACATGTGTAGAAGAAAAAAAAATGAAACCCAGACAATTCACTTCAAGCAAAGAAGACAATGCTTAATTAAGACAGAGCTTTAATCAAGCAGGATGCTGAACCTTGATTCAACATTTTGATTTTTAAAACAAGATCATTCCTAGTTGATGACATGACCAGGATCATCAGGATGATGTGGGAGTTCGAGCTTTTTTGATCATGTGACAGGATCATCAGGATGATGTGGGAGTTGGAACTTTTTTGATTATGTGTTGAAGTATTTGAATTGCTTTTCCCTCTGATGCTGTACACAGTTGTAGAAGTATTGCTGCGGGGTGTTTGAAGATAGAATACAGCTCTTGATCATTGCTGAGGAGAGTGGAACAAAGCTGCCATCAGATGTCAGTGTTGGTGGATGTTAACTAGCGGACCCTCCTCAGCCATTCCATTGGAATAAGTGCCTGTGAAAAACAGGGTCCGCCTCAGCCATTCCATTGGAATAAGTGCCTGTGAAAAACAGTCACAGTCCCTCTTTACCTTATGTATGTATGTGTCTCTCAATCAGTATATTATACTTAGTCCTTCTTTACCTTATGTATGTGTCTCTCAATCAGTATATTATACTTATAACCCTTTACCTTATGTATGTATGTGCCTCTCAATCAGTATGCAATACTTAAAACCCTTTACCTTATGTATGTATGTGTCTCTCAGTCAGTATATTATACTTATAACCCTAGTGGTCTGAGGAATTTTGACAAAATTGATGACGTTCTTTTTATTGATTTTTTTAATTTCTATTTTTTATTGTCTCTTTATGTGGCCCTTTGCGGTCGGCTGGGCTATAAGCAACATTATCTTATCTTATTGTCTCTTTCCTTTCATATAATTCTGCAATTCCATATATCTGTTGCACCCCATTACTCCCTTCGTGTGTGCTGAACTGGCTGCTTAGCTCGTTGGACAGCTCTGAAAGGCCCTTTGTATTGGCTGGGCTGTAATTGTAACAACTATGAACGACCAAACATTTTTCCCTCCACATATAAAATGTTTATAGTTTTAATGTATGTATTAGAATGCAGATGAATATTTGTCTGAAGCAGCCTTTTTCCTCTTTTTGTACTCCCAGTTCTTATAGAACAGGGAGTACTTTAGAATGGGAACGAAGAAATGCTGTCTGTCTGTGTGTCTGTCTGTGTGTCCGTGGTCAAAATGTGTTCCACTCGCTCCAGACAAAACTACTGGGCCGATCTTTCTGAAAATTTGTAGGTATGTTCATTATGGGCCACGGATGATGCCCGATGTTTGAGTTTACTGTTATAGCCGTTACTAATGGCCTGTAACGGTTTTTCTTCTTTACGGAATATCTCAGAAAGTACTTAGCTGATCTTTGTAAAAATGAGCAGGTACGTTCATTATGGGTCACGGATGATGCCCGATGTTTTAGTTTACCTCGTTATAGCCGTTACTAACGGCTGTAACGGTTTTTCTTCTTTATGGAATATCTCAGAAAGTACTTGGCTGACCTTTATGAAAATTAGCAGGTATGTTCATTATGGGTCACGGATGATGCCTGATGTTTCAGTTTGCCCCGTTATAGCCGTTACTAATGGTTGTAATGGCCTGTAACGGTTTTTCTTCTTTATGGAATATCTCAGAAAGTACTTGGCCAATTTATAAGCGGTTTGGATGATCTTGACAAATCGGAGCCTCTGTCCATATGTAAGTGATGTAAAGCTGAAAATGGATTAAACAACCGTTAAAAACCGTTATTCGGCCGTTATTTCTTATATATAGGTGGATTTTAATGAAATTTGGTATATAGAAAGGTTGTCACACACAAATGGCACTTCTATATAGTGTTTCAAAATTTGACCATTAAAAACCGTTATTCTTGACATATTGTCCGATTTGGATGAAATTTGATATGTACACAGGCTTTAGCCCAGTGAGGACTAAAATACTGGTTACAAAAGTGTATATCGGTTATATAACTGTTAAACCGTTATTTTGCCGTTGTTTTTTTTATATATTGGTGCGTTTTAATGAAATTTTGTATATAGAATAGTTATCACACACAAATGGCACTTCCATGTAGTGTTTCAAAATCTGACCGGTAAAAACCGTTATTCTTGACACATTGTCCGATTTACATGAAATTTGGTATGTACACCGGCTTTAGCCCGGTGAGGACTAAAATACCAGTTTCAAAAGTGTACATCAGTTAAATAACCGTTAAAACCGTTATTTTGCCTTTATTTCTTATCTCACAAAGCACTTGGCCGATTTATAAGCGGTTTGGAAAACTGGGAGTACGTTTATATGCTTCGCATCTTTTTTTTTTTCTCCTTTGTTTCTTTTCTTTCTTCTTAGAAGCCTACTTGGTGGTCAAAAGATGTATAAATCAACATGAGAGTCCAGAGAAATGAGAGATTTAAACATGACCATCAAGGAAATCATGGACGTGCATGTAATTGTCAGAAATTTTTACTGATTTAAACATGAATTTTTTGAGGCATTGTTTAAAGATTTAAATGTGACTGTCAAGAGGATTGTAGATTTAAACCTTTCTTTGCTTGTTTTGTTTTGGTATGTTTTGTTCTAGATGACTATTCATTATCCCTATTGCTCTTTTGACTCGTCTTTTGATTTTCAGCATCGGACCTTTGAACTTGTTCGCCTGAAACTGTCCCTACCTAGCGCTCCTGTCACTAACATTTTTGGGATTTATAGACCGGTACCCAGCAGAAAGAACAAATTTACGCCCAGCATGTTTGTCAACGAACTTCCAGACTTTCTTGAATTTGTAAATGACCTTCCAGGAACATTGTTATTGATCGGCGACTTCAACTTCCATTTCAATAAGCCCACAGTCGGATACACGCCCGAGGTGTTAGAAATTTTAGATACTTTCGGACTCCAGCAGTCCGTGAATGAAATGACGAACAAACAGGGTAACATAGTAGACTGGGTAGTCTACAGAGACAGTGATCATCTTCTCAAATTCTCAATCGTTGACGATAACCTAGCATCGGATCATTATGCTGTGAAGTGTGAATTAGATATCGTTAGGCCCGCCGTTCCAAAGACTTACAAGGAAGTTAGGAAAATTTCTGCTATCGACATAGAGGCTTTCAAATCTGATCTGAGCACGGCCATACCGAGCGAGCCATCGGCCTGTCAGCTGACCTCTGCCCTCCGTGCCATGCTTGATAAGCATGCTCCAGTGAGCAGGCGCTTGATCACTGATCGCTCACTGTGTCAATGGCACAACACAGTGGGTCCCGAGTTGTCGGAGGCCAAGCAGGAGAGGAGGGGGGCTGAGAGGCGATGGCGCGCCACGGGACTGACTGTGCACAGGGAAATATATCAAACTGCGAGAAATCATGTTACTGACATTGTTCATCAAGCAAAAACTTTGTTCTATTCTTCAAAGATATTGGCCTGTAATACAGCCAAGCAACTATTTAATGTCACAAATAGTCTCCTAGGCAAAGTCAGCTACTCCCCCCTTCCCACCATCTTCCAAACTCAAGAGCTCCCTCAGAAATTCTTAGAGTTTTTCAATGGAAAAATTGACACTATCCGTGAAAAGCTAGATTCTACTGCACCTGTACATCCTCTGAATGACAAAGTTTACTGTGGACCTCCTTTGGCTTGTTTTAGTCCTGTTAGTCAAGACTATGTCAAAAAACTTTGTTTGCGATGCAGCCCTAAATCATGTGAACTTGATTCCATTCCCACTAACTTGCTCTTTCAGTGCATTGATGATGTCCTACCCCATCTTACTCATGTTATCAACACCTCTTTGTCCTCTGGTCACGTTCCTGAAATCTTCCGGTCCGCAGTGGTACGTCCATTGATCAAGAAACCTTCATTAGATAAAAATGTTTTAAAGAATTATCGGCCTGTATCAAATTTGTCATTTCTATCAAAATTATTGGAGAAGATCATTTTGGAACAAATTCTAGAACATCTCGAAAAGAATCACCTTTTGAATCCTCATCAATCTGCTTACAGACAAGGCCATAGTTGTGAGACAGCACTCCTCCGTATAGTCAATGACCTCCTCTGCGGGCTTGACGATGGGAATGTTTCCTTACTAGCGATGTTAGACCTCTCTGCAGCATTTGACACGATCGATCATAATATTTTGTTCTCACGGCTTCAAACTTCCTTTGGATTCAAAGACACAGCTCTCGACTGGATTATCTCTTACTTGACTGGACGTACTCAGACAGTGTGTGTACAGGGAAGATACTCAGACAGTTCTCCTCTTAGGTACGGTGTGCCTCAGGGTTCTGTACTTGGGCCAGTCCTTTTTGTGCTGTATGCTAGTCCTGTGTCTGACGTCATCAGTGGTCACGCCATGTCGCATGAGAGCTTTGCTGACGATACTCAGCTTCATCAGTCGGCTCCCATTGCTGAAACTGACTCACTGATTTCTCGGACGCGGGGCTGCATTGCAGACCTGAAGGACTGGATGACAACCAACAAACTACAACTAAACGACGACAAGACGGAACTCATGTTCGTGACAAAACAGCCTAACCATCCTTCTCTGCCTTCAACTGTCACTATCAATGACTGTGCTGTCTCTGTCTCCACCTCTGTCCGCAGTCTAGGGGTCATACTTGACCAATCCCTCTCCTTTGAGAAACAGGTTTCAAATATTTGCAAGATTGCCTATTTAGAACTAAGAAGAATCAGCTCTGTACGTCACCTTCTCTCTACAGATGCTATAAAAACTCTCATTTGTGCATTTGTCTTATCTAGAATAGATTACTGCAACTCACTTTTGGTCGGCCTTCCAAAATACCTGATAGAAAGATTACAGCGAATCCAAAATCATGCAGCCCGAGTCGTCTGTAGAGCAAGAAAACATGCTCACATTTCGCCTCTCCTCCACTCTCTTCACTGGCTATCTGTCTCAAACCGTATCTCGTACAAAATCTCAACTCTCACTTTCTCTGCTCTCTTTGAAAATGGACCTTCTTATCTCTCAGATCTCCTTAAAATCTACACCCCCTCTCGACAACTACGCTCCTGTGCTGACGACCGCCTTCTGCGAATGACTCGCTTCAGGACTACTACTGGTGAAAGATCTTTCTCTTTTCAAGCTCCAGCGACGTGGAACAGACTGCCAGACTGTCTCAGACATTCAGATTCTATCTCTTCTTTCAAGTCTAAACTTAAAACCCATCTATTTTCTCATAATTAGTCAATGCTGTGGGGAGAGGGGGGGGGGGGTACAACCTAACTCATAGCCGTCTGGGCCTTTTCAAATGTAGTGTATGTGTATGTTCTCTATTATATGTATTTGTTGTATGATTGAACGTTATAGGATTAAGTTTTTGTAGTGATATTTGAAGAATAAGTGAATGTCACATTGGTAGGATTAGGATTTGTTAGTTATTGTAGTAATAGTAGTTTGTAGTTGGGTGTAAGGTGTATTATTGTATATGAGAAGGGTGAATGTAGTATGACTTTGTAAAGCGCTTAGAGAAATTCGTTTGATTAAGCGCTATATAAGAAATCATTATTATTATTATTATTATTATCCCTCCACCCAAGACAGAGGACTGTAGATTTAAACCTTTTCTTTGTTTGTTTGTTTCGTTTTGGTATGTTTTGCACTAGATTTCTATCCATTATCTCTTCACATAAGATTTCAGTGAATGTCGTCACAATAGAAAGAGTTTGGTGAATGTCAGCATAAGAAAAGGCGTCTCCGTCCCTATGGCTGTGCAGCTCGTTGCCCAGCGCCTCCACATACCTGACCCTCTCCCACTCCCCTTCCCATCCACCCATGTCTTTCCCTGTCTCTGTTCTCCCCTTTGTCTAAGGGCTCAAGAGCTGAATAGACAATAAAAAAAATGACAGTGTCAGTATCTGTCTCTCCATTCATCTTTCATAGTGGGTACCAAAGACTTAAAGACTTCTTGCATGGGTTTGTTGTAGATGGGATTTTCATTTTCCGGTCTGGACTGCCATTTTAGATTTTTGAAAGTGTTTGCATTTTAATTTAGGAATAGTTTCAAGTTGAACTAGCTTGCAGCATTTTAATTTACGAATAGTTTCAAGTTGAAGTAGCTTGCAGCATTTTAATTTACGAATAGTTTAAAGTTAAGTAGCTTGCAGCCCTGATGTGGCCTTGGTGGTCAGCTTGGCTGTAAACAACATGACCTCACTGTATTAGGCTGAGCTTAGAGTCACTGGCAGCACATGTACTCGTCGACGCGGCATAGCTCACACCGAGGCCAGTGAGGACGTGAAAACAGCATGGACATTTCAGTGGAATGTAACAGTATTGTCCTCCAGTGGTGTCCCATTTCCAATGTGTATGCTGTGTTGGGCGTAGTCACAGGTGGCACAGTTCCAATCAGTATGCTGTGCTGGGCGTAATCACAGGTGGCACAGTTCCAATCGGTATGCTGTGTTGGGCGTAGTCACAGGTGTGACAGTTCCAATTGGTATGCTGTGTTGGGTGTAGTCACAGGTGGCACAGTTCCAATCGGTATGCCGTGTTTGGCATAGTCACAGGTGGCACAGTTCCAATCGGTATGCTGTGTTGGGCATAGTCACAGGTGACACAGTTCTAATCGGTATGCTGTGTTGGGCATAGTCACAGAGGGCACAGTTCCAGTTGGTATGCTGTGTTTGGTGTAGTCACAGGTGGCACAGTTCCAACTGGTATGCTGTGTTGGGTGTAGTCACAGGTGGGGAAATGTCAGAGAGCAGGTGCCAGAGCATCTTCACATCATTGCATGTGGAGATGGTCTCATGAAGGAGTAGTTTGAAATGTCTTGATCCAGGCACTTACCACTGACAGTGCCAGGTATGTGTTGTCTAGTGATTGACATTGGCCATTTGTGTTACTGTTGCGAAAGCAAAGAAAGTAAATGTTGTTAAATGACAGGCTGGTGTGACTGTTATGAAAGCGAAGGAAGTAAAAATGGTTTAATGAAAGGTTGGTGTGACTGTACAAAGTTAAAGGAAGTAAGAATGGTTTAATGAAAGGTTAGTGTGACTTTTGAAGTTAAAGGAAGTAAGAATGGTTTAATGAAAGGTTGGTGTGACTGTTATGAAGTTAAAGGAAGTAAGAATGGTTTAGTGAAAGGTTAGTGTGACTGTTAAGACAGCAAAGAAAGTAAATGATGTTTACTGAAAGGTTGGTGTGACTTGCGAAGGGAAAAGAAGTCAAAATATTTTAATGAAAGGTGGGTGTGGTTTCGAATCCTGACCGGACATTTCCCTTGGTCCTGTCTTACGCTCTCTGCCTGTCTCCCGCTCTCTGCCTGTCTCTTGTTCCTGCCTGCCGATGCACTGTTCACACCTCATGCAAGCATGCACGCACGCACGCACACACACACACACACACACACACACACACACACACAAACGTTCAGAGACATGGACAGAAAAAAATGCACACACACTGACACACTTGCACCTGAACACATGCATATTAAATGTGTGCTTAAGAACTTTACTGAAGATGTGGAAGTAGTTGTGAGAATGTGAAGAGCTGGGTTGTCACCAGCAGTGTGAAGAGCTGGGTTGTCACCAGCAGTGTGAAGAGCTGGGTTGTCACCAGCAGTGTGAAGAGCGGGGTTGTCAACAGCAGTGTGAAGAGCTGGGTTGTCACCAGCAGTGTGAAGAGCTGGGTTGTCACCAGCAGTGTTGTGTGCACAAGGCTCGGCTTTGATGGAATTGTCCCACAGTTAGCTTTTAATTGCCACTAACTTTCTTCCATACATTTGGTGTAGTAGAATCTTATGTCTTAAAGGTATTTGATCAGGAAGTGTTGGTATGAATTGACGATTTTTGTTTTTTTGTTTCAATGTATTCAGCAAATGTACATGCATTATTATTATTATTATTATGAACATTTATGACGCCTAATCAATTGAATGCCCTAGGCGTTTACAATATCACAACAGACATCAAATCACACAATATATAACAATCATACATGAGAAAAAGGCATCAAAATCCAAAGCAAGGACACAAACTCACAAGCATGCATACACGCAAACACACACTCACACAGACACGAACGCACACAAAGCAGACACTCGCATCACACATTGCAAACGTCGGGTCACAGGGAAGACGAAGTTACCTAGGAAACAGATGAGTTTTGAGAAGGCGCTTGAATGTGGGCAGTGAGGGTGAGTATCTGAGAGAGCGAGGCAATTGATTCCAGGTAGTTGGAGCTTGATAGGCAAAGGAACGTTGACCAAAGGTTTTAGTGCGAACAGTGGGGATACTGTAGATACGAGTGTCACATGAGGAACGTAAAGCTCGAGATGGGGTGTAAAGATGTAACAGGTGGGTGAGATACTCAGGACAGGAAGACTCGATAGATTTGAAGCAGAGAGAGGCAATCTTGTAGGATATTCTTAGCTGAACAGGGAGCCAGTGGAGAGAGCGGAGCAATGGGGTAACATGGTTATATTTAGAAGTGCGGAAGATGAGACGGGCAGCATGATTCTGAACTCTTTGAAGTTTGTTGATGAGATGAGAGGGAGAGCCAGACAAAAGAGCGTTACAGTAATCCAGGCGGGATAGAACAAATGCGCAGACAAGAGCTTTTGTTGTGTTTTCTGAGAGAAGATGGCGAATAGAAGCAATTCGGCGGAGTTCAAGAAAGCAAGTGCGACAGACATTGCTGACATGCTGTTGGAAGGACAGGGTTTGATCAAGAGTTACACCGAGGTTGCGGGCAGAATGAGAGAGAGTGATAGGTGAGTCAACAAGTTTGATGGAAGTCGGAACAGAAGGGTGGTTTTGAAGTTTTGGTGGGGTGATCAGGATCAGTTCAGACTTATCTTCATTTAGTTTTAGTTTGTTTCGGGTCATCCAGTCCTTAAGGTTGGCTACACAAGACTGGGTGTTTTGGATCATGAGAGGAAGTTCAGAGAGAGGCCCAGAGACATACAGCTGATTGTCATCAGAGAAGGAATGATGCTGAAGTAGGTGTTCTTGGACGATAGAAGAGACAGGATAAGAGTAGAGAATGAAGAGTAGAGGGCCCAAGACAGATCCTTGTGGCACGCCGTAGGTCAGACAAGAGGGATTAGAAGAAAGGCCGTTGATAGAAACTACTTGTTGACGATCAGTGATGTAGGAATGAAACCAACTCAAGACTGTGTCATCAAGCCCAAAAGAGTGATGTAGGCGGGAAATGAGGATAGAGTGGTCAATAGTGTCAAAGGCAGCAGATAGGTCCAAGAGAGTCAAAAGTGATACATTGTTACAGTCAAGGGCAGTCAGAATGTCGTTACAGATTTTGAGAAGAGCAGTCTCAGTACTATGTCCAGAGCGGTAAGCAGACTGAAGGGGATAGACAAGGCTGTTGGAATGAAGGTGGTCTAACAGTTGGTCAAGAACAACTTTCTCTAAAATTTTTGAAAGAAACGGAAGATTTGACACAGGTCTGTAGTTTTTCAAATTGTCAGGGTCAAGAGCAGTCTTTTTCAAAAGAGGTCTTACAATTGCAGATTTGAAAGAAGAAGGAAAGAAGCCAGTTGAGAGGGAGTGGTTGATGATGATGGTAATATGAGGGAGTAGAGTGTCAAGGCAATGGGTGAGGAAAGAAGCTGGTAGTGGGTCAAGTTCACAGGTTTTAATGCCAGATTTCATGATGATTTTCTTTACAAAGACCTCAGAAACAGGATGGAAGGAAGTGAGGAAAGTTCCCGAGAAAGGGGGATCGGGAAATGGTGCATGAGTATTAGTCAGGGAGTCCAGTGAAAGCCTAAGATTAGTGATCTTGTTGACAAAGTAGTCAGAGAAAACCTGTGGAAGGTCAGAAGGTGGGAGATTGGAAGGAAGAGGAGAGGAGTCAGTTTTACCAAGAAGAGTGTTAGTAATGTTATACAGCTGTTTGGATGTGGAGCATGCAAGAATTTTGGCATTGTAATAGGCAGATTTTGTAGCGTGAACAAGGCTGTTAACAATTTTGTTGGCAGTTTGGAAAATTTGCTTGTGAACTGTCAGACTGGACTTGAGCCACTGTCTCTCGGCTCTGCGTCTTTCACGCTTGGCTTCTTGCAGCTGAGGCGCAACGGAGGAGAACCAAGGTGATGGTGGCCTCTTGGAGACAAGACGGCCACAGGCAGGAGCGTACTGGTCCAGGAGCCGAAGGAGAAGGGAGTTGAGGTCATCTGGAGTGGTCGGCGGTGAAGTAGACAGGTGAGAATGGAGGACAGCGTTGAAGAGAGTCATGTCGACTGCGGAGAGGTTTCTGGCTTGAACGTACGTTTTGCGAGGTGGAGGGCGGAAAAGGTGGAGATCAGCTACGAGGCAGACATGCATACACTTAGTCACACATGCGTGTGCACATGCACACACACACACACACACACAAGATGGCGCCTGCAGACAACAACCGATAGCTTAGTGCTGTGGATGCTGCTATGTTTCGCCCAAAGCAAACAAAAGGAAACCAAACCAGGATCCGGAAAAGTTGCATACCGGTACTGTGTGCAAAAGGATGCACTGAGGATGTGCTAGCAAAACGCGGAAACGACGAGGGGACAAATTGTAATTCGGAGTTGAGGAGGCCGTTCAGTCTGTCCGTTGTCAAGGATGGACTAGAGCCTAGGCCAAGAAACAACATTGATCCTACAGACATCAACTCCGTGAGTACCACACAGACCTTCGCTAAGATCGAAGGCACTATCACCTCTCTGTGCAATCAAGTAGCGAGTCTGGAACAGCAAATAAGATCTCTGCATTCCAAAATTGATAGATCTACGAAGGACTCAGCTAGCATAGCAATCCAGACAGAGCCCTTCCCCTACCTCTCTTATGCAGAAGTGGCTAGGGTCTCAAGACCATCGACAACTCCTCAGGTTGCTCTGTCTGTAGAAACAATCAAAACAGAAAAGAAGCAGTACAGAAATGTACTGGAAAGTGATAAAAACAAAAAAATAGAAGAAAATGATAACGCAAACAAAAATGACGTCAAAGCTTCTTTGCGTCATAAGCCGAAGTCTAAGGAGCAGTGCAAGAAAAATGACAACAATAACTTCAAGGCCGAGTCCAGAGACAAACAAAACGTCAATGACTTAAAGGTCAAGTTCAGACACAAAGAAAACGTCAATGACTTAAAGACCAAGTCCAGAGACAAACCAAATCCAACTTTAAAAGGCCTTCCCACCATTTTATATGTGAATGACCCTGTCATAAAGAAAGTCAACACAAACAGACTAGGGAAGTCCTACGGATGTAAGGTGCATCAGAGTAATGCAAGAACAATAAAGGACATTAAACCAGCAGTGGCCAAAGCAAGTGCATCTGTCAAGACACTTCCTGATGCTTTACTCTTACATGTTGGATCGAAGGACCTAGAAACAGAATCTGCAGCAACATGTTCCGGAAGAATGGCAAAGTGCGTGAGGAGTATCAGAGAAGAAAACCCTGATCTGGCCATCATAGTCAGTAAGATGGCTCCTACATTAGACCCCGAACTCAATATCAAAGAGGACTTGTACAACGCACTTTTGGTGTCAGAGCTGAATGATGACAAAAACATCACCTTCACCACTCACTCCAACCTGCAAGCCGCCCGCTTCAACCTCCGTGATGGGCTACATCCCACTGCAAGAGGAGCTAGCATCCTAGCGGGGAATATTGGCCGGCATCTGAGGGACCTCTTCTGGGAGCGGCCCCGGAAGACAGCGCGACGTCCCCGGTACCTGCGCCCCACTCCCTTCCCCGAGGATTCCTTCTACAGCTCTGCCTGGTCCAATAGGTTCGATGTCTTATACAACTGGTGACATTTTTTTGTTGTTTTTGTTCGGAACAAATGCAGCATACCAGCCTACGTCTGTGTGTAGCTAAGCTCCAATTGTGGTAAAGCGACATATTATTATTTGTTTAGTTATCTGTTTTTTCAAACATGAAATTTAACAACAATATAAAAATACTGCAATGGAACTGCCGCTCTCTCTATTCTAATATTGACTGCTTACGTCAATTTTTAGTGTCGTCTGACTGCCATGTTCTCTTATTCCAGTCTGTTAATATCAGTAAGAACAAACTACCAAGACTGGAACAGTACTACTATCCACCAGTAGTAGATACAGAAAAAAATGGTGATAGAGTAAACTGTGCTATCTATATTCACACTGGACTACAATATTGTGACAAACAATCACCTGTGCCTAGTGGATTACATGGGATTTTTTCATGTGCTGTAACTGTCAAGTTTTCGGACTCCTTAAAAGTAAACTGTGCTTCTGTATATTTACCTAAGGGTCCAGATGAAGCTAATACTGAATGGATGAAAAATATCAAGAATGATAATGGTAAATGGTTTGTAGGAGGGGATTTTAATGCCCATTCTCCTTTCTGGGAAAAAGAGTGCACACAGGTCAGTAGTAATAGGTTTGTAGAAAATGTTGTAGACTCAACTTTATGTTTACTCAATGATGGTTCTTATACCAGAGTTCCTGATGTATCTACACATAGACCTACTGCTATTGATTTAACTATGGTTTCACCTAAAATGGCTTTGTCGTGTGCATGGGAAACGTATAGTGAAACTCTTGGGAGTGATCACATACCAATCATTATTGCAATTAATCAGTCCCCAAGTTTTGAAGACACAAAACCTGATGATACAATCCCAAGATTTGATTATAAAAATGCCAAATGGTCTCAGTTTTACAATACACTTAAAGATCTAGACATAAGCTTGTCCCCAGATAATGATATTGATACAATGTATGATATGTTTTGTACTTCTGTTCTAAAAGTGTCTGGTTTATGTATTCCTAAATTGAAGAATCGTGGATCTAAAGGGGATAAACATCTCGGTAATGTTTGGTGGACTGAAGATTGCGATAAGGCAGTTAAAGAGAAAAAACGGTTATTCAAGGAATACGTGCACTCTAAGAAAAGTCAAGATAAGAAAATGGTAGATGAAAAATTTAAAGAAATGAAACACTCAAATATATACTACGCACAAAAAGTTAAGGATCGGTATGTGAAAACAGGTGCGTAATAAACTCAGTTCGCTACTGTTATTTATTTCTTAGTCCAGCCAAATTGTCATGAATTCTTGTTCAGCTGTAAGTGGGCGATGTTGTGTTAGTGCGAAAATTGCACGGGATTCTCTACTACTGAGCTGGGCCGCAAACGGAAAAGCGGAAACTTGCGAAAAATGACCTTGTTTTGGACCGTTCTGCCTGAACACATTGCATTTGCCAGATGGAAAAACCATTATGCACGTGCAAGCACTGCTGTTTATGTGTGAGATGCTGTCGCTCGCTTGGCTATATAAGAAGACATTCCACCAGTAGTAGGCCTGATCTGACAATGCCTCCACGACGAAAATTAAGCGAGTTGGATAGGGGACGAGCTGTTGCATGGTTCCAAGATGGTGTTCCCAAGCGAGAAGTGGCCATGCGACTTCATGTGTCCATCTCGGTCATTGTCCGACTGATTCAACGCTTCACAGCCACTGGGATTGTCCATGAAAGACGCAGATCTGGTCGACCGAAGAAAACAACCCCACATGACGATCGTCTCATTGAACGACAAGCCCTGCAGACAAGAACAGCCTCTTCCAGCATAATTCAAAGGCAGTTCAGGGTGGCTACTAACATCAACATCAGCCAGCAGACCATACGGAACCGCCTACATGGGTTTAATCTCCGTTCTCGTCGCCCAGCAGTACGGCCACGCTTAACTCCAGCCCATAGGGCAGCACGCCGCGCCTTCTGCGCACGTCACGTGAGGTGGACACGTCAGCAATGGTCCCAGGTCCTGTTCAGTGATGAATCACGCTTCACCCTTCACCACAACGACGGCCGACTGAGGGTCTGGAGGCGCCCAGGGCAACGCTTTACTGACGCCACTGTCCAAGAAAAGGTGGCCTTTGGTGGAGGTTCTGTAATGGTCTGGGGGGCCTTCAGCCTTCACCACAGAACACCCTTGTATCATGTACAGGGTAACTGACTGGCATCCAATACCGGGATGAGATCCTTCGACCGCTGGCTGTGCCTACACTGCAGCAGATGGGACCGAGGGCTGTCTACCAGGATGACAATGCTCGCCCCCACAGGGCAAGGGTGGTCAACGACTTCCTGCAGCAGTCTGGAGTCAACAGAATGGAGTGGCCAGCATGCAGTCCCGATCTCAACCCGATTGAAAACCTCTGGGATGAGCTGGATCGCAAAGTGAGGAGCCACCCCCCCCCAGGGATGCCCAACACCTCTACCAGATGCTGCAGGCTGAGTGGCAGGCGCTTCCACAGAGGATCTTCACCAACCTGGTCAACTCGATGAGGACTCGCTGCGTCGAGTGCCAGAACAGCCATGGTGGTTACACGCATTACTGAGCTTTTGGGAGCATCAGTATGCCCTGTCTTGTGATTTCAATGACTTTGGGAAATCAAATCTGGATACGTACCCACTTTAATCAAATGTACACACCAAACGATTGCTCGAGATTGAAGGCAATTGTGTATCGTTATCACTAAAGAATGGAATTAAATGTTGGCCAAACTTCAACGCATTGACTTTCTTATTTTGACAGTTATGAATGTTTGTGAAAGTGATCCTTAACTTTTTGTGCGTAGCTTACATAGTAATAGAGTTATGGAACAAGCCAAAACGGATTATTGGGATGATTTTTGCGAAAGAAACACATTCGATCGTAAAGATAGTAGAATGGTATGGAAAGAGATAAAAACGATAAAAAATGGAATCAAACTCCCAGAATATCCTATTATTCTTGATAATAATAAGTTACCATCATCCGCAGACAAAGCAGAAGCGTTTGTCAACCAGTTTGCTAAAGTAAGCAGGTTAGACGGGTTGTCTGAAAACCAAAGAAAATTCAGAGAGGATAAAGAATCTGCCCATGTCTTTAATGATGTATCTGATAATGACACAAGCGACATCAACGCCCCAATTACATTACAAGAGGTGAAAGACGCCATAGATTCTCTACCAAACAAAAAAAACAGCTGTTGGGATTGACGCCATTTCTAATGAAATGATTAAACATTTTCCAGACAAATGGATAAGCATTTTACTTAATATATTTAAAAAATGCTGGAGTTCAGGTCTTTTGCCACAAATATGGAAAGAATCAGTAATAGTACCGATTCACAAGGAAGGTAAACTGAAAGAAAGAATAGATAGTTACAGACCTATTTCATTAACTTCTCATGTCTGTAAACTTTATGAAACAATTGTTTTGAATAGGCTAAACTACTTTTGTGAAAAGAACAGAGTTATCCCAACAAATCAAGCAGGTTTTCGAAAGGGAAGAAGTGCTATTGAACACTTGGTCAAACTTTCCACTCAAATTAAACATCAGTTTTCCAGGAGAAAATGTTTACTAGCAACCTTTTTTGATATCACTAAAGCTTACGATCAAGTATGGCACTCTCGTTTGCTTTATAAACTTAAAGAGATTGGATTATCAGGAAACATTTATGAGTTTCTTAAAGACTTCTTAGAAAACAGATATATTAGAACGAAGGTAGGGAACTCCTATTCTACAAGAAGGAAATTACACATGGGCATTCCTCAGGGGTCTGTTATTGCCCCTTTACTTTTTAGTATTCTTATGTACGATTTACCCACAAAAATTACTAAAAATATAGAACTAGCCCAATATGCAGATGACATATGCATATGGATGAAAGTGACATTAAAAAAATGTACATCTGTCAGATCACAAAACTATATTAAAAAGTTATATCAAAAAGAATTAAACACCTTTTCTGCTTACATGACTGAAAATGGTTTGCAAATATCAACAGAAAAAACACACATGATGTTATTTAATACTGGATCTGATCCAGTTAATATGCCTTCATTTCAAGTCAATGGCATACCCATCAAATATACCAAAATAGTGAAATTCCTTGGAGTAAATTTAACATCAAAGTTGTCATGGAATTTTCATATAGAGCATATTCTAACAAAAGCTCGAAAAAGTTTAAATCTATTAAAGATTATTAGCAAGCATGCTTGGGCTCAGGACACAGTTGCTCTTTTGCACCTTTCTACTGCACTAGTTAGATCAAAATTAACGTATGCACAAGAGGTGTTCTTCAGTGCACCCAAATACTTACTGAAAAAACTTCAAAGTATTGATTCCAAAGCATATAAGATAGCCATGGGACTACCAGTCCATGCCTCTTGTACAAAAGCATACAGTGCTGCTGGGATATTACCACAGGAAGAGTATAGGAATCTTGCATGCACCAAATTTGTTATAAGAAGTTCTACTATAGACAACAATATAGGCCCTGAAATAAATATTAAATCGGACATTGATTTTCCCAAAAGGGCTAAAAATATATCATCTCAAACGACTCTAAGAACATATACTTCCTCGATTTTAGAATCCTCAGACATCAAACTAACATCTATTGCAAAAAGATCTGTTGTGTCTCCTATCCCCCCATGGAAACTAATACGAGCACATTTTGATGTTGACCATACAGATTTAACAAAGGCTGAAAATACTAATTTGTTGTTATCCAATATCAAAATGCATTTGCATGATCACTATTCCAACCATTTTAAGATATACACTGATGGGTCATTAATCAATGAACATGCAGGTGCAGCATACATTATCCCAGGTCTTAGCGAAGAAAAGTCCTATTATCTTGGAAAAAACAAATCTATATTCACTGCTGAGTTAACTGCTATAATTATGGCTTTAAAGTGTGTTGTTGATTACCCTCAAAATTTATTTAAAGTTGTTTTATGCGTAGATTCCAAGTCAGTTCTTACTGCAATGAAGAATTTTAGATTAAAAGTTCGACCTGAGATGATCACTGAAATAAATAATTTAGTACATTTCCTCTCAGCCAGAGACACTGAAATAACATTTCTTTGGGTGCCCTCCCACTGTGGGTTATACTATCATGAAAAGGTTGATGTTCTGGCAAAGAGAGGAGCAAAACGATCGTCAGATTCGCATTTTTTTAACTTCTCTATGTCAGTGCAAGAGTGCTATACTTTGGCAGAGAAAGTACAATTTTCTAATTTTCATTTGATAGAAAGAGAAACTGGGTGTTTTGGTTTACACGATGAAATGGGAAGTATTCATGAAATGTTAAGTAAGTACGATCAAAACATTTATCGTAGACGACAGATAAGTTCCTTGATCTGTAGATGGAAATTGGATTGTTTTAAAACAAAGTATGTCAAAAATATACATTGTATATGTGGTCATAGCATATTAACTGATCACATTCTTTTGTGTAACTTGATGAAAAAATTCATTCCAAATACGTCTTTACAGCCTAGTCAAAATGTTTTCCGGTCACTGTCAGCAAATGAAACGTATCTTTTCTTTTTGCACTTAGCTAAAAGTCCAATTGGCAAATATTTATAACACATAACAGTCAGTGGTGCGATGAGACAGAAGAGTTACATGTTTCGGTGTTTTTTTGTGTGGGTTTTTAGTTTTTTTGTTTTTTGCTTTTCAGTCTTTGATTAAGTGGATTTTCTACTTTTGTGTTATTGCTGTAGATAAGTTAGTTATTTTACCTCATAGTGTTAACCTTTTTTACCCCGACCCCCCCCCCCCCCCCCTTTTTTTTTTTTTTTTTTTTTCCGTCTAATATCACGTAATGTGGAAAGACGTAAAACAGAACAACAACAACACACACACACATCTTTTCTTAGTGGCAAACTGCTACTGTCTTTGATAAATCATAACTTTTTTCACAGATGCCAAAAACTTACCTGTGTTTATAAAAGTTATGGAGGTCCTAGTTCATACCAAAGAGGTGAAGGCAGCACTATCAGGCTTGTGGGAGACACAGGGGTTTTCCGTCAGAAGGCAGCATTATCAGGCTTGTGGGAGACACTGGGGTTTTCCATCAGAAGGCAGCATTATCAGGCTTGTGGGAGACACAGGGGTTTTCCCATCAGAAGATTGCTGCAGCTGATCTGTTGACTTGGTTGATCTGTTAGGTAGTGGTGAATGATGGACATTGTGCCTGTGTGTTCTCCCAATGTAAGGAAACAGAAAGCCTGAAAGACATGGCTTGTAAATGTGGAATCGATTCATGCTGATAGTATTACTACAACACTTGGACTGTTTATCATGCAGTTAACTGTCTATGCCAACACTAGCACTGTCTACCATGCAGTTAACTGTCTATGCCAACACTAGTACTGTACACTGTGCAATTAACCGTCTATGCCAACACTAGGACTGTCTACCATGCAGTTAACTGTCTATGCCAACACTAGGACTGTATGTCATGCAGGTAACTGTCTATGCCAACACTAGAACTGTACACCGTGCAGGTAACTGTCTATGCCAGCACTAGGACTGTGCACCGTGCAGTTAACTGTGCCAACACTAGGACTGTACACCGTGCAGGTAACTGTCTATGCCAACACTAGGACTGTACACCTTGCAGGTAACTGTCTATGCCAACACTAGAACTGTACACCATGCAGTTAACTGTCTGTGCCAACACTAGGACTGTCTACCATGCAGTTAATTGTCTGTGCCAACACTAGGACTGTACACCGTGCAGGTAACTGTCTATGCCAACACTAGGACTTTACACTGTGCAGGTAACTATGCCAACACTAGGACTGTACACCATGCAGGTAACTGTCTATGCCAACACTAGGACTTTACACCGTGCAGTTAATTGTCTGTGCCAACACTAGGACTGTCTACCATGCAGTTAACTGTCTATGCCAACACTAGGACTGTACACCATGCAGGTAACTGTCTGTGCCAACACTAGGACTGTACACCGTGCAGGTAACTGTCTATGCCAACACTAGGACTGTACACCATGCAGGTAACTGTCTATGCCAACACTAGAACTGTACACCATGCAGTTAACTGTCTATGCCAACACTAAGACTGTACACTGTGCAGGTAACTGTCTATGCCAACACTAGGACTGTACACCATGCAGTTAACTGTCTATGCCAACACTAGGACTGTGCATTTAATTGTCTATGCCAACACTAGGACTGTACACTGTGCAGTTAATTGTCTGTGTCAACACTAGGACTTTACACCGTGCAGGTAACTGTCTATGCCAACACTAGGACTGTACACCATGCAGGTAACTGTCTATGCCAACACTAGGACTGTCTACCATGCAGTTAACTGTCTATGCCAACACTAGGACTGTACACCGTGCAGTTAATTGTCTGTGCCAACACTAGGACTGTGCACAATGCAGTTAACTGTCTTTGCCAACACTAGGACTATACACTGTGCAGGTAACTGTCTGTGCCAACACTAGGACTGTACACCATGCAGTTAACTCACTGTCTATGCCAACACTAGGACTGTACACCATGCAGTTAACTGTCTATGCCAACACTAGTACAGTACACCATGCAGGTAACTGTCTTTGCCAACACTAGGACTGTACACTATGCAGTTAACTGTCTATGCCAACACTAGGACTGTACACCATGCAGTTAACTGTCTATGCCAACACTAGGACTGTACACCATGCAGTTAACTGTCTATGACAACACTAGGACTATACACTATGCAGGAAACTGTCTATGCCAACACTAGGACTGTCTACAGTGCAGTTAACTGTCTATGCCAACACTAGGACTGTGCATTTAATTGTCTATGCCAACACTAGGACTGTACACTGTGCAGTTAATTGTCTGTGTCAACACTAGGACTGTACACCGTGCTGTTAATTGTCTATGCCAACACTAGGACTGTACACTGTGCAGGTAACTGTCTATGCCAACACTAGGACTGTCTACCGTGCAGTTAACTGTCTATGCCAACACTAGGACTGTACACTGTGCAGTTAACGTCTATGTCAACACTGTCCAGGACGGGGGAAATTGTGATGGCATTGCTTAAGTGCACTAAGTTGATGTATTATTAGTCAGGCTTAACACACCAAGGTTATCTTTGCACTCATACACATATGCACACTCATGCGCCCATCAAACATTCACCTCTCTCTGGGAATGGGATGTCACGCATTCGTTTCTCTCCTAACATGACTGAGAACAAGAATTACAATTTCTATGCTACGTATAATTATGCATGAACAATCCAGTCACACAAAAATGCTATAATCAAACCATAAAAGGTCAATACTTCCTAATCCCGGGTTATAATAAAATGGCTTCTTACCTGGCCAGGTTTTCACACACACAACCACGCTTTCACACCACACCACAGTTCTTGAAAAAGTCTCTTCACGTCTTCTTCAGCACTGCTTGATGGTGATGCCCTTGGTTGACTGGCTCCAGGCTTCAGGACTGGGTCTTCGTGGTCGTCTCTGGGATCTCGACGTAGAACTCTTCTTCTTCGTCTCCTTCACCCACCTCTGGGTTCAAATTCAGTTTGTCTGTCTTCACCCACCTCTGGGCTTCCAACTTAGTTTTCTTCTCTTCCAGCTTGTCTTTAAACTCTTAAGACTTTGCTGTCTCTTCTATCTCCCAGACCACGTTTCTCTCGACCCTGTATCCTGCCCACCCTTCTCTCCTGTCTCTCTCCTCTGTCTTCTCTCTCTCTCTCTCGTGGTGTTATTCTCCTCTCACGTTGTTCTCCCTCACTTTATATAGGGATGGACACAAAGGATTTCCCTTCGGGCCATGCCTTTGTCCATGCTGCTTCTCAAACCCCTGTTCACAAGTACCCTGAATTCTCCATTCGCTACATTCTTCCACACATCAGCATTTACACACATCCCTACCTAATTGATTAGCAAACACTTGGCACCAGATGGACATCGAAATTTCCCGCCGACTTCAGGGGTCACTTAACACAGTAATTATCTTAAAGAGGGCTACGACAACAACGTCCACGCGCATTCAACCAGCCTGACAATAGAACCAACACAGTGCCCCACGGCAATACCAACTGAACGAGTCCAAGACTCCTGCTCTTCAAAGACTGTTCACAAAGCGACCTCAGCTGACTGAGTATGTAGCTCCCACTTGATGCACCGAGGTCCTAGTGGTTACGTCCCTCCCCCCATTCACTATCGGGAAGGTCCGAACTTGGGAGAGTACTTACTACCTTAGGTGCCATCTGTCACCTGACCACTTCGTCCTCCTTGACACAGTTCGACCGGGTACGGTGGGTAAGGCATACTGCTAAAACATTCCTCGCCTCTAAGCGCTTAAGGTCTTTTGTGAGAGGTTCCACTCCCTTGACAAACACTAGGACTGTACACCATGCAGTTAACTGTCTATGCCAACACTAGGACTGTACACCATGCAGTTAACTGTCTATGCCAACACTAGGACTGCCTACCGTGCAGTTAACTGTCTATGCCAACACTAGGACTGTACACCATGCAGTTAACTGTCTATGCCAACACTAGGACTGTACACCATGCAGTTAACTGTCTATGCCAACACTAGGACTGCCTACCGTGCAGGTAACTGTCTATGCCAACACTAGGACTGTACACCATGCAGTTAACTGTCTGTTCACCACACTGCCATCTCCCACCTCTTTCTCTTTCCCCCGTCCCACCATTAGTTCTTTGATGGCCAGTTGTGGGCGCAGTTTGTGTGAACCGTTAGGTCATGTGGTTTATGAAATGCCTGGCCCTTAGGTCATGTGGTATATGAAGTGCCTGGCCTCCGCCTGATGCATTGGTTGCTGTGTATTTGCAGTATGGACTGCGTGGAAGAAGCGGGTCCAGCGGCAGCACTACTGGCAGAGGCTCAAACAGGACCAGCAGAGGCATGAGAGAACCAAAGTGAGGAATACTGAAATACAGCGGAGGCGGCGTGCTAGGCAAAAAGAGCAGCTGCAGCTATTTAGGAACACGTCTGGAATGGCGGCCGAGAAAAAGACTTGAATGCAAGCCAAGGACAAAACCCGACCATCATTGCAAGTTGGAATGTAAAGTTCAGCAGAGAAACAAAAAATATGCAACAGCTCTCTTTAGTCTGGAACTCAATGTGATGTTAAAAAGAAACTTTGAAAGGTAATGGATATTGTAATGTTTATATTGGTACTGCACTCTCAAAATGAAGATGATCTTTGTTCACTGAAATGAGCGTGAGCACCCATCAATCACATCTGTCACAAGGGAAATCAGAGGTAGGTTGTGTGAAGATCATTCCTTGTGGAAGACGTAAGTTTCAAATCTTGACGTTTCAACCATCAGTTTTGAAGGAACAGGTGAGGGCACCAGACAGGCTGAAAGAAATGGGGAAGAAGGATCAGTCAGAATCAAGACGAAAGAAAAATGAACCAGTTAGCAGGTTACCTCCCTTTCACACACGTGTCCTGAAGGCAGCAACATTTCATCAATCGTACTTTACATATGAAAATCATTTCTTTGTTTAACCTTTCCTGTGACCAGTTGGGGATATGTGAGTTTGTAAAAGTGTGCAAATGGTCATCATGAATTAATCAATCTGAACTTCACTCAAAGAATAGGTAATAGTTATTACAGTGGGCAAATGGTCATCATCAGTGTGAGCTTAAAGAATATGCAGGTAGGGTACTCCCAGTACAGGTTTTACCGTTTACCTGGGCAATATTACTAATGTGTATTATGTAGATCAAGCCAGAGTAATGAATGCATCAATAGCTAGTAGTAGCGTAGTAATTATGTTGCCATTTGCTCAGTTTGATGAATTTAGGCAAGTGAAGCAAACACTCCATCGAAGAACTGCCTGACAAACGTAAAGATTGAACATTGTTTGTACTTCAGTGCAGCACACTGGACAGGAAGCTGTGTATTGTGGACTATGTCTAACCAGGAATGAAAGTCATCACTATCATCATATGTGTTACTTCTCTGCTTGTTCTTCTTTGTCGCCATATTTCTTGTCAATTTTTCCTCCAGTTTCATACGATAATGTTAGAAACACAATTTTTTTTTTTTTCAACTGAATGTATTTAGATGTGGTGCTTGTTCCTGCTAGAATACAAATGTTTCATGAATTGTGACTATTAGAATGAGAATGGAAATGATATGATTCTGTTCTGAACTTTAGAGAGAATACGAATACGAATATTTTTATTGAGGGTAAAATGGATAAGCTTATAGCTTTTTTACACCATGCCCTCAAGAACAACAACAGTAACAAACAATATCGAAATGAACATATATATGATACACGAAGGGGAAACAATGAACAAGCTTATAACGACGAAACATGATTAACATAAATATTACAGACCAACAAGAGAGAGAGAGAGAGAGAAGAAAAGAAAATGTTATGCTGATCATTGTCAGATTTATCTATTGCTCTACATTATTTGATTATCTGGTTGTTCTGTTCCAAGATGCAACAGCTTGAGGAAAAATGTTGACTATAAATACTGCTGAGAGAATGTGACCAGAGCAGATTTGGGGAGAATGTGATAAGAAGATTACTGTGGAAGAATTCCACTGAAACATGCTACCTGTGTAAAAATGTGAAATGAACAACTTTGAACAGAATGTGACCTAAATAGACTTATATGGGAGAATGCAACATACCTGTCCTGCTTCCCAGACATTATGATCCAAACTTATTGTGTCTGAGAGAAAGTGAGCAAAACATTCTTTTATTGAGAGAAAGTGAGCAAAACATTCTGTTATCGGAGAATATGACCTAAACTACCTCTTGGAGAATGTGGCTGGACTGGACTGTTTGGGGGAAATTGTGGTTAAAAGATACCGCTTGAGAGATGTGACCTAAGCATAACATTGTAGTAAGAATGATGTAACTTCTGGGAGAATGTAGCCAGAACATGCTTCTTCAGAGAGAATGTGAACTAGGCATAATACTTGAGACAGAATGCGATCCAAACATACTATTTCAGAGAGAAGGTGATCCAAACATTCTACTTAAGAGAGAGTGTAAGCCAAACATACTACTTCAGAGAGTGTAAGTCAGACATACTACGTCAGAGAGAATGTAAGCCAAACATACTATTTCAGAGAGAGTGTAAGTCAGACATATTACGTCAGAGAGAATGTAAGCCAAACATACTACTTCAGAGAAAGTGTAAGTCAGACATATTACGTCAGAGAGAATGTAAGTCAAACATACTTCTTCAGAGAGAAGATAAGCCAAACATACTACTTCAGAGAGAAGATGAGCCAAACATACTACTTCAGAGAGTGTAAGCCAAGCATACTACTTCAGAGAAAGTGTAAGTCAAGACATATTACGTCAGAGAGAATGTAAGTCAAACATACTTCTTCAGAGAGAAGATAAGCCAAACATACTACTTCAGAGAGAAGATAAGCCAAACATACTACTTCAGAGAGTGTAAGCCAAGCATACTACTTCAGAGAGTGTAAGCCAAGCATGCTGCTTCAGAGAGTGTAAGCCAAACATACTTCTTCAGAGAGAGTGCATGTCAGACATACTACTTCAGAGAGTGGAAGCCAAGCATACTACTTCAGAGGGTGTAAGCCAAACATACTACTCCAGAGAGAGTCTAAGTCAGACATACTGCTTCATAGAGAGTGTAAGGCAGACATACTGCTTCAGAGAGAGTCTAAGTCAGACATACTGCTTCATAGAGAGTGTAAGGCAGACATACTGCTTCAGAGAGAGTGTAAGGCAGACATACTGCTTCAGAGAGAGTGTAAGGCAGACATACTGCTTCAGAGAGAGTGTAAGGCAGACACACTGCTTCAGAGAGAGTGTGGCAGACACACTGCTTCAGAGAGAGTGTAAGGCAGACACACTGCTTCATAGAGAGTGTAAGGTAGACACACTGCTTCAGAGAGAGTGTAAGGTAGACACACTGCTTCAGAGAGAGTGTAAGGTAGACACACTGCTTCAGAGAGAGTGTAAGGCAGACACACTGCTTCATAGAGAGTGTAAGGCAGACATACTGCTTCAGAGAGAGAGTGTAAGGCAGACACGCTGCTTCAGAGAGATTGTAAGGCAGACATACTGCTTCAGAGAGAGAGTGTAAGGCAGACATACTGCTTCAGAGAGAGAGTGTAAGGCAGACATACTGCTTCAGAGAGAGTGTAAGGCAGACATACTGCTTCAGAGAGAGTATAAGGCAGACACACTGCTTCAGAGAGAGTGTAAGGCAGACACACTGCTTCAGAGAGAGTGTAAGGCAGACACACTGCTTCAGAGAGAGAGTGTAAGGCAGACATACTGCTTCAGAGAGAGTCTAAGTCAGACATACTGCTTCAGAGAGAGTGTGGGGCAAAGATACTACCTTAGAGAGAATGTGAGTCAAACATACTACCTCAGACAGAATGTGGGCAAACACACTACTTCAGACAGAATGTGGGGCAAACACACTACCTGGGAGAGAATGTGGGGCAAACATACTGTTCAGAGAGACTGTAAGCCAAACATACTACTTCAGAGAGAGTGTAAGCCAAACATACTACTTCAGAGAGAGTGTAAGCCAAACATACCACTTCAGAGAGAGTGTAAGCTTACAGAATGTGAGCCAAACATACTACTTTAGAGAGAATGTGGGGCGCACAATCGTATCATTTGCTTTTTTTTTTTTTTTTTTGACGATATTGGATATCGGTGTTTGATGTCAGTTGTCATCGTTTAAAGCGGTTTCCATTATTTGACAGTAAGGGAGCATTCATTCTGTAAATCTTTTTTCTGCAATTTTTTTTTGTTTTTTGGATTGAATTGTTGTGGAGTCCCTTCTCCCCTCCCCCCACTCCCTTCCCCATAATCAGTTGTCTTAACAGACAGGCATCATTGTTATGTAATCACTCTAAAGCATAATAATAGAAGCATCTGGGTTTTAACAGACAGGCATCTTTGTTATGTAATCACTCTAAAGCATAATAATGGAAGTATCTGGATGCAGAATCAAGTTTTGTTTTGTTTTTTGAAATTTGATGGATGATTGTATAATGCAAGTTTTCAGTAATGATTCACTGCTCTGAGTTCATCGTTTACTTCAACTTCAAGAAATGGACAAATGGAGTGGTGTGTGTGTGTGTGTGTGTGTGTGTGTGTGTGTGTGTGTGTGTGTATTTGTGTAAGGGAGAGGGGGAGAGGCAGGGTCATTGTTGAGTTCTGTAAGTAAATAAAGTAAGTGAAATTGCCGGACATGATTGTTTCCAGCGTGTTAATAATAATGGAGTGCTGCTTTTCTCTCGACATCATGTACCAGTAGCTATTGCTACATACTTCTTACTGATAGAAATGTAGAAGAAAAAAATGAAAAGAGGGCATTTGTGCCGATCAGAATTTTGATAACTGCCCATATCTTTCCCACACTTTGCCTTAATCTCCCCTCCCACGTCCTCTCCTCTCCCCTTCCTTCCTCTCCCTCTCTGTCATTCACTTACCTCCCCATCTGTCTTGCAGTTCTGTTCTCTGTGCTCGCCACTTCTCTCTGTTCTGCCCCTACTTCTGCTTCTTCCCCTCTTTCTCCCCCTTCTCTGTCCCTCCCTCCCTCTCACTTACCCGCCTTCTCACTTACCCGCCTTACCCGCCTTCTCACTTACCCGCCTTCTCTGTGAGAAGTTGTTTTGAAAAGCGTGTTAGCTAATGTGGTGATCTCTGTCTCCCCTTCCCTCCTACCTCCTCTCACCCCCAACTCACCCCCTCTCCTCCCCTTACTCGTCCCCACACACCTATTGAACATGATCACGCGCACAGTCGTAGCACAATGATAGTCCCAGTTAAAAGAAGGAAAGCTCATTGGCTTGAGATGAAGTAGTGAATTTTGTAAAGGTGGATACAAATTTTTGTTTCTCACTAAGTTAAGCTGCCACACTGTGGTGTTGTTTATGATGTAAATGAGAGAGAGAGTAGCAGACTGATGAAGTGATTGACAGAGAGATCAGAGAGTAGATTGGCAGAGAGATCAGATAGACTGGCTGCATGATTGGCCTCCCTCCATGCTGACTGTCATACCGACACCATGACTTTACTTTCAGACTTGATGATGATTCAGGAACAGCGCCGAGCGAAGCGTCGTTTGTACAATCAGCAGCAGTGGCTCAAGCTGAAACAAAACCCTGAGCGCTATGCCCAAAGGAAAGCAGCCACGCGAGAACATCTTAGGAATTTCAGGCGGCGCCAGAAGGCACAGAGTCTGGGATGCCACCCCCCCCCGCAGGAGTAGAAGGATGGTGTGGAGGGGATGTGCCTAGGTGTGTATTCAACAACAAAGACAGACCCAGACTCCAAAGACTTTGTGAACTGCCTAGGTGTGTATTGAACAACAAACAAAACAACAAAGACAAACTCAGACTGCAAAGACTTTGTGAACTGCCTAGGTGTGTATTGAACAACAAACAAAACAACAAACAAAGACAAACTCAGACTGCAAAGACTTTGTAAACTGCCTAGGTGTGTATTGAACAACAAACAAAACAACAAACAAAGACAAACTCAGACTGCAAAGACTTTGTGAACTGCCTACGTGTGTATTGAACAACAAACAAAACAACAAAGACAAACCCAGATTCCAAAGACTTTGTGAACAAACAAAATAATAAACAAAATAACAAAGGAAGACAAACCCAGACTCCAAAGACTTTGTGAACAAACAAAATGTCAAACAAAACAACAAAGAAAGACAAACCCAGACTCCAAAGACTTTGTGAACAAACAAAATGTCAAACAAAACAAACAAGACAAACCCAGACTCCAAAGACTTTGTGAACAAACAAAATGTCAAACAAAACAACAAACAAAGACTTACCCAGACTCCAAAGACTTTGTGAACAAATAAAATGTCAAACAAAACAACAAACAAAGACAAACCCAGACTCCAAAGACTTTGTGAACAAATACAATGTCAAACAAAACAACAAACAAAGACAAACCCACACTCCAAAGACTTTGTGAAAAAATAAAATGTCAAACAAAACAACAAACAAAGACAAACCCACACTCCAAAGACTTTGTGAAGCATGTGATAGCCCAGTGTGGGAAAGATTCTGAAATCATTTTCTTTGTCATCTCTCCCCCTCCCCCCTCCCCCTCCTCACCCAGTCTGTGTTTTGTTTGTTTTGTTCTTAATTAATGCATAATGGCATGAACAAATTTGTACACAATTTTAAAGAGCTAGAAGAACAATTGTGCAAATGACAAATGAAAGTAGAATTGAGGAGAGGTGGGAGGGAGGTTGAAGGGAGGGTCTGTTAGACTAAGGATTTTTTTAGTATTTAATTTCACAACATTTCGCATACCTTTTAGCAAGGAGTCAGCTGCTGGTATCTCTGGAAGAAAATAGTGGTCTGTAAAGATATGTGTGCATGGAGCAGACTGAATTCTAGCAATAAAAAATATTAGGCTGAATTTAAGCAATGAAAAATATTAGGCTGAATTCGAGCAATGAAAAATATTAGGCTGAATTCTAGCAATCGAAAAAATTTTCCAGAGAAATACCATCATCAAGGTCTATAAAATTTCATAATTGCTATCTTTGTGACACACTGCGAGTCCTACAGTTGGAATGGAAAATTTTAAAGAAAATCAGGAAAGAAATATGAGAATGATGCTTAAACAGTAAAGCTTAAAAACAAGGTTAATCAACCACACCAATTTATGCTTCAAGTGTTTTGTTTCACAAATTACTGGGTATGGTAACGCAGTCTTACAGTTTTGTAAAAAGCTTTGAAGTGCTGAATGCTGGAGTTTAGGGGGGTGGAGAGCGTGAGAAATTTTGCACTTGAGAAAAGCAGTGTTACAGCTGATTTATTGACAATAAACATTGAAACCTGAAACTGTGGTTTGTATATTGAAAAGTTTTGTTGTTACAACATTACTTCAAGCATTTTATACCTTCACTGAATCGAGCAAGTTTCAAAGATTTATCATTTTGTAGAGGACTCAATTTTAACTTGACAATTTTTCCTACCCCTGAACAGTGTCTTTACAGTTTTAAACTTGTTCTGTAGGCAAAGGGACTTGCTAACCACTCTGTTGGGAAAGCAAGATGTGCCTGTGTTGTTAATTTGGATTACAACGAATGTGACTGATTTGCTGAGGTGGTTCAATTGAAGATTGGACTGTCTTCTTGCAGAGTGTGTCCCCACATGCCCTCAGGGGGTAGGACTGAGGCAGGAGGCCAGCAGGAAGGAATATGATCGACTGCGCTGGCTGAAGATCAAGCAAAATCCAGCATACTATGCCAGGAAACTGGCAGCCAACCGCGAGAACAGCAGGAAGTTCAGACAGCGACAGAAACAAAAACGCTTGGAACAGCAGCTGTCTTGATGGCCAAGGAATGTGGAGGAATAGTGATGAACTGGTGAAGCGAGAGTGTGATGGGGGAAATCTGTGAGATAAGAAGAAGAGTGAAGAAATTCTGATTCGCCAAATGAAAATAACAGACCCAGGCAGGGGGAAAAAGTTTACAAATGATAAACATAATATGGGGGGGAAGCAAATACACATAAACAGATCCAGAGTCTCTCAGGAAGTGATTTAACAAGGATTTCACAATGAACAAGAGAGAGGAAGCGGGGGGGGGGGGGGGGGGGGGGGGTAGAGATAAGAAAGGGGAATTAAAAAGTGAATATCAAATCCTTCTTTTTGTTTGAAACTTTGAGCCTTACTTTGAAATTGTAAGACAGGGTTTTAAGCATTGTGAAGAAATGATGAACAGTTGATTAGTGCTTTGATGAAGCTCACATCGAGGACCACTCAAAAAGAAGAAAAAAAATGGAAAGCTTTCAGTGGCTGTTAGTAGACAGTGTAGACTGTGGGTGGAAACAGGGACGCTGCATTCAGACCCATCAATGACCTGTAGGGCACAGAATGGGTGTTACGGATGGAATGGGTCGTGTCTGACTGACTGACTCTCACACAGAAATTATGGATGCATGCACGACTTTTCCAATTCACATACACACACCCACTCACCCGAACATTGACAGCCAGGCAACAGAACAACACTTGTTTGTTTTATGTTGCCTGAGCCATCAGACAAACATATATAATAAATATAAGTACATCAGTAGGTTGGCACGCCAACCATAAGGCGTACACACAAATATATCTATATACAATTGGCTATCCACTAGCACTGCTGGTGGCAGGTGCTGGCCGCGTCCGGTCCAACACAGTTCTCTGAACAGCGCAGGGTTCCAACAATGACGAGGAGAATGATGAAGACGACGTCTACAGAGTCAAGTCCGACACAGGACTAACGGAACTTCAGAGCTGTGGCTCAAAATCACTACCACACTCACGGCGTCTCTGCCGACGACAAGGCGACAGTCTCACACAGGAGCTGTGGCTCACACAAAAACACAGAACACAATGACGGCCTGGCCAACAGGTCGCTGGATCAAATCTCGGGAGCGGCACTCTGGCTTGGCAGCAGCGGTGTCTCTGGCCCAACTGGCTCAGCGGGTAGTCGGTCCCAGGCGCAGTGGCAGGTAGGGTAGTTGTCGGCGCTCAGGCCGGCCTCTCAACACTGACACAAGGCGGAGAACAAGGGGGTAGACCACAGCTACGGCCCCGACCCTCAGAAAGTGGCAGCCAGTCCCCTTCAGACCAGGGTACACTTTTACCTGGGGGAACTGATTAACTACCTTGATTATCATGGCTACTATTCATTACAATCACGACTACATTCATATTCATTAGCCACATCACATTCCACTAGAACTTGGGACAAACATCAGCATATTCTTTCTTCATAACACTACAACATTCCCTTTTCCGGAATCATAACACTAACAGGAAAGGATTTCAATATAAACCTTTCAAAAAATCTAGTTTTCCAAATTGGGGGAAGGATTCCCACCTAGACCCTCTTCAATAAACCATGAATACAATCATTACACACAATTAATGATTACTTTTCATCAAACTATGAATGTCTTTTGTCACTATGAAAATGTTCATTTCTTTCTCTTGTATCACAACAAGAATGTTCATTTCATATAATCACCAGATTTTAGAAGTTTTCAAAAGATTCATCTACTTCAATATATGTAAGGGAAAGATTTCCACACACTCTTCTTTACCAACACACAACTATTCAATATTCATATCAAGAGTGAGTTAAAGACTCATCCACACATCAAAAATCAAAACCAGCACATATGATAGTCTATGTCGCTCACTTTGGGAGCTTATTATCCATAGCATCAAAACTCGCCCTCTTCTCACAAAGCCTAGCTAAACCACATTGGAATAATCAATACCCTTTTTTTTCATCATGAAATTCATAACTAGTTAAGTCACAGAATAAACAGAATCTTTTAATCTTTTCCTGAAGACCACTTCCTTTAACACTCACTTCATCTATTCATGTTTTCCGAAATAATTTCGTTTTGCTACCCTATCAAGTGATAGGATAACAGAACACAACAAATACTTCTTTTTTTTAAAACAAAACCTTCACAGTGTGCTGAGGAAGTTTCAGTCGCTCCTAAACGGGAATACGGTTTCGGTTTGCTAATAAATAAATATTGAATGATAAATACCAGACTGCCACCAAAAACAGATGGGAGTCCCTCTTCGGCTTCTGGGTAACAGTTGCATTAGCCGGAATCACTGCAGAGACTGCCTAACCGTTTCAGCTCACCCAGCTTAAACAGAGCGCAGGTGAGCAGCAGTCAGGTAAACTTTTCAACCAGCTTCCGGACGACTACCTTCCGGTTAGCACGGTTGCATGAAAATGTGTGACTGGACGGGAAACGGTCTGTCACAATGGGACTGTTTTCATACAGCTGATGGCTTCTTGCAGGTTGACAGCAGCTGGAACCTCTTTGCATCCCACCAATACATGTGTGTTCGTGATTCTCCTACTCCCACATCCTCTCCTGTGTACTTTAGTTACTGCCCTTTTTTTTTGTTTCGTTTGCCCAGAGCTGAAGAGTACATCCAGAGCTGAAGGGTACATCCAGTTTTCTTACAGCTGACAAAGCCAAGGAAATGAAAATGGTCAGCGGAAAACCTTTTTGACCGTTCTTCATGTTCGTCATTTGACCCCTCAGACACGGCTGTCGTTTACTTCCTTTTTTGCTGTGGGCTGAATAGACTGTTTGTGAAGGAAGTGAGTTTGTGAAGGCAGATTTGGTTGGCTGGCTGTTGCACTACACACACACACACACACACACACACACACACACACACACACACACACACACATATATATATATATATATATATATAGATGAATATTATTAGAATGCCTAAAATGATTTCAAAAGCGCTCGACCTCTTGGGGAGCAACATTTGTTTAAAATCAAGTATTAAAAGGAATATTAAAATCTACAATATTGTTTCGAGCTCTTGCTCTCGTCAGGATGATCATCCTGACGAGAGAGCAAGAGCTCGAAACAATATTGTAGATTTTAATATTCCTTTTAATACTTGATTTTAAACCATATATATATATATATATGTTAAAAATATTTTTTTTAAATGAAGTATAAAAATCTACAAGCTTGTTTCAAGCCTTGCTATCATCAAGCTTGTAGATTTTTATACTTCATTTAAAAAAAAATTTTTTAACAGATGTTGCTCCCCAAGGAGTTGAGCATTTTCAGATTTTTTAAGGACACTTTTATATTGTTCATGATATATATATATATATATATATATATATATAACATCAGTGATAAAGTTTAATATTAGCATTTTCTCAGTGACTGATCATTCGGATTAATGTACATACTGCTGTGTGCTAATGGTATGAAAAAAAAATAGTTCAAAAGAAAGGTTGGTAATCTATCCAGTGCTTTTGGGGAGTGGGGTGGGAAGCGGAATGGGTAGTGAAGGACTTGGTTTTGAAGAAATTTGATATTGAATTGATTGCCAGACTATTGTTTGTCTTTTTTCTTGATAATGGATCTGAACGCTCGTTTCTCCATTTTATTTCTTTATGTTTCATATCTAAAGGGATAGCAACACCTGAGAACAGGAGAGAGAGTGAGGTAGGGAGGTTGGCAGATGATGATGAATGATGAGTGAGGTAGGGAGGTTGGCAGATGATGATGAATGATGAGTGAGGTAGGGAGGTTGGCAGATGATGATGAGTGAGGTAGGGAGGTTGGCAGATGGTGATGAATGATGAAGAGTAACTCAAGTACCAGTGTAGGTACACATCCTTGCATCCTTGCAAACAGACCTGTGGCCTTTGCCCAAGTTGACAAGGAGTCCAGGTTAACATGGTAGGCCTTGGTCTGATATGGTCCTTCACGATCGGCTGGGCTATCAGCAGTATAACTGAGCTTAATGCGATGGTCCCAGACCCCTCCCTTCACAGTGTGATTGTTCTCAGTACAACTAAGAATTCTTTCCAGTTGTACAAGTTGTTCCATCATGTCAGATCGTTGTATGAAAGAACGCAGCCTGATGTGACCGAAAGAACTGATTTTCCTTGCATAGACTTGATGAAGGTTAAAGGGTCTTGAAGCATACACACAGAGAGGTTCCGCATGATGGCTCATCTGTGAAACATTTGGTAATGTTAGTGTCCAGCCTTCTGAAGAAAAGTCTAAACCTCTGATACAGAAATGAGGCCAAGTGTTAAGTGTAATGTCCAGACATAAGCGTGCTACTGCCCGGCCCCTGAAAGCTGGATCCTGAAATCCCTGTCTGTCTTCTTGCAGACCTCCTCAGAATGGAACAAAAGAGAGAGCGGACAAGAGAGAGATGCCGGCGTTACCATGAGAGGCTGAAGCAGGACCCAGAGCGGTATGCCAGGCGAATTCAGTCCATCATACGCAACAGAGCGATCCGGAATCAAATGCGTATGAATCATCCATCTTCACAGTCATGACCAGTGGACCCTTGAGGCTTGTCTGACCACACCAGCTTGTCTGACCACACCAGACTAATCCTTGTGCCTGTGTGTTGTTGGGGATAGTGGTGCACTTCTTGCAGCACCTCGACCAAAGTCAGCTCATGTGGACATGGGCTGTTGCATTGTAGAAACAACACAGACAGGGTCCTGTCTTATGGGCTGGGCTGTACTTAGACCTAAGTCACCTCATGTGGACATGGACTGTTGCATTGTAGAAACAACTCAGACAGGGTCCTGTCTTGTGGGCTGGGCTGTACTGAGGCTGGAACTCCAGCATCATGGAACGTTGCATGGAAGGATCATCTTCAATGGGGAGGGTGGGAAGGTTTTGTTTTAAGGGATGGGGGGGGGGGGGGGGGGGGGGGGGGTCTTGTTTTTCTGCATGACCAAAACAGTGACTTGTAACCAAATTTTTTGGCAGCAAACATGTCGAAGAACTAGTAGACACATTTAAGTCAGTGGCAGTTGCTTGCAAGTAACGTTTGGTTGAACAGTATCATATTCATACTGTTACATCTTGTTTGGAGAAGAGTTTGTATCAAAGGCTGCAGGGAAACGGCAACTGTTCACTTCCATGATCATTGAAAAACGAGAACTGAGGAGTGAAAGAGGTATTGTCCCTGATTCAGAACACATTCCTGGCTGATCTCTGACTAGATTTCCGTGGTTTCTTGCAGAACTGGCAAAAAGAGAGAAGAGGAAAGAGAGGAAGCGTGCCAGCAGTCGTCGACACTATGAAAGACTGAAGCAGGACCCTGAGCGCTATGCCAGGAGAATTGAGCTGATGAGGGCTGCCAACAGAGCCTACTATGCCAGGAGGATGGAGCTGACCACAGTGGCCAGGAAAGCATTCCGGGAAAGAGGACAGTTGAGCAGACAACATGAAGTGCAGCACAAGGAGTTTCCAGCATAGTGGTCTTCTGAGGAAGAGTAAAGCCTAAGATGGTCTTCAGTACACAAGAAGGGCATATTCCCAGATGGTCTTTTTCAGAAACAGGCCATATCCCAACACAGGGTTTTGTGTGTGTGTGTGTGTGTGTGTGTGTTCTTTCTTTATAAAAAAAAAAATGATGACTCTTAGATAATCTTCCTAAGAGGAAAGGCTCATCCGTGGACTGTCTTCTGTAGAAGAAAGGCGTATCCCTAGATGGTCTCCCCTAGATGGCCTTCATGAGAAGAGAAAGAGCAGTCCCTCCATAGTTGTCTGATGGTGAGGGCTTGTCCCATGGACATAGTTGTCTGATAGTGAGGGCTTGTCCCCAGGTCATGGTTGTCTGGTGGTGAGGGCTTGTGTCCAGGTCATGGTTGTCTGATGGTGAGGGCTTGTGCCCAGGTCATGGTTGTCTGATGGTGAGGGCTTGTGCCCAGGTCATGGTTGTCTGATGGTGAGGGCTTGTGCCCAGGTCATGGTTGTCTGATGGTGAGGGCTTGTGCCCAGGTCATGGTTGTCTGATGGTGAGGGCTTGTGTCCAGGTCATGGTTGTCTGATGGTGAGGGCTTGTGCCCAGGTCATGGTTGTCTGATGGTGAGGGCTTGTGCCCAGGTCAAGGTTGTCCGATGGTGAGGGCTTGTGCCCAGATCATGGTTGTCTGATGGTGAGGGCTTGTGCCCAGGTCATGGTTGTCTGATGGTGAGGGCTTGTGCCCAGGTCATGGTTGTCTGATGGTGAGGGCTTGTGCCCAGGTCATGGTTGTCTGATGGTGAGAGCTTGTCCCCAGGTCATGGTTGTCTTATAGTGAGAGCTTGTCCCCAGGTCATAGTTGTCTGATATTGAGGGCCTGTGCCCAGGTCATAGTTGTCTGATAGTGAGGGCCTGTGCCCAGGTCATAGTTGTCTGATAGTGAGGGCCTGTCCCCAGGTCGCAGTTGTCTGATAGTGAGGGCTTGTCGCCAGTTAACCTTCCTCAGGTCCCACAATCATGTCAGTGTAGTCATTTCGTCCTGTGCTCAGTGCAAAGGAAAAGACATGGTGTCCCATTCTTCAGAGCACTTGATCTGGAACCGTTCATGATGGTTAAGCGGCTGTGTCGCTTGCTAGCATGCAGGAGAAGAGAAATCTTCTGTTCGGCCATGTGCATACATGCGTCAGCTTTCGCCACACCTTCATATCTGTTCTTCATTCAGACTCGGGGAGAGGATGGATGGCAGTTCTCTGTAATCGCGGAATTGGGTCAAGGAGTTGATTGATGAGAGGTGATGTAGATGAAGTTTTGCTCCAAGAGATTATGAAGGGGAAATCATTATATCTGATCGAGGGTTGTGTAATATTCTGCATTCCATGATCTGATTGATGAGGGCCTCGGTGTGTCTGTGTCTGTGAGGGAGAGAGTGTGTGAATGATACCTAAAAACACATGGACACCAGAGGGACTGATAAAGGGGCCTGTATCATTCCACACACTGTGTACTGGGCAGGCTGCGTGAGCAGATATGTTACCACAGTGACGAGCGCTTGTGTCGTTCAGTGTTGTGTGTGTCTCTCTTTCACAGTTGCCTCATTGATGGTTTGACTTCAAAATTAAATTGTCTGTACAGTTCCTCATTCTGATTGCTATGTGATGACATGTTCGTTCATGGAAGTTGCAATTTTGTCATAAAAAAGTTTCTGAATAAAAGACACATAGGGCATCCAGTATTGTGAGTAACAGCAGTTGTGTGTGAATAAAAGACACGTAAAACATTCAATGTTGTGAGTAATAGCAGTTGTTGTTTGCTGCCGGGGTTAATCAACTCTGAGCAGAGGATCAGGTGCTGGGGTGGGGTGGTATGTGAGTGTGAGTGGGAGAGAGAGAGAGAGAGAGAGGGAGAGACTACATATTCATTTGCAAATTAATGCAATGTTACAGAAAATGTCAAGATTTGAACAGTAACAGACTGATGCTTATGGTATGTCCAAAGTATTTTATGTGACAGGATTATCTAAAATTATAAAAATGAAGGGAAAAAAAAAGTAAATTATGAATGAAACTTCCCCCCCCCCCCCCCCCCCCCCCCCAAAAAAAAGAAAAAAAAAACCCTCACACACATACACAAAACAAATCAAAACAAAAAAAAACCCCTTAAACATAGAAATAAAAGAAAAAAAAAACCATACAGAAAGGACGAAACAAGGGGAAGTGAAGGTGGAGGATAGTAAACATTGAGAATATTTACAAACATGCCATGAGACTAAACTTTGAGGCGTTGAGAAAGAGAGGGAGAGAGAGAGAGCGAGAGCGATAGAATGAGATTCTGCTCCAACACTTTTATTTACCAAGATTCGTGTTATTATGTATTCATGGTTACTGTTGTGCAGACTTTAAGACATTGAAATTAAGAAGGGTAAAAGGATACATCCGAAGACAGCCATCCTCAGAATAAGACCATATCCCATGATAGCCATCTTCAGAATAAGACCATATCCCATGATAGACTTCTTCAGAATAAGACCTTATCCCATGATAGACTTCTTCAGAATAAGACCATATCCCATGATAGACTTCTTCAGAATAAGACTATATCCCATGATAGACTTCTTCAGAATAAGACCATATCCCATGATAGACTTCTTTAGAATAAGACCATATCCCATGATAGACTTCTTTAGAGGATGACCATATCCCATGATAACCATCTTCAGAATAAGACCATATCCTATGATAACTATCTTCAGAATAAGACTGTATCCCATGATAGACTTTTTCAGAATAAGACCATATTCCATGATAGACTTTTTCAGAATAAGACCATATCCCATGATAGACTTCTTCAGAATAAGACCTTATCCCATGATAGACTTTTTCTCAGAATAAGACCATATCCCTTGATAGACTTCTTCAGAATAAGACCATATCCCATGATAGACTTTTTCAGAATAAGACCATATCCCTTGATAGACTTTTTCAGAGGAAGGGCTTATCTCAAGATAGTCTTGAAAAAAAAGGGCACTTCCCAAGATTATCTTCCAAGATAGTCTTCTTTGCAAGAAGGGCTAATACTAAGATGGTCTTCAGCAAAAAACAAACAAACAAAAAACATTCCAAGCTGGTCTTCAGAAGAAAAACACATCCCAAGATGGTCTTCATCAGAGAAAAACCACAACCCAAAATATCAAACAGAGGAAAGGCATATCCCAAAATAGTCGAAAGAGCATGGGCACATCCCAAAATAGTCAACAGAGCATGGGCACATCCCAAAATAGTCAACAGAGGAAGGGGCACATCCCAAAATAGTCAACAGAGCATGGGCACATCCCAAAATAGTCAACAGAGCATGGGCACATCCCAAAATAGTCAACAGAGGAAAGGCACATCCCAGAATAGTCAACAGAGGAAGGGCACATCCCAAAATTGTCAACAGAGCATGGGCACATCCCAAAATAGTCAACAGAGGAAGGGGCACATCCCAAAATAGTCAACAGAGCATGAGCACATCCCAAAATAGTCAACAGAGGAAAGGCACATCCCAGAATAGTCAACAGAGGAAGGGCACATCCCAAAATAGTCAACAGAGCATGGGCACATCCCAAAATAGTCAGAAGAGGAAGGGCACATCCTAAAATAGTCAGAAGAGGAAGGGCACATCCCAAAATAGTCAACAGAGGAAGGGCACATCCCAAAATAGTCAGAAGGGAAGGGACATCCAAAATAGTCAACAGAGGAAGGGCACATCCAAAATAGTCGACAGAGGAAGGGCACATCCCAAAATAGTGACAGAGGAAGGGACATCCAAAATAGTGAACAGAGCAAGGGCACATCCAAAAATAGTCGAACAGAGATGGGCACATCCCAAAATAGTCGACAGAGGAAGGGCGTCATCCCAAAATAGTTGAAAGAGCATGGGCACATCCCAGAATAGTCAACAGAGTATGGGCACATCCCAAAATAGTCAACAGAGGAAGGGCTCATCCCAAAATAGTCAACAGAGGAAGGGCACATCCCAAAATAGTCAACAGAGCATGGGCACATCCCAAAATAGTCAACAGAGGAAGGGCACATCCCAAAATAGTCGACACAGGAAGGGCACATCCCAAAATAGTCAACACAGGAAGGGCACATCCGAAAATAGTCAACAGAAGAAGGGCACATCCCAAAATAGTCAGAAGAGGGAGGGCACATCCCAAAATAGTCAACAGAAGAAGGGCACATCCCAAAATAGTCCACAGAAGAAGGGCTCATCCCAAAATAGTCCACAGAAGAAGGGCTCATCCCAAAATAGTCAACAGAAGAGGGGCGCAATCCAAAATAGTTAACAGAGGAAGGGCGCATCCCAAAATAGTCCACAGAAGAAGGGTGCATCCTGAAATAGTCTTCAAACGGTCTTCATCAGAGGAAGGGCATATCCCAAAACAGTCTTCGTCAGAGGAAGGACAGACCACAAGACAGTCTTCAACAGAGGAAGAGCATATCCCAAAATAGTCTTCATCAGAGGAAGGGCATAGCACAATACAGTCTTCATCAGAGGAAGTGCATATCCCAAAATAGTCTTATCAGAGCAAGGGCATATCCCACGACCAGTTCTGGGAAAGGCACAATTGAAGATACTCTACCTCAGGAGAAGTGCACTGAATTCTCATGGTGTTACGACAGTTCCGCTCTCGTAGGAAAGTGACATGGCAGCCATTGTATCATGCTCATGACATGTGCACTCAGTGTAGCAGAGGTCGGGTCATTTGGAATCTCTCTGGAGCAAGGGGTGTAGCAGAGGTCAGCTCAGTTAGAATCTCTCTGGAGCAAGGGGTGTAGCAGAGGTCGGGTCATTTGGAATCTCTCTGGATTTTTGCAAGGGGTGTAGCAGAGGTCGGGTCATTTGGAATCTCTATGGAGCAAGGGGTGTAGCAGAGGTCAGGTCATTTGGAATCTCTGTGGAGCAAGGGGTGTAGCAGAGGTTGGGTCATTTGAAATCTCTCTGGAGTTTTGCAAGGGGTGTAGCAGACGTCTAGTCATTTAGAATGTCTGTGGAGTTTTTTAAGGGTGAAAAAGGGCTGGTGATTTACTCATTGTAGAATGATTCACTGTGCAAGCTTTCAGACAAAACAGAGAGCACCAAGGTTAGACTGAGCACATGTCAGCAGTGAAGCTCACTGCAGGTGGTTCCTGAAGCTATTGCTGAACGTCTGTGGTGTTATGCAGTGTATTTCTGATGACAAAGCCTTGGATTCCCTTCATATTTTTGAGGACATGCTTTTTGGAAAAATGAACAAAAAAGAAAAAAGAATGAACAAAAAAAAAAACCAACAACAAAACCCTACTTGGTGGTTGAAACAGAAAGATGAAACTTAGTATTCATATTCTAAATTGTTCTGTTCTGCCAGCAAAATTGAAAATGTTCTGAAATCAAGAGTTTTTATCTTTAACCATTGTGTTGACAGCTGCATTTGACTGAAGATTGATGTCAGTGTGAAGAAAGTGTAGTTGCACATGTACATGTCTTGGACAGTTCTCCCTGTTTACCTGGAACTGTTCCTCTTCACTACCTCTGATGGTCTGGCACTCTGTAGACTTGGACTAACGCACTTGCCTCCTTGTTCTTGCAGAACGGCGCAAAGCCCAGAACCGCGTTTACAGCAGGCGATACTATGAAAAGTTGAAACTGGACCCTGAACGATACGCCCGCAGAAAGGAGAGGATGCGAGCTGTGGCCAATCGCAGAGTGTGTCCTCCACAGGAGGAGATGATCCACTGGTCACCACAGACTGACCGAGAGCAACTCTGAGAGTGAGAGAGAGAGGATTCAGTGGGGGAGCAAGACCACGGAAAAAGATGATGGACTGGTCATCACAGACTGACCGAGAACAACTCTGAGAGAGAGAGAGGATTCAGTGGGGGAGAAAGACCACGGAAAAAGATGATCCACTGGTCAATACATACTGACCGAGAGCAACTCTGAGGGAGAGAGAGAGAGGATTCAGTGGGGGAGAAAGACCACGGAAAAAGATGATCCACTGGTCAATACAGACTGACCGAGAGCAACTCAGAGAGAGAGAGAGGATGCAGTGAGGGAGCAAGACCATGGAAAAAGATGATCCACTGGTCAATACAGACTGACCGAGAGCAACTCGGAGAGAGAGAGAGAGGATTCAGTGGGGGAGAAGACCACAGAACAACTGAAGAAGTGAACCATAGCTGAGAAACAGTGTGCTATGAGAGGAAGAAACAAACTATGCAACAGGGAGCGCATGCAATGTACATGAAGCCTTTGCTTCTTGGGGGGAAAATGTGCAGATATTAAGATGGGAATGTGTAGAATCATGCGTTTGTATCTAATAGCTGAAGGTGGTTTTGGGGCAGACCCGATTCACGTGAGGGATGTTGGATGTGGACTTCATGGTCACTGCTCTCATGGCATGAAGAGAGCACACAAGAAACACAAGAGGACAGGAGGAAGATTGTCAGTGATTGATTGTCAGTGATTGAAGCAGGAAACAGGCTGGACATGGTTTGCTGATCACAGTTCTCATGGCATGAAGAGAACAGGAGGAAGATTGTCAGTGATTGAAGCAGGAAATGTGATGGTCATGGTTTGATTATCACTGTTATTATCTGAAGAGGACAGGAGGAAGATTATAATTTCTGTTAGCGGTTTGTTATAACTGTTTGAATTATGACTCCACCTGAAGTACCACACACACTGCTGGTTGTTATATCTGTTAAAATTAAGAATCCACCAGAAGTACCACGCAGACTGGTTTCCTTCTTTGTTTTCTTTGTTACTTTCTTTTTCTATATTGTTTCTTTTCCTCACTGTGCTTGTTGCTGTTGTCCTGTGAGAGACTGTGAAAATCTTTCATTTGATGGACATGTACTGTCTGGTGTGCATGTCACACTGGTCACCACTCTCACATATACATGTGCGCACACACACATGTGGACATATGTGTGCATATGTACACACACACATACACACACACACACACACACACACACACACACACAGACGCGCGCACACACATACACTTGTGGACATATGTGTGCACATGCATGCACACACACACACACACACACACACACACACGCACACACATACACATGCGCACACACACACTCACGTACACTTGCACACGCGCACTTGCGTATGCACATTTCGTGCACACACATGCGCACATTCACCTGCACATATGCACACATGACCTTCACACTCCGGTTTTTTGTGATGGAGTGTGTTAAGTCAGAATTTCCACTAGCGGTGGCTGAAATGGATGAGCCAGGTGTAGATGATGAGGTGGATGAGCCAGGTGTAGATGATGAGGTGGATGAGCCAGGTGTAGATGATGAGGTGGATGAGCCGGGTGTAGATGATGAGGTGGATGAGCCAGGTGTAGATGATGAGGTGGATGAGCCAGGTGTAGATGATGAGGTGGATGAGCCAGGTGTAGATGATGAGGTGGATGAGCAAGGTGTAGATGATGAGGTGGATGAGCCAGGTGTAGATGATGAGGTGGATGAGCAAGGTGCAGATGATGAGGTGGATGAGCAGGGTGTAAATGATGAGGTGGATGAGCAAGGTGTAGATGATGAGGTGGATGAGCAAGGTGTAGATGATGAGGTGGATGAGCAGGGTGTAGATGATGAAGTGGATGAGCAAGGTGTAGATGATGATGTGACAGTGGAGGGTCCACAGCCTGTCGGCCAGCCAGGGGCATCTGCAGGGGAGGGCAGAAAGCGTACCAAGGACTGCGGGGATTGCTTTACTGTTTTCACTTATTTTTTGTTCTTCTTTTCAATGTGTTTGAAAGTTCTTTGATAATGTCCTTGTAAAGTTCTCATTAAATAGTTGATTATTCACTTGGATCTCTATCTTCCTCCCTCCCTCCCTCCCTCCCTCTCTCTCTCTCTCTCTCTCTCTCTCTCTCTCCCTGAAAATTTTCCGACTGTAGTTACCAATAAAAGGCACAGGGATATGCTTGCTAGATTTAGAAGTAGGACACTTGGACTAAATGAAAATAAAAGATGGTTTAATCCCGATGGCATTGTAGACGATTTGTGTGTAATGTGTACAGATTGTATGAGTGAAAATGAAGATCATTGTATATTCTGTTGCGCAGCTTATAACGATATCAGACAGAAGTCTCAACTTTTCAGTATCATTGTGACAGAAAATCATAACCTCTATGGTTTGTTGTCCTCTGACAATAATAGGATGATAACTCTACTGGCTAAGTATGTGGCAGAGGCATCAGATATTAGGAAAAAGAAATGCTCGGTAAGAACTTATAATGTTTGAGTTTGTTTTCATGTATTCCTTAAGCTTGATGGCCTTAGTAAGAAATGGTTTTGTTTTCTTCACTAGTAGAGCTAATGAGGCGGACGGTGACGATATATGATAGTGCAGGAAAGTTTTATAACAGTGAATATGTGTGCCTGGGTGAGGCACTTGTTTATGATCATGTTGTTACTTAAAAAAAAAAAAAAAAAAAAATTACATATTCATTTTGAGTGATGAAAAAGCACGTCACTATTTTCTGTTTCTTCTACATGGCTTCAAGCCTCATCATTAACATTTATGTAAGCCGTTACAATTTATGTTTGTTAGCATTATAAACTTGTTTTTTGGCACTGCAATTATTAATGTACGCCCCCTTGACATAAAGGCCAAGTAGGCCATTGTCAATAAAAACGTGTCTGAAGCGTCTTTCTCTCTCCCTCCCTCTCTTCTCTCTCTCTCTCTCTCTCTCTCTCTCTCTCTCTCTCTCCCCCCCATCCCTCCCTCCCTCCCTCCCTCCTCTCTCTCTCTCTCTCTCTCTCTCTCTCTCTCTCTCTCTCTCTATGTGGCTCTCCCTTTTTTTTCTTCAGTCTGTTCTTTCCTGCTTTCTATCTTTGTGTGTCTGTGATATAAATGTGCATGCTATCAATGTGTACATTGCCTCTCAGAGAGTGTGAAAAGCCGCGTTTCGGAGTTACTGGTCTTCATAGCTAGTTGGTCATTCCAGGACGTGTGAGGAGATGTGTGCTAACACAGCAGCATTCTGTGCTTGGCATGTGAATAGACTGGGTGAACAATGGCATGTGAACAGACTGGGTGAACAATGGCACTGCTGGTGGTGTCAGCAGTCATACATCTACCGGCTCCTCTTTCTCCTGCTGGAATATGTGAGGTTGCCATGCTGACAGTTCCAGGTTCCCCCTCCTTGAACACACTCTGTGCTTCATCATGGCTTTGGCATTGTCCAGCTTCCCACTCCTTGAACACACTCTGTGCTTCATCATGGCTTTGACATTGTCCAGCTTCCCACTCCTTGAACACACTCTGTGCTTCATCATGGCTTTGACATTGTCCAGCTTCCCACTCCTTGAACACACTCTGTGCTTCATCATGGCTTTGGCATTGTCCATCTTCCCCGTCTTCAACACACTCTGTGCTTCATCATGGCTTTGGCATTGTCCATCTTCCCCGTCTTCAACACACTCTGTGCTTCATCATGGCTTTGACATTGCCCAGCATCCCCCTCTTCAACACACTCTGTGCTTCATCATGGCTTTGACATTGTCCAGCATCCCCCTCTTCAACACACTCTGTGCTTCATCATGGCTTTGACATTGTCCATCTTCCCCCTCTTCAACACACTCTGTGCTTCATCATGGCTTTGACATTGCCCAGCATCCCCCTCTTCAACACACTCTGTGCTTCATCATGGCTTTGGCATTGTCCAGCATCCCCCTCTTCAACACACTCTGTGCTTCATCATGGCTTTGACATTGTCCATCTTCCCCGTCTTCAACACAGTCTGTGCTTCATCATGGCTTTGACATTGTCCAGCATCCCCCTCTTCAACACACTCTGTGCTTCATCATGGCTTTGACATTGTCCAGCAGAGCACCACTTGGCTGGGTGCCTGCAGAAAGGGAGAGACCAGCTGAGAGCTGACTGACTTAGCGCCTGAAAACACGTCATGAGCAGACCAAGAGTGTGCTTTTGTCATTGCCTGATCTGAAGTTGTCAAAGTCTAGGTCAGCTATCAGCATGACATGATTCTGGCCCGGCTCACCATGACAAATGTGCAGATGTATCTTCTCACTGTTGCTCTCTCTTTTATTTGGAAAATACTGGATGTACCCCTCCCCCTCCATGAATCTGTTTCTCTTGCATATTCATGAGCACGCACACCCATGCACACACACACACACGCACAAATACTCACATGTGCATGCAAGCGCACACGCACGCATGCATGCGCGCACACACACACATACAGATCTATGCACACACACACACACACACACGCACACACACACTCACACACACCACACACACACACACACACACACACACAGATCTATGCACACACACACATATACACACACACACACACACACACACACACACACACACACACACGCACACACACACACACACACACACACACACACGCTGTCGCACACATGCACATTTTGGCTTATGCACATGCTGTTGGGTCTCACGTCTTTCCACTTCCTTGTCCACCTTTCCATCTGTATCATTGACCCCCCTGCCCTTCAATATGCACCCCCCCCCCCCCCCCCTTCCACGGCCCTACACCCATCCACTGCTGATTCCTCACTCCCTCACACATACACACTGGCAGACAGGACAGCAGACACACAGACAGACAACAGTTGAAGCAGCAGACAGGCCAGCAGACACACACAGAGACAAACAGTTGAAGCAGACAGGACAGCAGACACGCACACAGACAACAGTTGAAGCAGACAGGACAGCAGACACACAGACAACAGTTGAAGCAGACAGGACAGCAGACACACAGACAACAGTTGAAGCAGACAGGACAGCAGACACACAGACAACAGTTGAAGCAGACAGGACAGCAGACACACAGACAACAGTTGAAGCAGACAGGACAGCAGACACACACACAGACAACAGTTGAAGCAGACATGACAGCAGACACACACAGACAACAGTTGAAACAGACAGGACAGCACACACACACAGACAACAGTTGAAGCAGCAGACAGGACAGCACACACAGACAACAGATGAAGCAGCAGACACACACAGACAACAGTTGAAGCAGCAAACAGGACAGCACACACACAGACAACAGTTGAAACAGGAGACGGTGGACAGCTGGTCACCTCAGCAGTACAGGGGGGTGGCCAGGTCATCACAGCGTGCACCACACTGACAGTGAGAACAGCTGGGTTGAAAGGCGTCAGCAGTACAGGGGGGTGGCCAGGTCATCACAGCATGCACCACACTGACAGTGAGAACAGCTGGGTTGAAAGGCGTCGGCAGTACAGGGGGGTGGCCAGGTCATCACAGCATGCACCACACTGACAGTGAGAACAGCTGGGTTGAAAGGCGTCAGCAGTACAGGGGGGTGGCCAGGTCATCACAGCATGCACCACACTGACAGAACAGCTAGGTTGAAAGGCGTCGGCAGTACAGGGGGGTGGCCTGGTCGTCACAGCATGCACCACACTGACAGTGAGAACAGCTAGGTTGAAAGGCGTCAGCAGTACAGGGGGGTGGCCTGGTCGTCACAGCGTGCACCAGACTGACAGTGAGAACAGCTAGGTTGAAAGGCGTGAGGTAAATCCCCCGCAGTATTTGAAGTTTACAGTAAAAAAAAAAAACAACAAAAAACTGTCTGGTAAATCTCCCACTGTATTTGAAGTTTACAGTAAAAAAAAAAACAACTGGTTAATCCCCTACTGTATTTGAAGTTTACAGTTAAAAAAAAAACAACTGTCTGGTAAATCCCCCACTGTATTTGAAGTTTACAGTAAAAATAAAAAACCTGTCTTTAATCACCCACTGTATTTGAAGTTTACAGTACAAAAACTCTTTGATTATCCACTCCATTTGAAGTTTACAGTACAAAAACTGTCTTTGAGAATAGATTTTTAAAGTAATTTTAAGTAACTCCGCTGGTTACCATGGACAAACAAATTACAAGACAATACACAATGTGTTTCGACCTCATCGTACATTAAATTCAAGAAGATTGCTCGTTCTTTGTTTTTGTTGTCCTGAATGCTATCTTACCTGAAGAGGTCCTAAGAGGTTGAAACGCATCGTGTTTTGTCTTATGATTCGTTTGTTCCTGTTAAGCGGCTGAGTCACTTATAATTAACCGGCTGAGTCACTTATAATTACTTTTAAAATTTGTTTCAGTTTCCGCCTGCAGTCACCTCACTTTGAAACTATCTTTTAGGATGTTCAGAAGACTTACAATAGGAAAAAAAAGAACAAAAATTGACAAGGTTTCCATCGTAGACCGTCTTGGGGACTGATGACATCCAGTGAAAGACAGATGAATACGCATAGATAATGATGCATTAAAAAAATATGTGAACGGACGTTTACAGTGTTAAGCTTTCATACAGTTTTGAAGTCGACAGTGTTTAGCATGGTCTGATCCAAGCTGAGGAGGAAAGCAAAAGAGTTTTTTTTAAGGTGCTTGGTTCCTTTTGTCAAGATGTTGTTTCATGTGTTTTAAAAGGCAGAATGAAATAAACATGTTTGTGTGTGTGTATGTGTTATTGTCTTGTGAATGTGCATTTGTGTGGATAGTGGTGGTGAGGGTGTTTGATCCCCCGCTCCCACCCCCTCCGCCCCTTCCCAACCCCAGCTCTGTGTGTGTGTGTGTGTAAGAGAGAGAGAGAGAGAGAGTGTGTCCCTTTCTCCCTTGATTTGCTGAGATTTTCAAAAATGGAACAGGCCATCGCTGTTTTTTTTTCAAGAACAGTGTGAACAAGTAGACCCCATGATGCCAGTAATTGGGCCCTGGTTTGTTAGTGCACTGTATGACTTAGTGATGCTGTCCTTGTTGTCACAGCCACCAGCTGTCAGTGAGCCCCATGCTTCTCCACCTGAGACAAGTGCTGTTTCTCTCTTGCAGACCTGTGCTCTAGAATGGAATGGCAGCGCCAGCAACGGAAAATCCGCAACCGCCTGCATTACCTGAAGCTCAAAGCCAACCCGGAAATGTATGCCAAGCGTAAGGAGGCAATGAAACTGGCGCAGCAGAAGTTCCAGTCCAAGAGGAAGCTTCTCCAGGCCGGAAATGACTCCCAAAGCGCAGTGCCGTTTCAGAGGCACGACCACAGAAGATAGCAAGGTTCCATTGCAGAGGCACGACCACAGAGGATAGCAAGGTTCTATTGCAGAGGCACGACCACAGAGGATAGCAAGGTTCTATTGCAGAGGCACGACCACAGAGGATAGCAAGGTTCCATTGCAGAGGCACGACCACAGAGGATAGCAAGGTTCCATTGCAGAGGCACGACCACAGAGGATAGCAAGGTTCTATTGCAGAGGCACGACCACAGAGGATAGCAAGGTTCCATTGCAGAGGCACGACCACAGAGGATAGCAAGGTTCTATTGCAGAGGCACGACCACAGAGGATAGCAAGGTTCCATTGCAGAGGCACGACCACAGAGGATAGCAAGGTTCTATTGCAGAGGCACAACCACAGAAGATAGCAAGGTTCTATTGCAGATGTTTGACCAAAGAGGGTAACAAGGCTCCAGTTGCAGAGGCACGACCACAGAAGATAGCAAGGTTCCATTACAGATGTTTGACCAAAGAGGATAGCACGGTATTATTGCAGATGTTTGACCAAAGAGGATAGTGAGGTTCCATTGTAGGTGCACAACCAAAGAAGAAAGCAAGGTTCTAGTGCAGATGCACCACCAAAGAAGAAAGCAAGGTTCCATTGTAGATGCATGGCCACAGAAGATAGCAAGGTTCCATTGCAGATGCACGACCAAAGAGGATAGCAAGGTTCCATTGCAGATGCACCGCCAAAGAAGAAAGCAAGGTTCCAATGCAGATGCACTGCCAAAGAAGAAAGCAAGGTTCCAGTGCAGATGCACCACCAAAGAAGAAAGCAAGGTTCCAGTGCAGATGCACCGCCAAAGAAGAAAGCAAGGTTCCAGTGCAGATGCACCACCAAAGAAGAAAGCAAGGTTCCAGTGCAGATGCACCACAAAGAAGAAAGCTAGGTCTTGCCTATGAGAAATAAAATGATGCTAGCAAAGAGTGAAGGGGTGTGCATTTAATAGGAGAGAGACACATCTGGGAAATATAGGACATCAAAACAAAACAAAACAAAACCACCACAATGTGGCTCATTGTGAGGATGGCTGGGTTTTGTTTTTGTTTTTTTGCTTGTTTTTTGCTTGTTTTTTTTAACTCAGTTTTTGTCTCCTGATTTGAAAAGAGTGTGGTACTAAGCAGTTGTGTAATGGCTTGAAGGTGTGTTTTTTTGTGTGTTTTGTTACTTTACCTTTTAAGTAAGGGACGAAATGTGTTGAGTCCAAGACCCAAGGCAGCGACTTCAGCCTGTGGTTGTGTGTTGTGCAGAGGTTGCCCTGAGCCGAGAGCAGTGGAAGAAAGAGTATCACAGACTGTACTATCTCAAAACAAAGAGAGCCGACCAGCCAAATACGAGCAGTGGAAACAGATTTGTCGACTGAGAATGAGAGAAATGTATGCCAGAAGAAAAGCAGCAGTCATGGGCAGAAAGAAAAGCTGTAAGAAGGAATGGTCAGCAGAGAGGCCTCTAGGACAGATGGGCTAAACCATGGGAAACAGTCAGCAGAGAGGCCCCTAGGACAGATGGGCTAAACCATGGGAAATGGTCGGCAGAGAGGCTCCTAGGACAGATGGGCTAAACCATGGGAAACAGCCAGCAGAGAGGCCCCTAGGATAGATGGGCTAAACCATGGGAAACGGTTGGCAGAGAGGCTCCTAGGACAGATGGGCTAAACCATGGGAAACAGTCGGCAGAGAGGCCCCTAGGACAGATGGGCTAAACCATGGGAAACAGTCAGCAGAGAGGCCCCTAGGACAGATGGGCTAAACCATGGGAAACGGTTGGCAGAGAGGCTCCTAGGACAGATGGGCTAAACCATGGGAAACGGTCGGCAGAGAGGCCCCTAGGACAGATGGGCTAAACCATGGGAAACGATCTTGTGGAACAATCAGTTATCGTGAGAAAATGGTGTCACAATGCTTTTGAGACACTCCCCTCCCTTTTTTTTTCTGTCCTACCCCCTCCCCTCCCCCCCCCCCCCCTTTTTTTTTTTTTTTTTTCAGTTTCTCTCCAACACAAGATACCTTTTGAATCTGACAGCTGAGACAGGTAAATTGACAAATGATGCCAGTCACCGTGCAGCTCTGTGACTTGGGAGTCCAGGCAACAGACTGAAGCCGCACAGAAGTAGCTGTCAATCCCGTACAGTACTGTCCATTGTCAGGTTTGTGGCATGTACACAGAATCCAGTGCTTAGTTTTAGTTATCCATTCTTTGCCATTCGTTTTTTGTTTTGTTTTAATCACTCTGTAATGCTGGCCTGTGTGTATGTGTATTGGTGTTTTAATCGCGCTGTAATGCTGGCCTGTGTGGACGTGTATTGGTGTTTTAATCGCGCTGTAACGCTGGCCTGTGTGCGCGTGTATTGGTGTTTAAATCGCGCTGTAACGCTGGCCTGTGTGTACGTGTATTGGTGGTTTAATCACTCTGTAACAATGGCCTGTGTGTGCGTGTATTGGTGTTTTAATCATTCTGCAACGCTGGCCTGTGTGTGCGTGTATTGAGTTGGTTGTGAAGCATCAGCAGTTGGTGTGTCACATGACCTTGATAAAAAGGAGGCCAGAACTTTTTTATGCTTCACCCAGTTTAGCTTTACAACCACTCTGTTAGTTCGGAGATGGTGCCCTCATAGAATAGATTTAAATACAACAACAGCAACAAAACCAGAACAACCTGGCGTGGGGAACAGGTCAGAGCTTTGAAGGCCAGGAACACGGGGACATCTGGGTCGTCCCAATGGTAGGGTCTTGGGGAAACAAACCATGGAACGTGGAGTTCAGTGTGCTCATAGAGATGCTTAGCTGTATGAGGGTCTTGGGGAAACAAACCATGGAATGTGGAGTTCAGTGTGCTCATAGCCATGGTAGGGTCTTGGGGAAACAAACCATGGAACATGGAGTTCAGTGTGCTCATAGCGATACTCAGCTGTATGAGGTGAGAGAAAAGGTCATTTTGCCGGCTCATGTTGTATGTTACTCTTCCTCACCTGTCACTTTGAACATGGAACTGTACTTCAACGGACCTTGCATGTGACATAGAGAGAGACGGGGCTTCAGTGAAGCGAAGATTGCCTGACATGCATCCATGAAAGGGGACAAAGAATGGTTTTGACAAACGGTGAAACATGCTGGTCGTGGAACTTCTGACAGCAGTGGAGAAGTTCTGAGATACTGGCAAGCAAATGGAATAAAGGCATGTTTCCAGGCTACGTAATGGAAAACTAGCATACCCCCTCCCCCCCTCCCTTCCCAGCTCCACCTCCCTCCATCTTGTGAATAAAATGGAGAAAATAAGGCAGACTGCACAACACACACACACACACACACACACACACACACACACACAAACACGTGCGTGCACACACACACATGCACACGCACACGCACACACACATGCACACACACACACACACACACACACACACACACACACACACACACACACCGTAAATACAACCTGAAAGCTGGTTTGCACAACTTGCTGTAAATACAAAGGATGAATTATTGCCAGTGTCACAGAAAAAGGTGTAAGAATTAGTTTGCAATTTTTGCTGTCTTTTCTGTAGCTTATGGTTTTATCCATGCAAGGAATACACATGACATTTTTTTTTTTTTTGCACATTTTCTCCCGGTATACATTTCTATTACACACTTCCAACCACATACATAAAATGCCATTTTATAAGATATTCCAACATGGAGTTCTTTTTACATAGGAGTGCGGACAGCAAAATGTGTAAAGGTCATGAGCGTCTTTGATAGTGTTCTTTTATAACAGATATTGCTATAGATCTGTGTTCCTTTGTTGGTGTCCTTCTGACTGACTTTGCAATCTACATATCTTTTTTTTATGATGCCTTGACAGAGTTTGCTACCCATCCCTGTATTTTGCTATATGATTTCCTGGTGAGATCTCTTGATGTTTCCTTCCTTGACTCTCCTTGGTGAGATCTCTTGCCTTTTCTGCTCTGTTTCCTTGGTTCTCTCCTCTTGCCTTTTCTGCTCTGTTTCCTTGGTTCTCTCCTCTTGCCTTTTCTGCTCTGTTTCCTTGGTTCTCTCCTCTTGCCTTTTCTGCTCTGTTTCCTTGGTTCTCTCCTCTTGCCTTTTCTGCTCTGTTTCCTTGGTTCTCTCCTCTTGCCTTTTCTGCTCTGTTTCCTTGGTTCTCTCCTCTTGCCTTTTCTGCTCTGTTTCCTTGGTTCTCTCCTCTTGCCTTTTCTGCTCTGTTTCCTTGGTTCTCTCCTCTTGCCTTTTCTGCTCTATTTCCTTGGCCTCCTTTTTTTCCCTTTTACTACGTTAAGAAAAAAAAAAGAATTTAAATAAAAGGAAAAGACAAAGATCTCCCAGAGGCTAAAGTTTGCCCCCATTCCCACCCCACCCCACCCCACCCTCCGCCCTTTCCCACCTTATTTATTAACTTTGAAAAGGAACGTAATCTGGGTTATTCATTGGGATGAATGGGAATCCTGACTGTGTCATTCCTTAAAATGACTGTGATAGGTGGAGTTTGTGTGAAGGAAAATATGTGTCAAAAGATGGGTGGAGTTTGTGTGAAGGAAAATATGTGTCAACAGAGAGGTGGAGTTTGTGTGAAGGAAAATATGTGTCAGCAGATAGGTGGAGTTTGTGTGAAGGAAAAAATGTGTCAGCAGATGGAAACAGAATGCGCAGGCATTGCTTTCAGCTAGCTGTCACAGGATCATTGTTAATAGATAGTACCTTTGTTGTTGGTAGTTCAGAATCCAGTTGATGTAACGGTGTGTAGCTTTACTCACAGCATCCACGTGCATGAAGCTGTGGAGAGCTGCACACCCAGTGATACTGCCACCTGTATATTTTGTGTCTTGCAGATCTAACCCCAGCAAGGCAGCGTGAAAGGGAACAGCGCCGATTGTACAATCACCGCTACTGGGCTAAAGTGAAGGCAGACCCGGTGCGTCATGCCAAGTGGAAACAGGCTAACAGAGAGAAACAGCGGAGGTTCCGTTTAAGAGCGGAGTTGAAATCGCGGCTTGCCCAGCAAGAGGGCTATTTCCTTCAGACCTGGCATGGGCCCCAACCCAGTCAGGAGTGAAAGATACGCTGAAGGCACACTGGTGGCATTGTTCAGTTCAGGCACTGAAGTGAAAGACATGCTGAAGGCACACTGTTGGCATTGTTCAGTTTAGACACTGAAGTGAAAGACACGCTGAAGGCACACTGTTGGCATTGTTCAGTTCAGGCACCAGTCAGAAGTGAAAGACACGCAGAAGGCACACTGGCATTGTTCAGTTCAGGCACTGAAGTGAAAGACACGCTGAAGACACACTGGCATTGTTCAATTCAGGCACTGAAGTGAAAGACACGCTGAAGGCACACTGGCATTGTTCAGTCCAGGCACTGAAGTGAAAGACATGCTGAAGGCACACTGATGGCATTGTTCAGTTCAGGCACTGAAGTGAAAGACATGCTGAAGGCACACTGGTGGCATTGTTCAGTTCAGGCACTGAAGTGAAAGACATGCTGAAGGCACACTGATGGCATTGTTCAGTTCAGGCACTGAAGTGAAAGACACGCTGAAGGCACACTGGTGGCATTGTTCAGTTCAGGCACTGAAGTGAAAGACACGCTGAAGGCACTCTGATGGCATTGTGCAGTTCAGGCACTGAAGTGAAAGACATGCTGAAGGCACACTGGCATTGTTCAGTTCAGGCACAGAAGTGAAAGACACGCTGAAGGCACACTGGCATTGTGCAGTTCAGGCACTGAAGTGAAAGACATGCTGAAGGCACTCTGATGGCATTGTTCAGTTCAGGCACCAGTCAGAAGTGAAAGACACGCTGAAGGCACACTGGCATTGTTCAGTTCAGGCACTGAAGTGAAAGACACGCTGAAGGCACTCTGATGGCATTGTTCAGTTCAGGCACTGAAGTGAATGACACGCTGAAGGCACTCTGATGGCATTGTTCAGTTCAGGCACTGAAGTGAAAGACACGCTGAAGGCACACTGGTGGCATTGTTCAGTTCAGGCACTGAAGTGAAAGACACGCTGAAGGCACACTGGTGGCATTGTTCAGTTCAGGCACCAGTCAGAAGTGAAAGACACGCTGAAGGCACTCTGATGGCATTGTTCAGTTCAGGCACTGAAGTGAAAGACACGCTGAAGGCACACTGGTGGCATTGTTCAGTTCAGGCACCAGTCAGAAGTGAAAGACACGCTGAAGGTACTGTGGTGACATTGTTCAGTTCAGGCACTGAAGTATAGGAGGGGAGAGGACAAACCAAATATAGTGAAAAACAAAGATGAGCAGACAAGTGTTGGTTGGCTCTGTCAGATTGGTTGTGTGGGCCAACAGCTCAGATTGTAAAACAGGATGTTAATGCAGAAAAAGTCGTGACAGTATAAACAGGACGTTAATGTAAAAAGTGTCTCGACAGTATTGTGAAAACAGGATGTTAATGTAAAAAATAGCTCAACAGTATTGTGAAAACAGGATGTTAATGTAAAAAATGTCTGGACAGTATATTCACACATCATGTTATGTTTACCCCTTCCATTCTTTTAGCTTAAAAGAAAAGGTAATTCTACTTCAGTGGGGGGGGGGGGGGGGGGTTCGTCAGAATGGAAGAGCACAATCCTTTTAGTTAAAAGTTAGCAGTGGTTCAAACCTAATCAGTTGTTGTTCAGACCTCCAGCTGCCGTCAAAGAATATGCACACAGGTGTAGGCACACGTACACACACACACACACACACACACACACACACACACACACAGTGATGGAATATGAAACCTGCGTTTGTCTGTCTGTTTGTTTGATGAGATAGAGACTGTTAGAGACACCTCCTGAGCATTCTGTTCAGTTTTTGACAGGGAACAACGCAAGCTTTGATGGAAGCGTCCTGTGCAGGGCATCTTTGGTTGCATTCAGTATCTGAAGACAGTTTCCTTGGATTCCAGAATCTTCTGTTGTTGAGCAGGGCTTCATTTGCATAAATCTTTTGACACGGCAGCCAATGGTTAGCTGCATTCAAGTGCTGAAAAGAAATTTTTTTAACAACTCTCTTATCAGTGAGCAATGTAAGTCATTTAATATTTGCCCAGTTTTCAGTCGGAGCGCATGTGCGTGTGCGCGCACTCACACAGGTATGTGCACACACACACACACACACACACACACACACACACACGCATACTCTCTCTCTCTCTCTCTCTCTCTCTCTCATTCACTCACTCACTCACACACACACACACACACACACACACACACACACACACACACACACATACACACACATTCGCACACTCACAAAGTTATCCAAGAGTTCTTTTAAAAAAAATGAAAGAAAGAACACAAAAAAATAGTAGTTCTGCCAACAATTTCTGTGAGCTCGCTATGCACATACCCATTGCCATTAAAGTGTTAATAACTTCGTGAGATAAGTTGTATGTGTGGTATCATTGTTCTTGTTACACCAACAATTTGGCTTGCTCTCTGTTAGTGTGTGTGTGTGTGTGTGTGTGTGTGTGTGTGTGTGTGTGTGTGTGTGGTGTGTGTGGCTCTCTGTTGGCTAGGTATTGGTATTGTCAGCTTTAAGGGAAACAGTAGCTGTCTGTTGGCCAGGTATTGGTATTGTCAGCTTTAAGGGAAACAGTAGCTCTCTGTTGGCTGGGTATGTGTATTGTCACCTTTAAGGGAAACAGTAGCTGTCTGTAGGCCAGGTATTGGTATTGTCAGCTTTAAGGGAAACAGTAGCTCTCTGTTGGCTGGGTATGTGTATTGTCACCTTTAAGGGAAACAGTAGCTGTCTGTAGGCCAGGTATTGGTATTGTCAGCTTTAAGGGAAACAGTAGCTCTCTGTTGGCTGGGTATGTGTATTGTCACCTTTAAGGGAAACAGTAGCTCTCTGCTGACCAGGTATTGGCATTGTCACCTTTAAGGGAAACAGTAGCAACCTTTCTGAAGTGATTTTTGCACAGAAATAGATGACCATGTCATTGAATTTTTGTGACAGATTAATGGGGGAGGGGATGGGTGGGGGGAAGGGGAAGGGGGGGTTGGAACTGTAAAGGTGCAAGGCTGAGTTATTGATATTGATGCCTTCAGCACTATCAAGCTTATTCTTCAGTTTTTTGTGGGTTTTTTTTCCTGTCCCATCTTCTGTGCCACCTCAGGAACATTGCCCCCAAGCTGCTCATCCCGACCCCCCTGACCACAACCCAGCCCAGCCTGCCTCAGCCCCGGCACCCCCGTCAATCCATAGGGAGCAGTCAATATCAGGTCGTTAAGAGGCAACCCACAGGAGGAGACACTGCACTGCTGGTGAGTCACTTCTGTGGTGTTCCGTGGTGTTTGTTCTGATCTAGCGCAGGGCACCACCCACTAAGCCCCCTACTGATGACAATAATTGATTAGTCACGGAGCCGCGCAAGTGAGCTCTCCCTCCAGAGGGCATCAGTGGTGGTGTAGTTCAGCGTCTCCCAGATTGCAAGCGACTGTCATTGTGCTGTTTTTACTATGTGAGTGACAACAACAACAACAACAACAGCAAAATCTTGGGTGTACAGTTCAACATTTTTACAGCCCTCTTGTACACTTCAACATGTTTACAGCCCTCCTCTTTATTTTATGTTGGTAGATATCTGATTTTTGCTTCACTACTTGACAAATGGAAGGCATTCAAGCCTTGATGTCATTATTGTCATGTGCTCTGTCTTCATCCCATGTGGGGGAACAGTGATGTCATCATTGTCATGTGCTCTGTCTTCATCCCACTGTGGAGGAAACAGTGATGTCGTCATTGTCATGTGCTCTGTCTTCATCCTATGTGGGGGAGACAGTGATGTCATCATTGTCATGTGCTCTGTCTTCATCCCACTGTGGAGGAAACAGTGATGTCATTATTATCATGTGCTCTGTCTTCATCCTGCTGGCAGATGCTAACTGCCGGCCATGAGAGCTAGGTCAGGTGTGACAGCCCAGGCACGACCTTGTCATGACCTTGCTTCTTCCCTTGTGTCTTGCAGGCTGGGTGATGTCTCTCCATGCTAGAGGCCAGTCTGGCACCATGACTTCTCTCCCGGCTAGAGGCCAGTCTGACACCAAACAGTCACAGTACCAGAGGAAGTGGTTCCGCAAGTTAAAGCAAGACCCAGTTCGCTACGCTGTGTTCAAGCAGCAATGCAAGGAACGCATGAGGCAGTGCAGGATGAGGAAGAAGATGGAGGTGCTGGAAAGACAGAACAGCCAGCTGAACTGAAAGACAACAGCCAGCTGAACTGAAAGACAACAGCCAGCTGAACTGAAAAACAGAACAGCCAGCTGAACTGAAAGACAACAGCCAGCTGAACTGAAAAACAGAACGGCCAACTGAACTGAAAGACAACAGCCAGCTGAACTGAAAGACAACAGCCAGCTGAACTGAAAGACACAACAGCCAGCTGAACTGAAAAACAGAACAGCCAGCTGAACTGAAAGACAACAGCCAGCTGAACTGAAACACAACAGCCAGCTGAACTGAAAGACAACAGCCAGCTGGACTGAAAAACAGAACAGCCAGCTGAACTGAAAGACAACAGCCAGCTGAACTGAAAAACAGAACAGCCAGCTGAACTGAAAGACAACAGCCAGCTGAACTGAAAGACACAACAGCCAGCTGAACTGAAAAACAGAACAGCCAGTTGAACTGAAAGACAACAGCCAGCTGAACTGAAAGACAACAGCCAACTGAACTGAAAGACAACAGCCAGCAGAACTGAAAGACAACAGCCAGCTGAACTGAAAGACACAACAGCCAGCTGAACTGAAAGACAACAGCCAGCTGAAGTGAAAGACAACTGAAAGACAACAGCCAGCTGAGCTGAAAGACCGAACAGCCAGCTATACTGAAAGACACAAGAGCCAGCTGAACTGAAAGACACAACAGCCAGCTGAACTGAAAGACACAACAGCCAGCTGAACTGGAAGACAGAACAGCCAGCTGAACTGAAAGACTGAACAGCCAGCTGAACTGAAAGACACACCAGCCAGCTGAACTGAAAGACAGACCAGCCAGCTGAACTGGAAGACAGAACAGCCAGCTGAACTGGAAGACCGAACAGCCAGCTGAACTGGAAGACCGAACAGCCAGCTGAACTGAAAGACAACAGCCAGCTGAACTGGAAGACCGAACAGCCAGCTGAACTGGAAGACCGAACAGCCAGCTGAACTGGAAGGACCATGAAGTAACTGCTGCATGTTGCACGATGTCTGGATGCAGTACCAGGTTCAGGTCTGACACCAAACCTCAACAAGAGAGTTCCAAAGGAAAAGGCCCCAGTACTGCAGTTTTAACCTAAGTTAGTTTGCTCTTGGATAAGTAAGAAATCAAAAACATTCCCAGAAATCCTGCAAGTTGTGGCATCGTTGGTGTGCCGTGGAAGACGGTTGGAACAGGTGTAAACTTTGATACAAGGCAACGGTGCGTTTGTATGTGTTCCTGTTGCAAGATGTGAACTTGGGTTAATGATTAGTGTTGAAAACCAAAGAACAAGCCACAGCCAGTTTTTCACCAAGCGTTGGTTCCTGTCTGAGAGTGGCTGCTGTGGGAATGCTGGGAATTCTTGTGGAATCCATGGCATCCCCACATTCAGGATTCTCTATACCAGCAACATTGCTGTCACTGTTTCCCCCTTCGTTTATTGTCACCCGCTGTTTGTCTGCCTTAGTAGTTGATTGACGACGTTTATGAAAGTATGGTGTCAGTGTTTTGTTTCTTTCGTGACAAAAGTAGTTGATTGACGATGTTTACGAAAGTATTGTGTCAGTGTTTGAACCCAAGTTCAAGTAGTAACAGGCCTTTTTTGTTTTCCACCGAAATGTTTTTTCTGGTGTCAAAGTCTGGGGTGTCGAGAAGAGAGTTTCTACTTATTTTTGTTTCAGTTCCGCTTCTCATGTTAAGTTTCACATTTGTATCCCGAAGGAAGTGTATGTGTGTGTGTGTGTGTGTGTGTGTGAGAGAGAGAGATGAATTTTTTTTTTTTTTATCAGACTTACATTTGCAATGACAGATGTATATATATATATATTTATGCTTTCTCTGATCCATGAAAGGTCAGGTCTGTTTTTGAGTGAGTTCTTGCTGTGAACAAAGTCAGCCCCAGAAACAAAGGATGCAGTTGGGTGGAGGTGAATGCATCTCTCATCTTCGTTTGAAGGAATAGGAAGGCAAACCTGTGACATATTTCTGCATTGAAGCTGTCTGGTCAGTGAATGTTTCTTCATTGAAACTGTGTGGTCAGTGAAATGTTTTTGCACTGAAGCTGTGCAGTCAGTGAATGTTTCTGCGTCGAAGCTGTGCAGTCAGTGAATGTTTCTGCGTTGAAGCTGTGCAGTCAGTGAAATGTTTCTGCGTTGAAGTTGAGCAGTCAGTGAAATGTTTCTGCATTGAAGCTATGTGGAATGAAATGTTTCTGCATTGAAACTGTGGTCAGTTAAATGTTTTTGCATTGAAGCTGTGCAGTCAGTGAATGTTATTGCATTGAAGCTGTGCAGTCAGTGAATGTTTCTGCGTTGAAGCAGTCAGTGAATGTTATTGCATTGAAGCTGTGCAGTCAGTGAATGTTTCTGCGTTGAAGCTGTGCTGTCAGTGAATGTTTCTGCATTGAAGCTGTGCAGTCAGTCAGTGAATGTTTCTGCGTTGAAGCAGTGCAGTCAGTGAATGTTATTGCATTGAAGCTGTGCAGTCAGTGAATGTTTCTGCATTGAAGCTGTGCTGTCAGTGAATGTTTCTGCATTGAAGCTGTGCAGTCAGTGAATGTTATTGCATTGAAGCTGTGCAGTTAGTGAATGTTATTGCGTTGAAGCTGTGCAGTCAGTGAATGTTATTGCATTGAAGCTGTGCAGTCAGTGAATGTTATTGCATTGAAGCTGTGCAGTGAGTGAATGTTATTGCGTTGAAGCTGTGCAGTCAGTGAATGTTATTGCGTTGAAGCTGTGCAGTCAGTGAATGTTATTGCATTGAAGCTGTGCAGTCAGTGAATGTTATTGCGTTGAAGCTGTGCAGTCAGTGAATGTTATTGCATTGAAGCTGTGCAGTCAGTGAATGTTATTGCGTTGAAGCTGTGCAGTCAGTGAATGTTATTGCATTGAAGCAGTGCAGTCAGTGAATGTTATTGCGTTGAAGCAGTGCAGTCAGTGAATGTTATTGCATTGAAGCAGTGTTGTCAGTGAATGTTTCTGCACTGAAGCAGTGCAGTCAGTGAATGTTATTGCATTGAAGCAGTGCAGTCAGTGAATGTTTCTGCACTGAAGCAGTGCAGTCAGTGAATGTTATTGCATTGAAGCAGTGCAGTCAGTGAATGTTATTGCATTGAAGCTGTGCAGTCAGTGAATGTTATTTCATTGAAGCAGTGCAGTCAGTGAATGTTTCTGCACTGAAGCAGTGCAGTCAGTGAATGTTATTTCATTGAAGCAGTGCAGTCAGTGAATGTTTCTGCACTGAAGCAGTGCAGTCAGTGAATGTTATTGCACTGAAGCTGTGCAGTCAGTGAATGTTATTGCATTGAAGCTGTGCAGTCAGTGAATGTTATTGCATTGAAGCTGCGTGGTCAATGAAATGTTTCTGCATTGCACCCCTGGTCTTGCGGCCACAGAGGGCTGGTTGACTGCAGTCATGACGTCATGTTCATTAGCAGCATGTCTAGAAAGTTTATGCACATAAAAATGTTGTGTAACAGACCAAAAATAAAAGTGCAGTTGCTACATGTAGAATTATATTGATTGTGCGTGTCTGTGCACGCGCGCGCTGTGTGTGTGTGTGTCTGTGTGTCTGTGCTTGCACACTTTCATGTCTTGACCATAAAACTGATGGGGGTGTCATATGTTGTTCAAGAGTAGGTGCAGACATAGACCAATGAAGAACAAAACCATATGGGTGAAAAGCACCTCGTAGGGCACGAGTAGATGAGACAGTTATGTTTTCAGTTCAACATATCTTTCCACCTCTGTTGCTTCCAGGGTTGTCTCTCCCCCCCCCCCCCTTCCAACCCAATCCCCAGGGTTTGCTGGTGTTTCTGTAAGTGTTAGAATGCAGGCAGTAGAGGTGGAAGAGAGGATGGGCCCTGACGGCCCGCAGTACACAGCTTGTGTCTTGTTTCTTGCAGACCTCTCCCCGTCAGGGCAGTGCCAGCTGAATGCCTCTTATCAGCAGCAGATGCAGATGCAGAGTCCACGCTGGCTGAAGGTGAAGCAGGATCCGGTGCGCTATGCTCGCTGGAAGGCGCAGGCCCGGGCCAGCATGAGGAAGTCCAGGATGAAGAAAAAGCTGATGTCTCTGGCCACTCAGGTCCCCTTCCTCTGACCGACCACCACCTTGCACCCGCCTTCCTTCCTCCTGCTCCTCCTTCTCTCGCCTGCCTCTCCACCTCCTCCTCCTCCTCCTCTTCCTCTCACCCGCCTCTCCACCTCCTCCTCCTCCTCTTCCTCCTCCTCTTCCTCTCGCCCGCCTTTCCACCTCCTCCTCCTCCTCCTCCTCTTCCTCTCGCCCGCCTTTCCACTTCCTCCTCCTCCTCTTCCTCTCGCCCGCCTTTCCACCTCCTCCTCCTCCTCCTCCTCTTCCTCTCGCCCGCCTTTCCACCTCCTCCTCCTCCTCCTCCTCTTCCTCTCATCCGCCTCTCCTCCTCCTCTTCCTCCTCCTCTTCCTCTCGCCCGCCTTTCCACCTCTTCCTCCTCCTCTTCCTCTCGCCCGCCTTTCCACCTCCTCCTCCTACTCATCTTCCTCTCGCCCGCTTCTCCAACTCCTCCTCCTCCTCCCCCCCCCCCCCCCCCTCCTCTCGCCCGCCTTTCCACCTCCTCCTCCTACTCCTCTTCCTCTCGCCTGCCTCTCACCTCTTCCTCCTCCTCCTCCTCTTCCTCTCGCCCACCTCTCCACCTCCTCCTCCTCCTCTTCCTCTAGCATGCCTCTCCTCCTAATCCTCCCCTCCTCTTCCTCTCGCCTGCCTCTCACCTCTTCCTCCTCCTCCTCCTCTTCCTCTCGCCTGCCTCTCCTCCTCCTCCTCCTCCCTTCCTCTCGCCTGTCCTCTCCTCCTCCTCTTCATCTCGCTGCCTCTCCCTCCTCCTCCTCCTCCTCTTCCTCTCGCCTGCCTCTCCTCCTCCTCCTCCTCTTCATCTCGCCTGCCTCTCCTCTCTCCTCCTCCTCTTCATCTCGCCTGCCTCTCCTCGTCCTCCTCCTCCTCTTCCTCTCGCCTGCCTCTCCTCCTCCTCCTCCTCCTCTTCCTCTCGCCTGCCTCTCCTCCTCCTCCTCCTCTTCATCTCGCCTGCCTCTCCTCCTCCTCCTCCTCTTCATCTCGCCTCCTCTCCTCCTCCTCCTCCTCCTCTTCCTCTCGCCTGCCTCTCCTCCTCCTCCTCCTCTTCATCTCGCCTGCCTCTCCTCCTCCTCCTCCTCCTCTTCCTCTCGCTGCCTCTCCTCCTCCTCTTCCTCTCGTCTGCCTCTCACCTCGTCCTCCTTCCTCCTCCTCCTCCTCTTCCTCTCGCCTGCCTCTCCTCCTCCTCTTCCTCTCGCTCGCCTCTCACCTCGTCCTCCTCCTCCTCCTCTTCCTCTCGCCCGCCTCTCACCTCTTCCTCCTCCTCCTCTCCTCCTCCTCCTCCTCCTCCTCTTCCTCTTGCCTGCCTCTCCTCCTCCTCCTCCTCCTCTTCCTCTCGCCGCCTCTCACCTCTTCCTCCTCCTTCTCCTCCTCTCCTCTGTCTCTCCTCCTCCTCATCTCTGGCTCTCCTCCTCCTCCTCCTCCCGCCTGCCTCTCCTCCTCCTCCTTCCTCTTGCTGCCTTTCACCCACTCCTCTCTTCTTCCTCTCTGCACTTGCTTCTTAGTGACTTGGTGCATTTCCTGTAGACAGAAAAGTGGATGAAGAGGACAGGACACTGATGACTGATAATGTTGAGCTGGTCGGTGTGGGTTGTACAGAGACAGGACATGCCGACTGGTATTGAGCTGGTCAGTCCCAACTGTGTGGCTGAGCAGTGTTCTGCACGAAACAGACAGTTGCTGACTGTGTGATCTGGTCAGTGTTCTCGCAGAAGACAGTCAGTGCCGACTGTGTTGAGCTGTCAGTCCCCGCGTGTTGAGCTGGTCATGTTCTGCTGAAGACAGACAGTGCCGACTGGTGTTGAGCTGGTCAGTGTGGGTTGTGCATTATTCCGTCTCATTCACTGGAACCTGCAGACCGCTCTGTCAAGTCGGCGCTTTCATCCCATCAGCTGCGCAGTGTTCAGTCTGAGGACTTAAAAAAATCCCAACTGAAAGATTTACATGCGTGCATCACTGGGCCAGATGTCCAATGACTGTTACAATTCAGTCCCTCACGACATGTTCAATTCCAGTCCTCCACCCGTGTTACAATTCCAGTCCTCTCACGCCATGTTACAATTCCAGTCCTCTCGCGCCATGTTACAATTCCAGTCCTCTCGCGCCATGTTACAATTCTAGTCCTCTCACGCCATGTTACAATTCCAGTCCTCACGCCATGTTACAATTCCAGTCCTCTCACGCCATGTTACATTTCCAGTCCTCTCACGCCATGTACATTTCCAGTCCTCTCACGCCATGTTACACACCATCTTGGAACCTTGAAGCTGGCTGTTATCTTACACAGCTGACTGAGGCATGACAAGGGTCTGCCCCCAAAAGTGGTTCCTCCTTCCCAGATTGTATGGTGGTGTTCCTTCCCTTTGTGGCGTTCGCATGATGTTTGTGATGGTGAGGTCACTGGGTCAACATGGGGTGGGGTCATTCTCACTCGGTCCCCTGTCTGAGTTCTAAGGTCAAGGTCATGGCTTTCTCTGCGGTGGATAGCGGAGTCGGTGATCTTACCTTCAGCATTTTCCTTTGTTTCTTTCTTTGTTTTGAAATAGGATTTGTGAAAAAAAAAAACCCCAAAAAACAAACACTTTGTGTAAAGTTTTCTTATCCTGTTCAGAATAACTTGCCTAAGCACAAATACGCCTTTCCATCAGTCAGAAGTTGTGTGAATGGGTGGGTAATAAGAATAATAGTTTCATTTGTTTGTTTTGTGAAGGCACAAAGGAATGCCCTCTAAAGAGAGCCTGATTTCTGTATGCATTCTTTTTTTGTTTCTTTTTTTTTTTGGGGGGGGGGGGGGTTGTTTCTGCTATGCTTTTGAGTTAAAAATGTTGCCCTTCTCTCAACTGACGTTTTTGTTTTTTGTTTTGTTAATTCAGAAAGGAAACAAGTGAACCAGCATGAAAGTGGTAGGCTGATGTTAATGTGAAAAATAAAGTAAAACGTACACTACTGAATTGCTGTTTTATGTAGAACTTGAAGTGTATGATTTTAATATTATGTACCGAAATCTGAATGGTGATGTTTGTGAATTGAAAGCGTGTCTATGTACGATGTGTTCATGTTTGATCATAAATATATATATGCACATGGAATGCTTTAGTGTGTCTTTGTACGATGCGTTCATATTTGATCATAAATATATATATATATATATGCACATGGAATACATTGTTTCTCACTCTGGCTGGCTGGTTGGCTCTGTCTATGTCTGTCTGTCTTTCTTTCTCTCTCTCTCTCTCTCTCTCTCTCTCTCTCTCTCTCTCTCTCTCTCTCTGTCTGTCTCTTTCTCATGCATTTTGACATTGTGACTCACATATTCATCCACATATATGTACCCAAGTTCACATAGACTTATATATAGATATGCACACAACATACAGACTCACATGCGTGCATGTATACACACAGACACATCCACACACACACACACACACACACACACACACACACACACATACACACACACACACACACACACACACACACAGAGGTTTATACTTTGTGTATATTTCGTTGTCGTGACCACAGAACAACATGCAAAAAATGCGGTAGCCACTTCCAACGACCAAAACCAATGAGGGAATTTGAGGACTACTGCTTTAGTTGTTGATGATTTTTTTTCTCTTCCAGATTTCACAGTTGTCACAGAATTGAAATTAATTGGTTTCATACATGTGCATTTACATCTGGTATGTAAATCATGCAGTAAAAACAATCTGTTCAGGTCACTTCATGGTGCTTTGGCAGGCTGACTATAAGTCTGCAAACTGAGTTTATTCCAGCAACTCAGCAGTGTTTTTGAGGTCAGGCTGGGTGGCCAGCAGCTGCAGTGATGGTGAGGGTAGGCTGGGTGCACAGTGCAGTGATGGTGAGGGTAGGCTGGATGGACAGCAGCTGCAGTGATGCTGAGGGTGGGCTGGGTGGACAGCAGTGCAGTGATGGTGAGGGTAGGCTGGGTGGACAGCAGTGCAGTGATGGTGAGGGTATGCTGGGTGGACAGCAGTGATGGTAAGGGTAGGCTGGTGGACAGTGCAGTGATGGTGAGGGTAGGCTGGGTGGACAGTGCAGTGATGGTGAGGGGAGGCTGGGTGGACAGTGCAGTGATGGTGAGGGTAGGCTGGGTGGACAGTGCAGTGATGGTGAGGGTAGGCTGGGTGGACAGCAGTGCAGTGATGGTGAGGGTAGGCTGGGTGACAGTGCAGTGATGGTGAGGGTAGGCTGGGTGGACAGTGCAGTGATGGTGAGGGTAGGCTGGGTGGACAGCAGTGATGGTGAGGGTAGGCTGGGTGGACAGCAGTGCAGTGATGGTGAGGGTAGGCTGGGTGGACAGCAGTGCAGTGATGCTGAGGGTAGGCTGGGTGGACAGCAGCTGCAGTGATGGTGAGGGTAGGCTGGGTGGACAGTGCAGTGATGGTGAGGGTAGGCTGGGTGAACAGCAGTGATGGTGAGGGTAGGCTGGGTGGACAGCAGCTGCAGTGATGGTGAGGGTAGGCTGGGTGGACGGCAGCTGCAGTGATGGTGAGGGTAGGCTGGGTGGACAGCAGTGCAGTGATGGTGAGGGTATGCTTGGGTGGACAGCAGCTGCAGTGATGGTGAGGGTAGGCTGGGTGGACAGTGCAGTGATGGTGAGGGTAGGCTGGGTGGACAGCAGTGTAGTGATGGTGATGGTAGGCTGGGTGGACAGCAGTGATGGTGAGGTCAGGCTGGGTGGACAGCAGTGTAGTGATGGTGAGGGTTGGTTGAGTAGACAGTGATGGTGAGGGTAGGCTGGGTGGACAGTGATGGTGAGGGTTGGCTGGGTGGACAGTGATGGTGAGGGTTGGCTGGGCAGACAGTGATGGTGAGGGTATGCTGGGTGGACAGTGCAGTGATGGTGAGGGTTGGCTGGGTTGACAGCAGTGCAGTGATGGTGAGGGTTGGCTGGGTAGACAGTGATGGTGAGGGTAGGCTGGGTGGACAGTGATGGTGAGGGTATGCTAGGTGAACATTGATGGTGAGGGTATGCTGGGTGGACAGCAGTGCAGTGATGGTGAGAGTAGGCTGGGTGAACAGTGATGGTGAGGGTATGCTGGGTGGACAGCAGTGCAGTGATGGTGATGGTAGGCTCGGTGGACTGCAGTGGTGGTGAGGGTAGGCTGGGTGGACAGTGATGGTGAGGGTATGCCGGGTGGACAGCAGTGCAGTGATGGTGAGGGTGGGCTGGGTGGACAGTGCAGTGATGGTGAGGGTAGGCTGGGTGGACAGCAGCTGCAGTGATGGTGAGGGTAGGCTGGGTGGACAGCAGTGATGGTGAGGGTAGGCTGGGTGGACAGCAGTAATGGTGAGGGTAGGCTAGGTGGACAGTGCTGTGCAGTGATGGTGAGGTCAGGCTAGGTGGACAGCAGTGCAGTGGACGCTGCAACGAGCTGTGCTGCCTCTGCACTGAGCTGTGCCAGGCCTGCCTTCATCTGCGCACTGCTGTCCAGGGTTTACAGCAGTCTGTCAGCATTATTGCTGCCCAGGGTTTACGGCAGTCTGTCAGTATCACTGCTGCCCAGGGTTTACAGCAGTCTGTCAGCATCACTGCTGCCCAGGGTTTACGGCAGTCTGTCAGCATCGCTGCTGCCCAGGGTTTACAGCAGTCTGTCAGCATCACTGCTGCCCATGGTTTACGGCAGTCTGTCAGCACCACTGCTGCCCAGGGTTTACGGCAGTCTGTCAGCATCAGTGCTGCCCAGGGTTTATGGCAGTCTGTCAGCGTCAGCACTGTGACTGGGTTTACAGCAGTCTGTCAGTCTGTCATGTTTAACGGAGATTAGTAGTCTGTGTATTTGAGTAGAATGTTTAACAGAGATTAGTGGTCTGAGCATTTGGGTGGAGTGTTTAACAGAGATTAGTAGTCTGAGCATTTGGGTGGAGTGTTTGACAGAGATTGGTAGTCTGGGCATTTGAGTAGAGTGTTTAACAGAGATTAGTAGTCTGGGCATTTGAGTAGAATGTTTAACAGAGATTAGTAGTCTGAGCATTTGGGTGGAGTGTTTGACAGAGATTGGTAGTCTGGGCATTTGAGTAGAGTGTTTAACAGAGATTAGTAGTCTGGGCATTTGAGTAGAATGTTTAACAGAGATTAGTAGTCTGAGCATTTGGGTGGAGTGTTTGACAGAGATTGGTAGTCTGGGCATTTGAGTAGAGTGTTTAACAGAGATTGGTAGTCTGGGCATTTGGGTGAAGTGTTTGACAGAGATTGGTAGTCTGGGCATTTGGGTGAAGTGTTTGACAGAGATTGGTAGTCTGGGCATTTGGGTGAAGTGTTTGACAGAGATTGGTAGGCTTGCAAGTTTCTGTCCCTGTCAATGAAGATGAAACATTCCCTGGTATTTCCATGGCCCTTTCCATGAAAGCTGAAGTCTATGTGGCCCTCTGGATAGAGACCAAGGGTGGCAGTGCCCTCTGGATAAGAGACCAAGGGTGGCAGCGCCCACTCATTGAAGTCAGTGAAGTATGTTAGGCCAGTTCAGTGAAGACCAGACATACCACGACTCCTGTCAGTGAACACAGAATGGTGCATGTCTGTCAAGACCAGACATACCACGACTCCTGTCAGTGAACACAGAATGGTGTGTGTCTGTCAAGACCAGACATACCACGACTCCTGTCAGTGAACACAGAATGGTGTGTCTCTGTCAAGACCAGACATGCCATGACTCTGTCAGTGAACATAGAATGGTGCATGTCTGTCAAGACCAGACATACACGACTCCTGTCAGTGAACACGGAATGGTGCGTGTCTGTCAAGACCAGACATACCACAACTCCTGTCAGTGAACACAGAATGGTGTGTCTCTGTCAAGACCAGACATACCACGACTCCTGTCAGTGAACACAGAATGGTGTGTGTCTGTCAAGACCAGACATACCACGACTCCTGTCAGTGAACACAGAACGGTGTGTGTCTGTCAAGACCAGACATACCACGACTCCTGTCAGTGAACACAGAACGGTGTGTGTCTGTCAAGACCAGGCATACCACGACTCCTGTCAGTGAACACAGAACGGTGTGTGTCTGTCAAGACCAGACATGGTGTG